>CAOKZL010000599.1:0-591518 GCA_948472985.1 Iguana delicatissima | reverse complement strand
GTTGTGATTTTCCTGTAAATTTGAAAAGACGTAGTTGTATCATAGTTTCAGACCAGAGATTTTGCGTTCTGAATGGAAGTCAGATGCATGCAAGCGTGTCGAGGGTTCCATGGGTTTTCAATATAATGTGATACTTACGCTATGTGTCCATTGTATGAGTTGCACTGTGTTATCAAATGGATGGTATGGTGAAAGTTCTGGTCAGCCAGAAATGAAGATGGCAGAAAAACAGAACAGTTTTTTAAAAAGATTCAGACAAATTCGTGGAGGATGGATCTATCAATGGATACACTCTCATCAGTTTCAAAAACAATATACATCTGTGTGTCGTGTACCAAGATTACAGGCATTCTTTTGATCCAGAGAGAAATCCAGCTGCCACCCCAGACTATAGGATCCCCAATAGAGACACATGGGAAACCAGATCTGGATTTAAACACCTTGCATGTAACATTTATTAAAACATAGAATACAAAATCACATAAGTATCAAGAGAGCTCTCTTTCGCACACACATTCATATGAGACATACTCACAAACGGTCCTTTTGGTTGAGCGTTGATCAGGCGCTGTCAAAAGGAGTGGATGACCTCCGTAGCCGCGGTGGATGGCCAACAACAAGGGGTCCAAAATTCTCCCTCTATATACCCATCTTGTTCACTTCTCGATGAGCATGTTTTGCTGGTTGCCATAGTTTCATAACATGCCAACATCTTCTCTGTTTTAGGTCAAAACAATCTGTATCATGTCCAGTTCTTATCTTGTCTTTGACGCTCCGTGCAACCCAGGACTCAGAACACACCTTGTTTACTCAAATTCCTCCTTGTTTTGGCAATCTCTTTTCCAGCCAAGTCAACATTCCTTATTTTTCTCGCTTCACGATCCAAATCCTTCCCACAGTAGTGCCTTGCGAGGGACCATTTTATTTGCTCATCTTTGGTTCAGGACCTACATTCAACAGGAACCCACTCAATTCCTCACACATATATCGGTTTTGTGGTGCACAGATAGGAAACAGATGCTGTAATTATGTTATGATTTCCATTGGTGAGCTTTCCATGGTCAACTGCTTGTCGTCTTTGAGAACAGAATGCAGGACTAGATTGACCTTCAGTCTGATTCACTGTGGCACTTTTTATTTTCTTATGTTTAAATAAAAGAATTCTTACCATCTAGCAGCTTATCTCTTCAAATACCTACCCCCTCAACTCCCTTGCTATTTATGTATTAATTTTAAGATTGATACATCCTTTGTAACTTTAAAAAAAAATAGGGCAGTCTGGAACACAGAAAAGTCACTTAAATCCGAAATTCTTTCAATGAAAATAGATACTTACAAGAAAGAGAAACAGGATTACCATGATATTCCAAGACTAGCAAAATGTGCTTTTGGTGAGTCATTGGGAGAAGGAATTCTTTAGTTGTGGGACAGAATTTACAAAGAGCATTTGTCTATGTGTCATTGCTGGCTGATGGTGTGCAGATGGTATTGCTAAAACTAGAGTGTTCTCACTACACCAACATGGAAAGCTTGATAGAAAAGAAATGAGAAGGAGATCTCTAAGCAAGTAAATTATAATCCCTAGCTCTTCTAGCTGTAATTGTATCGTATAGATATTCTCTTACCATTCAACTAAACAAAAATTTAAGCTTCACATTTAAAATTGGGTGTGGGCAGGCAGGGAAACTAGCCCATAAAGTTTGCCTTTTCTTCCTAGGCATTAAACATTTTTGGATTGCCACCCCTTTCTAATTTGACATTCAGTATGCATTCCGACACATTTTATGAATTTCCCTAAAGCTAAAAATGTTTTGGAGGGTTTTTGTTTTTGTTTTTATCCATAAAATTCATTGACTCCCACACATAAAACAAAATAAAACGTAATAAAATAGTCATGGAGCTTTGTGAAATGGGTTATTTAGGAAAATCTAGGATGGTTCAAAGGATGAGATAGTGAACTTTTCAAGACATGGGTCATGTGGGGGCGGGAGGGGAGATTCAAATTTCAGATGTAAAATGGAAACAAATGATTAATGACTTGAAACAGTCCTCAATCCCTCCTGGTAATATATTTGGATGGAAATGATTAAAATACATAGATGTAGCCAATGCTCCAGACGTAGCCAGTACTCTGATGTGAATACATGGATAAAAATTAAATTACTATGATCAAACTCTCAATATCTAAGTGTTTCAAGCACTGAAAAAGCTTCAGAATAAGCAAAATGATAGCCTGCAGTTAGGATCCAAAGGGCTGTGCTAGCATACCATGTGTTTTTTTGGCTCCTTGTTTTTCTCAGCCAATTAGAAAAGCAAATGTACTCAGGGACTGAGGGTGGTGTTTTTGTTACTGTTTTGCTTAATTCACGGTTTAGTATTAAGTAATATTATCTACAGGTACCCCTGTTCCATAAGACAAGTGTATGGTCTAGTCATGCCATGCCAGGGGTTGTGGTAGAAAGATAAGGAAGGCAGAGCTGCTGCCAATATCTTATGTCATATTCATGTTATAACCATCTTTCTAATAGAGGTGAACATTCATTTCATAATGAATTAAAAATCGAAGAGAATGAGGTCCATTCTGTTCAGTGCTGATCGTCATAAAAGAAACACCATCATGCAAGCAGAGGGCTTCTGTTTTCGTATTCCATTTCTAATTTTTTAATCATTTGATCCAACTGTTCATTTCTTATCAAGCAAAATATCATGGAATAAAAATATGGAATTCCACCCATGAGATTACAAATATAGGTTATACTGATGACTTTCCAGATTTGGGTTAATTTTCATAGTTCCATTCATACATATTTCCCATTCAGCACCTGGGGATAGAAACTCGAACAGTGAAGTTCGTCATAGGAGCTCCACTGGCACAATCCCTTCCGTTTTCACAAAATGTCTCATATTAATCTAGGACCCTTCCACACTACACAATTACAGCATTATAATTCCACTTTAATATCCATGACTTCATCCTATGAAATCTTGGGATTCTTAGTATGGTGAGACACTAATGTTCTCTCACTGAGAATTCTAAATACCCCTTCCTAAACGGAAGAGTCCAAAATTCCATACAATGAAACCATGGCATTTAAAATAAAATCATAGTGGGATAATGTGTAGTATGTAAGGGCTCCTGGATGTTCCTGGAGAAGTGCTATCTTGCATCCCATTTTTTGAAAAAGGCCAGGGTAGTATTAAATAAATAAATAAATAAATAAATAACTATTAAACAATTAGGCTTAGGATCAGTTTACTTGAAGAAGCACCTCTGTCATATGTCCATGTCCCTAAGGACATCTTTCAAAGGTCTTCTCTCAGAAATGCTTTGATGATGTATTTCTGCATGGCAGGAGGTTGGACTCAATGGTCCTTGTGGTCTCTTCCAGCTCTTCTAACTCTATGATTCTCTTGTCTCAGCTAACAATACTGCTTCTCTCTGGCATCCCTTACCTGTGGAATGCTCCCTAAAAGAAAGTTACCTGATATCTTCACTGAAAGTATTTAAATGCAGGGTAATACCTTCTTCTTCTAACAAATCTTCAGCCCTTGTGAATTTCTTCTTCATTCTTTTTATTGGTGTTTTGGTACTGCTGGCTCTTAACATGTTAATATTGTAAAACTGTGATGTTGGTTCATCTTATTTGTTTTTACTGTAAAATTTATGACTCTATGGATTTAAAAATACATCTGTAAAGCTCAGGGGGCATTTCCACTTAGTCTAGAAACACTCTAAATAAATCAATCGGTGGATGCCAGCAGGTTGCTATGGGAAGGAAGAAAAAGAGGAGGAAAAGAGGAGAAAGAGGAAAAACACACAAAATAAATGTGATCCTATGATATTAATGAGATTTTAATAAAGTGATTTCAACACAATGTATGGCTATCATTCTGTTGGTTAGTTAGAACAAGAGGACATCCATTTAACCAGTTCTTGAACGTCAAGTCAGTGCTTAGCTAAATTGAATTCATTCAGTGATTTCACTTTAGTCAGGGTTAACAATAGGTTTTATGACTATGTTTTCATAGGAACCACTAATGTAATAATTTATTTATTATTTCTTTATTGAATTTCTATGCCTCCTTTCTCCCAAAATGGGACCCAAGGAGGCATTTTCTCCCCTTCTGTGTCCCTAATTCATATTGTCAGATAGTAAACACAGCATGAAATGCAGAACTTTTACATGACAAGGAGGGCTTCTTGGGTCACACAGGGAAACAGAAATCTGCAAACATCTAAACTGGGACACAGAGTTACAGAAATCACACAAAAACATCAGGAGGCAAATAATTTAGGCCCTTTCTGCATGACGATGCTTTTCCACATCTTTGCACTGCAAATCTGGGTCTGGAAGGGAGTGCACCAGCAATGCTCCCCTCCACACCTACTCACTCGTTGCGGAAGGGTGCAGGATAGCCCCACCCCTCCCTTCTTTCCTCAGTGCAGCCAGACACTTGCCATTGCTATGCTGGGGCAGGAAGCATTGCAATTGCATGGCCATGGCTTCTGCACGATGGTAAGTACAGTAGCATCGCATGATGGGAGGTGTAAATGGATTTTTTTCCATTTTCCAAATACCACACAATTGTGATGCTTCGTGACAGGATGGTAGTAGGATGGCAATGATGACATACAGAAGCATGACTTGCCGACTACTGCCATCCCATTGCAGAAGCGACTCAGCGACATCATGTGGAAATGACCTAAAAAAAGTCCTTAACAATGGTTTACGACTGGGGTGGGCAACTGAACGGGGGCAGCGGCCAATTCCTTGTGAGACCTTCCCTGAAGTCCACACCTAGCATAACAAACCAGACACCTCTATTTGGTTTTGCAGTCTTTTTCAAAATGGTAAGAGGAAATGACACCACATCCCTTCTTGTTACCATCTTGAGATGGAGTACTGAGGAAAATAGAGGTATTTGGGGATAGTAGAAGCTTTTGGGGTGTTTGTGAGGTGTGCTGTGGAGGTTTTTTCATGTGTTTTCATGCATTTGGGGGATTTCTTTAGTAGTTTGGAGACACAATTTGTCCCAAATTTGCACCTTTTAAAAAGTGTGGGAGGGTTGGGGGAATTGTTGAGCTCGTTTTTAGGGGCCATAAAAGTGGGTTCCAAGGATAGGAAGAAGCCTACGTGCTGCGATTTGCCTGTCTTTAGTTTAGAAAGACAATAGACAAACAACAGAACGGGTGAGTACAATACAAGCAAACTGCTCCCTGCCCACCTCACTCCCGGCATTGGTCTGATTTGAATCATATTACTGAATACTACAAGCTATTCTTCATACAGAGAGTCTCCTCGAAGCAAACCAACCATGAGGGCAACCCATGGTAAACTTCCCATCCTGTATGACAGTGTGAGTTCATATAGCATTATCAACCAGGGAAGTGACAATCCATTCTGCTTCTTTAGCAAGTTCATTTCCTTATGTCGGTTATAGCCTTGTAACGTGTGCCACATTATTGTTCTACTTAGGCAGTGAATTGTTGATGTGTCTAATGCTGCACCTGTTAGTCAAGAAACCCTTCAGAAGGCAAATGGCACTATAAAGCTGACATGCTCACATGCAGCCAGACCTGTCGGGATGTTTCCTCTGCATTATGCAAAAATTTTCTGCTTTATGGCCATTAAAGACAATAATAAAACAGCTGTTGCTGAGCAGTATGTGGTCCGATACCAATGAAAAGTGCCGAGGTGATTATGGGAGTGCCACTCACTGTAAAATAATGCAGGGTGGGGCTGGGTTTCTATTCTGTGTAAATCCATTCTCTTTGGGGACAGATATACATTATTGCCTGGCAGAAACCTGCTGTATAAGACATGAATTGTGTTTCTCTTTGTAAACACTAACATCCATCTTTGTGGTATGTTTTTCCCCCCTTAGCCACATTTGATGAGTCTATTGTTGCATAGGCAAATATTCTAATACAAATTTGACATATGGCTGAAGAGCAAGACAATGTAGTCAGCTTCTGAAATCTGCTCTGGAAAGGGGCATGAGGAAGGAGGGATGCCTCATCTGGTTTCTGGAATTCTTGTCATTCCATGTAATTCTCTCTTACTTTTCTCCTATTGCGTAACATCTCAGAGCAAATAATATTAATAATAACAACAACAACATATTCTGTTAACTCCCTATGCAAGGTGACTGGCACTGGCACAGAGGTGAACTGGTGCAGCAGTTCAGCTACATGCGGAAACAAGATGAGGGAGCTGCTTACCAAATGAGAATTCCTCTCCCAAAATGAAATCTTCCTTCATTCCTCAGCCTATTAGCTAGCATTGCATACAGTGAGCCATTCAAAGTAGCTGATGCCTAGAACTATTTGTTGTGTTCCCATTTCCTTGGTAACATTGCCTGCCCCTTTTCTTGAATGCCTAAACTGAT
Source organism: Iguana delicatissima (assembly GCA_948472985.1). Lineage (NCBI taxonomy): Eukaryota > Metazoa > Chordata > Lepidosauria > Squamata > Iguanidae > Iguana > Iguana delicatissima. The sequence continues at coordinate 585,128 of CAOKZL010000599.1, read as the reverse complement.
ATTTAAATACTCAACTGAAGTTTTAAGTTACTGCAACATTAGAAACTTAGGAACTGAAGGGAAATTTTCTCTGGGGGGCCAATAACAAAATCCACTCACCCCACCCCCTTGCTACACCTATGGTGTAGAAGAGAAGGCACAAGCAGAAAAACTAAAGAAAAAGAATGAGACCTCAAAAATACTAAGAATGTAAGAATACTAATTATCTTGATCTCTGTACACTTTTAAAATCTTTGTTCTAGTTTATTCCCATTTCTTGGTGGCGGGAGGAAGAATTCTTATTGGGGGAATGCCCTCTTTCCCCCCCTTCCCTATAACTGCATCCTTGCTCCATGAGGGGGATGTATCTGCACTACACAGTTATATCCATCCTATTTTAACTATCATTATCCTATCTGGGACTTTTAGTTTGGTGGGATACTTTTGTAGACAAGAACTAATGTTCTCTATAAGGGAATTCAAAGTATTTTAAAAAAGTAGAAATCCCAGGATTCATTAGGATGAAGCCCTGGAAGTTAAATTGGTATAGACAAACTGTAACTGTGAAGATATGTCCTTAAAAAATGCGGGAAGAAAGCATATTTAAAGGTCTTCTTTTTTTCCACACTACACTGCTATAACACTATTACCCCCACTTTCAACATCCTGTGGAATTCGGGGGTTTTTAAATTTTATTAAAGGCCAAGGGTGCCTCTCCCTAAACTGCAAACCCCAGTATTCCATAAGTTTTGTTAAAAGTGGAATAATAGCACTTTAAAGTGTAAAGCAGTAATGGCCTTTCCCACCCATGGCAACTGTGCCTTTTCTAGACCCCAGAGTTTAAATTTTCATTTCAGCATGTGTCCCTTTTTAGCAAAAGAGTAAGACCAAATGGCCCTCTGGGTAGGCCAATATAGTCTCCTGCATACCTGGATCCTAATATTGAAAACTGATGGATTTACGAAGGAAAAGTGAGACTTGCAATTAAATACTTCGGGTGGAGTGCTCGGGGTTTCCCACCTATGCCTTATTCCAAGATATTTCATTACATTCCACCCTCATTTTTTTTTTTTCCCTTTCATCTTAACAATTAATCAGCATTCTGTCCACTTCCCTTTTTACTGTGTCTTTTCTGTATGCACTAACATCACTCACTGTGAAGTTTTGGGGGTCTGGACCCTTTAATTTCTGATAACCTGGGATTCCCCAAGCCAAATAATATCTCTTCCTTGTGTATCAGTGATGCCATTTTGCCTTCACAAGGACCTGAAACTAAGAATCAGTTCAGTCTTAGTATATGGGGCTAAAAACAAGAAAATAAGTAAAATTTTTGCCAAGAAAAGAGGGAAAACTTTTGAGAGAAAGGGAAAAGGCTATTTCTTGTGAAGGGTTGATGGAAAAAATCATGCAGAAAGGAGGAAAAAAATTTTGTATGGCCAGACTGAATATGTTCTTTTTAGTGTTTTCTTGGTGTTATTGACTAATTCTTAAAACAAATGATATGGCAGTTTTAATCTGTGTAGAAGATGGGCTGTCACTCAGATTTTTAAGTCCAAGCAGCTGGAATTGCTCAGCGAGGATATAAATGTTACCATGCTGTTCTTTTCCCAATCTGTGAAACAGTATGATTGGCAATAAATATTTTTTAAAATTGACATACAATAGATATAAATCATACACTTGTCCGGGAAAACCCCACGTGAAAAGGCCTCGGGGCAAAGGAGCTTCATGCTAAGATGAATTACCTCAGAATGGTCAGATCATAAATTAATGAGGATTAGCCAAGAGTCCAACTTAATGGGTTTAAGATGAGCCTCTCAACCACCAGAACTTAGAGAACAATAACTAAAAAATCTGCAAGGTGAAGCAACAACGGCCAACATCCCGAAACCTTTCTCCAAATTTCCCCCCTTTTTTTTTCCTCACCTGCCCAGACATTAAGGGACTATCACAACTTCCATCACTGTTTTGTCATCTGAAGCTAAGACCATTAAGGGTTTCCAAAGACCGCTTTGTTTGCTCTGTCCAAGAGCAATTAACACTTTCCCCCTTTTAAGGGAGAACTCTAGCTCTGCCCCCCAGCTTTTTGCTAGCACTTTGGATGTCACACTGCACCCCTGACTATCATTCCTCCATGCTGCCATAAAACTCTTGTATTTAGCTATCTCTCTTAATCCCCACTTAGGACCAGTAAACATCATCCCATACACCCAAAATCTCTTGCTATCCAACCTTGTTCTTTTTTTCCCTTTGTTAGCCTTGTATGGTTCATGAGACTGCTTCATTTCTTGTGAGTGTCTGTAAATTTCCCCCAATAAACCATTCTTTTTACTCTCAACTGGTGTCTCCATTTATTTTTACCAGGGGGGTTTTCTTGTGGTTAGTTCCTTCTCACAGGCCCCCTTTTTTAATAATAATTCCCTCCCTTTTTTAAGAAGACACTGGCGCTGCTGGAAATTTTCCCCGGGCCCCCCATTTTTTGGGGGTAAACAAAAAACCCTATACATATATGTATAATGTTTTTTTGCTTAAAAATGTGCTGTGTTTTCACTAGCTGTTCTTGTGTTAGTCATGTATTGTTTGACTTCAGTATTCTCCAGATGTGATTCTTGTAATATGGTGCATCTGTTTGTGTTTTTACTCATGTCAGACCATATGCATGTAACACATATATGCATGGTTTTGTACATAATCCGTTTAGGAAAGATTTGTCCCATTTTTAGATAAGGAGCTATATGTGATTAGCTTAGATAATGGCTCCAGCTGACCCAAAAGTGAGATAAGACACAGGGTTGCCTGCCTCTGGTCTTATTGCTTTGTGGTTCATCTTACTATTTTGATCATGTCGGGAACCAGTTACTTACATGCACTTATAGTTTCCACTTTTACTGCACATTTCAACAGTAAATTTTGCCAGCCATGAATGTCGTTATCACTCAGAAGAGAAAGAACATTCGAAAACATGAAAATCCCTTTTTCCCAAGTGCCCAGGAAATCCTAACAATGAGAATTGTTGATGGATATAATCTTCACAGTTTGGGATTTATTTTTGCACTAAAAATGCCATGTGCATTTTTCACTGGGATAAATCCGGGAACTGTGAATAGTCCTTGAAGAGTTTCCAGCTTTGAGGGCTTTCTCACAGTAAAGAGAAAAATGGTTAAATTATGTTTTCCCTGTTCAACCAAAAAAAATTTACATCCTTGGCATGTGTAACAACTATGCAAGTTAGACAAATGATATCATTGTAATCCTTAAATTGGTACTGGTTTTTGTTAACTTTTTGAAAAAGGTAGGCACCCTAAAGGATAGCAAATTAAACATATTAGATATATTAAATGAATGTATAGTTCTTGGAGGATAAGGCTTTTCCCCATCCTGATGGTGATGTTATCCACAGGAAAAAGAAGCAAGATGTCCTTGAATTCTTGTCTATAGCGGTAACAACAATAGAAGAAGGCCATCACTCTCATATTCTGCTCATGGACTTCCCAAAAATATGTGGCTGGAACTGTGGTAAGCAAGATAGCCACCCTCCCATACACAAGCTTAGCCCTCATGCCACCTGTTCAGTATAAGGGGGTTTTTTGTAAGCACTACAGTCCTCCCTTCACATTCACAGGTTTGTTTCCCCCACACATTTATTTATTCACAGGATGTGCTTGCCCCCCCAATCGCCTCCCCCTATTCCTTTGCATTTTTCCCCCCCGGGCTTGAAAGACTTGTTTTAAAAAATGGACATTTTGACCCTTTTTGAGGAGGTTAGTCCTCTTTTGCAATGGGGGTGTGCATTCTGCTGTGTAGTGGCTGCTGATTTGGTTAGGTGCTTTCTTTGCTCCTCCCCCTTTCCCCTCTGAGAGGGATCTCCTTTCTAAAGATGGCAATTGGAATTAAAATCTAGAACTCAGTGCTCCACTCTTCTCCATCTGGGGGGAAAAATCCCCTGTCTTTTTTTTCCCCCCAGAAGAACTAGAGCCATAGGCAAGGGAATGGGAGGGGGGGACTCCAGAGGCAAATGGGAAGGGGATCACAGGGAAATTTTTGTGGTTTTTCCACTTTCAAAAGGGTTCTACACCATGAACGCTTGCAAATGTGGAGGGGCTTTGTGTGTGGGGGTCAACAAATTGCACAGCCAATATACCAGCAGGTCTTAAAAAAAATTGGACATGATTTGAGGAAAACCCACCTAGCCCTTCACTAAGAGGGATAGGTGATGGGGATGACAGCCAAAACACCCAAAGGGATCAAAAATTTGGTTTGGCACAGGCAGGGAAAAGGAATTCATCAGGTTTTATTCACCCCCCTCTCTCCCTCCCTCCCTTCCTTCCTTTTTTTTTAAGGAAAAAAAGGGCGGGGTCATGTACATGATAACAAATAATTTTTTTTTGTACTTTATGTATATAACAACAACAACAACAACAAAACAATGCTTATTTACAAATAGTTGGGTTTAGTATCAGCAATAGAAGCAAACATGGTCCCCATGATTTAAGTGAGTTTAAAATGTGAAACTTCACATGCTCAAGTAGTGTTTTGTGCTTTTTTTCTCTAACATGTCAAGAACATAAAAGGGAAGGTGTAATGCAGGGTTTTTGGTGATGGAAAGGGGAAAAAAAAACAAAAAGTCATAAAGCTGAAATAAAACCACGCCACTGTCTAAAGGAATGTCCATGCAATGTCCTGGGGGCTGTATCGGGCCCTTCTTGGGGCCCCAAATTTCCACCCCTGTGGACTTGCTCAGTTGCCTCTTTTCCTTCTGCATGATCCATCATCAGTGGTTTCCCAATTTTTGTATATTTTTGCCCATCTCAGAAAGGCTGAATTGCGTCCTCGGGGTTAGTTATTTAACAGTAAGAGCTTTAAGCTAAAGCATACTGTTTGGTCCCCCCCTTTTTGTCTTTGTTCCTGGATAGTAACCCCCCAAAGAACATCTCTGAAATTAAATTTGGCCTTTGCACTGAAAAAGGGGGTCCCCCAAACCCTTTCCCCTAAGAGTGTTATCTAGGGCAGGGGGCTACATATTATCAAAAATGTTGTTCACCTCTCCCCAGCATTCTTCACAATCAGCTGTGCTGGCAAGGGGCTGCTGAGACCTGTAGCCCAACAACATCTGAAGGAGTGCATGTTCTCTCACCCCAGTGTAGGGGGCTAAAATCCCTATCAGCACCACTGAAGTAACAGAATGAGTTCCTTCTTTTCATTTCACTTATGTATGTATAAAAAGAATACTTTTGACGGTTTCTCCCCACTGCCTCTTGCTTAAGAATGGGTGTTAGCTCCCCTTTAAATTCCCCTTTTCCTCCTCAGATTTCAACTGCCTGAAAGGGGAAAACCCAGCACTGTGTGTTTATAAAACATATAACTAATGATTGGAAATAGGAAAAGGGATGCTTTAGGATTGCCAAAAGTCAGAAAAACTTGAAGCCACACAGCAACAACAACAATTAATTGCTAATCAAAATTTATTCTGAGCACAGACTACATTTTGTTTGAATGGAGAAGCCAAAAGGTTTATTGATTGCAGGTGAATAGGCTAGGCCTATAGCATGGGTCCAATCCAGACATTGGTTAAAAATCCTCCCCCGCTGATGAAAACCCATTCACCCAGCATGCCAGCTGGGTAGCACTTGAATGGCAGATGGAATCCATTTGGATGGAAGCCACTGTGTGGTTTCTTGGCCTTGGGAGTGACCAACATCTCATCGGGGGAAACTTGATACTGGGTTGAAATCTGACTGACTAGCCTTCCTTTCAATACTAGAATCTGGGAAAAATGCATACCCCCTTTTAGGAAAGAGAAACAACATTAGTGTCTGGAATGCTGAGCCTGCCCTTCCTTTGTTCATAAATGTAATCCAAAATTTGTGTTTTTGAAGTCAGGAAAAAATATTATTTTTTATTAACTAAATCTTAGGAACACAGGAAATATCCTCAGCCAAATTGGGGATTCTTGCTCACTACTGCTTGAAATTTGGGGTTCTGGTTTCAGGAAGGAATCTTTCCTAGACCTGCCTGGGAATTGAAATGGGGACTTTTTGTGAGCAAAATATCTACCCTAGCCCTGCATTATACTCTTCCTCAATGTTGAAGTCCACTTTCCCCGGCACAGAATCAATGCCGACATCCCCCACCATCTGCAAAAATATAATAAGACAGTCATTAAAATAAACATGTTTGAATAAACTGATACCCCTACATTAGGGAATGCACATAATGTTTTTGCAATTCATACAACTGCATTTCCTTGGGAGGAAGATGAAATAGATGTAGTTCCCCATCCTTGTGTCTTTTAAATGAGAGACTGAGGGTCCTTTGTAATTTGTCACCTAACCTTTAATTCTGTCTGGAGTCCTTTAGGGGTTTTAATATAGACATAATATCCCTCACTCCTAGATGCAAAAATAACCAATCTCACTCGCATGTTTTGCACTAAAAGAAGTTTCCAAACTTGTGGTGTATGTATGTGTGTGTATATCTATGTATATACACATGTGTATGTATGTACACACACACGCACACACATTACACATTTCACACACACACACACACACGCGCGCCGCACATTGCAGAAGTCCAGTCTTAAAGGGACCAGCACTGGACTCCATCTTTAGGGGCCCCCCTGCTCCCGGGATATCAGCCAAAGCTAATAGTACACACTCCTGACTGTTGTATCTATCCTGGCTGTCATTTGAAGTGATAGATCCAGAAGCACTCTCAAGCTAAACACAGTCAACTAGGAAGAGTGGAAACCCATTCAGGATTGGTTGGTGCCCCCGCAGGGGGCCCTGTTAGAACCTTTAAGAGTAAGCAATGCTGTCTTGTTTGGATTCAGTTTCAGTTTGTTTTTCCTCATCCCGCCCTTTTTCCTTTCCCCAGCATTAATTCAGAAGAGACACACTATCCTCAGATGATGTTATTTAGGAAAGAATGGAGAAAAAGTATTAGGGTGCTATTGAATACCAAAGCACCCTGCACTATGCCTCTGGGGAAAATTTTCCAGCAGTTTCATATATATGTTAAACTTTTGGGGTAGAGTGGCATCTTGTGTTATGTAGCATGACCACTGTTTTTACTAAAAAATTTATCTCTAAAACACCCCATCTGGAACATACCCAGAGATAGGTGGGAAATGAAGTGTAGGGCCCCCAAATTTTCCCCAAACCCCTCAGGCTTTCCAGAAGGATCCCATGGACAATAGTCAAATGCTGCTGAGAAGTCCCAAAAACACCAAAAAAAGATACTCTCCACCTGTCAATGTTGGGGAAAATCATCCACTAAAGGCCCCTATGGTGGTTTTAGCTTTATACGCTGCTTTGAAGCTGGTTTGAAATGGATCTGGAAAACCTAAAAAATCCAAGACTGCCTGGAGTTTTTGGGAAAAAAACCTCCTTTGCCCCCAAAAGATAGATTTAAAACTGTTTTATAAGGGTTAAAACCAAGGTCCAAAAGGGGTTTTTTTTTTAAACAGGGAATGGAAAATCCCCCCCAAGTTCATTAAAAAAACATTGCAGCTGAAATACAGCTGGTCTCATCCCTGGGTGACCAGCTAACGATAGGGATTGGGGAATATAGGATAGCACACATCTTACAGCATCATCAGGGTCATTCATAGTGTCTGTTAAGATATCATACAGGGATTTTTTAAGAAGTTTAACTTTACATAATTGGATAGATCATAAAAACCCTTTTTTTGAGGAATCAATCATATCTGTAAAAGGGATATGCATCTCTAAACAGATATCCAAAGGGTTAATATCTTTGAGTATTTTTTTATCTATAAACCTCCCTTACATAGCTATAAGCAGCCTTACATGTTTTTCAGCATAACCTATTTGGTTTTGAACATTTCTGGACATTTTATTAATTTAGGAACATCATGGCTTGGAGGCTATGTTGTAACCCTTCTTTAAAAAGTGGGGGTGAAATAGTCTGATTATTTAGCTTCTTTTTTTTTTCCCTAAATGTAAACTGTAGCTGTCCTATCAAAACAAAGTCACTGACAATGCCTCATTTATGTAAACCAATCAAGACAGAAATTTTAAATAAAGACATCACCCTGAGTTGTGTTGGATATCATAAAACAACCCATGTACAGTCAATCCTTGGGTTCTGGTTTTTCCTTTTATCAATTTCATTCGTCACTACAACTTCTAGGAGCATTATTAGTAGTCAAATCTGCTCATATGTCAATGTTGATAGAAATGCAGATATTCTCATCTCTTTATTCAAATTTGAGTGGATATCCTGCCCAGATTAGCCTTTTTTTTTGTTCCCAGTAGCGCACACAAACATACATTTTAATACCCACAGCTTTCAATATTTTCATCTTATACTCTGTTATATGTTATACTCTATAGGTTATACACTGTACTCCACAGGTATATTCTGAGACCTTAAAGCTGGAAACCAAAACAAGCTTGCCATGTAACAAAGGGAACAGACATAACTAATAAATCATAGCAGCAGACTATACAAGCCTCCCCTCTTATGCAAACATTAATATGGTGGACATGAAAATGGTAACACTTTTGATCCCCTTTTCTGCTCAAGCAAGACCAAGTACACATGTGTCTGGTACATCAGGCCTTAAATGGCCACATTCTAGGAATTACACTCTTTGTCTTTCTTGGTAGAACTTCACCCTCATTTGGGATGATTGAGAAATCTGTTCACTCAAGTTGCTGCTGCTGCTGTTGTTTTAATGGGCTTACTAGTTAATACTTCAGTGGCCTAAAGATGCAATTTTTAGTCAGAAATCCTTATATTTCTCAGCTTGTGAGGAATTCTGTGAAAAAAAAAAATGAAAAAGAAGTTTTTAAATGTTTGCATTTTGGAAAAAAAGGGGGAAAAAATTTTTCAGTTCTAAAACATACATTAGTCATTTTTTTAACGCACACAAGGTTAACATAACACTAAAATAATGTTCAGCCTGTAAACTTGGTAACTTTTAATTTTGGTGTCTGAGGTTTCTTATTTTGTAACTTTCTTTGTCCCTTTACCCTCATGTACCTTGTCAGTTTGATTACCATTTCAGTGATGGTGAACTCTTTTATTTTGTTCACTTTTTCCTTTATTTTCTTTTTTTAAAAAAACTTTTATTCAGATTACAAGTTACATTTAATTTTAAAAATGAACTGTGAAACAAACAACAAAAATGCACCATGAGAACTGCAATAAAGGTATGACCATCTATTGAATGGGATGGGAAAGGGGAAAGGTAAAAGATTGATATTAATCAAATGCACCTTCATCCTGAAAACCCGGGGTTTTTCATGCACACATTTGGCTCCCCCCGACCCACTATTTCACTGTTGTACAGTACTTAAAAAATATAGGCAATGGAATGCAATACTAGCAACACTGTCCCTCACATAAATAATGATAAATTTAAATAACAAAAAAAAAAAAACAGATTATTAAGATTACTGATTTCATTCTGACACATTAAAATTTAAAATAAATAATAACTACTTTCCAGGAGTGGGGTTTCTAAAGGGGAAAACCAAGGGTCTTTCTAGTTCTTTGCTTCTGTTATAGCCCCCTTTAAGTAAAAAGAACTAAATTAAGGGAAAATATTGTTACCTTTTCTCATCAAGACTGTGGTTTCCAAAATGTCAGTTGCACTATACATTAATGACAACAGCTATGCAAACAAAATGCCAAAGTTCACATATGTATTAATTATCATTTGACTCCTGTTCATTTCCAAATGTGAAATAGATGACCATAATCAAATCCATGTGGTAGCTGTGGTGATGGGGAATCAATAAGCCAGCAAAATATAAATTACATGGATATAACTTCTTTATGTTTTCCTGTTTTCTTCTTTTATAGTTGCCGAACGCTCATAAAATTAACAGCTTCCTCTGGATGGAGAGAAAGCAGACTCAAATTTATGGACTGTTGAAATGAGCAGGCCATTGCTTATTGAATTTTACTTTCCCCTACAAAATGCTACAGTTAAAATTGTTTTATAAATATTGCTTGTTAAAAAGGGTTTTTTTTCCCCCACAGCCCTAAGTGCATTTATGGAGAGACCAATTCTTTCCTTCTAACTGGATTTATATCAACAGAAGTCTAACAGAATTTTAAGTTGACATTTTCTTTAAGCCATTATGGCAGAAGTGACCATTCAGGAACAGTTATATCAGAATGATTTCTGTCCATAATGTAATGGCATCATTTTCATCTGTACTGCCTGAATGATTTTAAGATATAGCAAATGAAACCTAAAGACTGACGTTCTTTGGAATTCTGAGGCAAACTACCCTGATCTGCATCTCTTGAACAGACCTGGAGGTTGGGCTTAATAATCCACTTCCTCTCACAATTCTGCAATAGTAATGGGTGAGAATTTCACTTCAGTTCATTTTCTAATAAGAATTTACCATCATTGACACATTTCTAAAGATTTCAGTTAGAATAGAAAGAACTTGAGATAAAAAACGGAAATAGAATGAGGGAGAAAATGCTGTTTATGAAAGACAGAAAACAACTTCTCCATATGCAAACTAGGTTATATTGAATATCTATATTTTGTCTAGATATATAAATGCCTTCTTCAGATGGTTAATTTCTTACAAATGATAGAACATATGGCTGTTTCTGATGCTAGCTAAGATGAATATGACGTAGGATGCCTTACATGAAATATAATGTCAATAAATAGGTTATGTGTCTTAACAATGAGAAGTTATGTTTCTCCACAAGTATGAGAATGATTGTGTGTCCATGTTCATAATGAGAGTACGAGAAGGTGTGTGTGTCTCCATGTTCATAAAATAGCCAGAAAGATTATTAAATTTTCTGTTCATTCACTCATCTTAAAATATCCTGAAAGTCTAATAAGTATGATTGCTTTAACAGATTGTTGATGCTAAATCTGCCTATTTGGAAAAACACTATTGCTCTCAAGTTGGGTGTTCCACTAACTAGAAGGTGGCGATTGGCACCTCCAAACTGGTACAAGCTAGATGACAAATCACAATGAACCCTCAAAGAGATGGTGTGGGAGGACTCCATCTCCTTCAAACTGAAACTATTTCAGGAATGAGAGAAGCTCAGCAGCTCCCTTGGCTGAGTCAAAGGGTGGACTACAAAGTGGGCCATGCTGTTCAAGTTGAACTTGACAGTGGGTAGCAGAGCTTGGGATGTTACTTTTTAGAACTCATTAGTTGCAATTACATGACCCATATAAAAGTAGCTTGTTACCATTATAGCAAGTCTGACCATGTTCCAATAGTATGGGGCAAATCAACCATTCATACAACTTACTACAGGCAGTACAATTCCCCAAACTGTGGAAGAAGAATGGTGGGGAGGTGGAAACTGACAGTTGCTGAATATACTTGCGAGAGCTTGGAGGGCAAAACAAAGTGTGGAGGGAATCGTGCTTTGTTTTAATGCAAAATAGTTAAGCTTTTTGTGCATTTTTTTTTGGGGGGGGAACAGCACTTTCTGCAATGGAAATAGTATTTTCTGCACAGTATTTTTCTGTGCAGAAATATTTCCTATGTTGAAAATGTGGTTTGGCTCTCAGAAAATGCTGCAGCTGGATACTTATTCTATGGAAAACCAGCACATTTTTTGCACAGAAAATTGCACTTTCTATGCAGGTAACATGATTTATCTGCAGAAAACTGTATTTTTTCCATCAGAAATGCTGTTTCCTGTGCAGAATATTCTGTTTTCTGAGTGCATGCATGTACATAGACTCAATGTGTGCATTTTGTTTAGAATAAGTCATGAATCATCAAGATTTTCATCTATCCAAGATTCTCCTCATCAGGGTTTTCTGATACTCAAACAATTTTTCAAGCATTGTTTAAAATGTTCTTTCCATTGTTAGTAATGTGAACAAAGCAAGGTAGGGAAGTTCTGACCTTCAATTGCTGCTGGTCTACAATTACCATTAGTCCCAGATGGCACAGTTGATGGTCAGAAATGATGGAAATTGTAGTTCAACAAAATCTAGAAGGTCATAGTTAAAGTATAGATCAGAGGTAAGGAAAGTGCAGCCCTCAGACTGTTTTTTGTAAGCCCTGAATCATCCCATACGCCAGACCTTGGTCGTACCTTCAAAACACTGAAAATTGCCCCTTCTTGGTGTTGGTCTTTAAGCAGCTAGGCTACCATAACATGAACTGGATAAGCCAAAGCACTCTCAGCCAATTTACTTCACAAAGCTCCTTGGAAGAAAAATTGAATAACATATAATAAGAAATTAATGTATGTATTCTAAGGCAGCTGATTTCAAGAGTAATCTGAATATTTGTAAAAATAATAATAATATAGGAATATGTTTGAGGTGGCTTCATTGAGTTTTATCCTCCCCAATGAATAACAGTTTGGAGATGTCTTCATAAAATATGCTCTAGTGTTACAAGCGGAATCTCTCACTCATCCTCCCCCCTGCTCCTGACTCCCAACACAGGCATTTTCACAGAAGATGCTATTGTTTTGTTTTGTTTTGTTTTAATCCTGTTCCTGACTTTTCAAACTGTAAAGCCTAAATGAAGCTTTATCTTGGGTCCAGGTTCAGAGGGAAGGCAGGGCCAGAAATTATCCAAAATTGTTCTCATACTTTGGGTTTTACAGAAAGTGATGCACATCTTCAATTGTAGACATGGAAGGCTGTCATTTTTAGCTAAATTTAAAATACCTTTTAATGAAAACTATCAACTCTACATGGAGTTCAGAAATGTAGGACAAATGCTAATTCAGGAGGAAAAGATCACAAATGCTGTAGCATGTAATAATCACTGACATGAACAATGGGAAGCAGCTGAGGAAAATATTCAGCCTAAAGAAAAGCTACTTTCAATATAGTGTTCCAGCATACAGATATCATTTTAGAAAAACCAAAAAAACAATTTTGATTGTACTTAATAAATCAGAATCTTTCACAATGTTCTGGTCTGTCTCCAAATCTTAGAGCAGCCTTTGCAGTTTTATGTGGTTAGATGGCCCAAACAACTTCTTGTGTTGACTTACTATAGAGATGTCTATTAACAGACTAAGGAATACAGATTACTGTACAGAACTAGTTACTGTGAATACTGGTTACTGTGATAGAATGAGGATGTTTTCTTATGGGAGATTATATAAACTTGTGTGGCCTCCTTTTACTGACATTGTTATAGTCTCTGTACTGGCCACTGTTATCATCCAGCAAAAATGAAGATGATATTTGAGCCAGTAGGTCTGAAGGTCCAACTAAGGACAACTACCAAATCTAAATAGCTGCACTACTGCAGCTATGTGGCTGGCCTATGAACTAGACCCAGAATATTAGATCTGAGTTGATATTGGATAGCAGAAATAAGAATCCCCAATGCCATTGTGTAAATACTTATCAAAACAACTTCCAGAAGGTATCTATGATGGTTTACATTAGGTGAACATCTGGACTCTATTTCTAATGCATTCAAGGCTACACTGCAGAGGACTTTTATTTTTTAAGAAGAGAATAAGCACAGCATTGCCAATTCAAATCATCACTGTGGGTTCAAAGACTGTAAAAATAATGCTGGTCCCTTGCTTTGTGTAATATGATCAGAAGCACTCAGACCATTGAGCCAAAATGCTACTGTCTTCTAAGCCTGCTGTGACTGATGAAGATGCCTGCTGTGAAAGACCTACATAATTCAGCCCTGTGGCTTTGAAGGGCATATTTTGCCACAGTAAGGTCTATGGTATTCTCTGATCTTTGTTAGATCACCCCGTCTAAGTATGGCTGAAGATGTTCTCCCCTGCTTCCCCCAAAAACCCCTCTTTTTGTGACTGCTAATGAAACTTTCATTTGCACAGTGTTAAAGAATAAATGCCCTTTCCGTGAACTGATATCATGTCTACTACATACCTTCCCTGATAACTTGGTTTGGATGTGTCTCTCCAGACTGCAGTTCCCAAATATGTCACTGATTCTGTTATGGCAACTTTATTGTCAGGAGAATATTAAGCACATTCAAAGCCTAGTAAATTAGCAGTTAGTTAAGTACTATTGATGTTATAGATTGTGCTTGAATTCCTCTTGACTGTGCCTAAAACCTGGTGACTATTTGCCACAGAAACCAGTTTTGCATATTCATGCCCGTGCAAGAAAAATTAATTTGTAGTGTCTTGTGTGAATATCTACATGTCCGATTTCCCCCTGAAAATAATTATATACCACAGAAGAATGAAATTGCCTGTTTAAGGATATATGCACAATGAGATAATATAAATATCACAAAAGTTGGCTTTTATGAATGGTTAATTTGTTCCCAGGCACAAGTTTGCTTTCCCATTCAAAGTACTGATAGGTGGACGCTTACCCTCAAAGAAAGAATGCCTCTTTGGTACACTTTCAGCCATGGCAAAGAAGGAACATTTTTCACTGTGGTGACTGTAGCTGCTTTCTTAACACATTTTTGAGTTCAGAAGTAAAGGCCATAATTCACTAAGGCAGTTAACATATGCATAACCATTGACACATTCATGACTGGTTCATATTCATGATTGCTATATATTGACTGCTTTAAGGAACATATAGGGACCATGAAGCCCCCCAAGCTCCACTTACTAGGCAGCAGTTGTTATGATTGACAGGGATGTGTTCACTTGTCAATCAGTAAACAGTGATGTTCCCACTCCCACTTCTTCATGCAAGCAATCTCTGGTATGAAGTGGGATTGTGACTGGTACCCTGCTTCTGCCTGTCACAGTGATCATTCATGAGAGGGGTGGGGATGTCTATCAGTTACTTTCCAATTGTCAGGGAAACAGACACACATAGATCACGATGAGTGCTGACCAGTAAATGTGGATTAGGGGAACTGGGTCAGGAAACACTACATAGGCCATTTCCACCCTACACTGTTATAGTGCTATTATTCCACTTCCAACATTCTGTGGAATTCTGGGGTTTGTAGTTTACTGAAAACAAATATTTAAAACAAATACATAAAAGTTTATTTGTATGAATTCTTTATCACTGTTTAACTCTGTCTTTCTTCCAATGAATACAAGACAGCAATTAGAAAGTGGTCATACTGTGGTAAAGGAGGAGTAAGGCAAGCAGTACTGCAGTAGATACAGCGTTCACAAGGTTGAAGCACCAAAATACTTTGATCAGCACAAATGATGATATATGTACCACTTCTTTCAAGTCCCCCTGTTCCTTCTGAGCATAGTTACAGTTCCAACAGCAGTTGGGGGACTATGGAAGATCCTAGCAACAACAGACTGTTATGAATTATCCTTTTTTATTATTATTTTGCAAAGCTTATTGAGATAGCTTGGTGTCATGTTGAATAATTAAGATCCATTATTTTTTTTAAAAAAAATTGCTGATGGTTGAGATGAAAACTGATAGAACTGTGTTAAGACAGCCCTGTTTTTCTGGACTCTCTTTAAGGGCACTGTCATAGGAACTATCACTAAATCTGGCTGCATTTCAAAATGTACAAACCTGGTAGTTAAAGGCCTACAGCAAGGTTCCTATGCATTTTTATGGTAGCATAAATATATGTTAGCACAGTTACGCTGGATCCCACACTTAAACAACTGATTGTGCAGTTGATGACATGACTTTTAACGCATCCATTGTGCAAGAGTCAGTTATGTCCCCACACACACATATAAGAGAGGAATGTGTGCTTTCAGAACAATTGGCTGAAGTAGGTATCACACTTATACCTCTGAGAAAATGGAGCTGCTTACATAATGATTTATGTTCTAATGCAATGTTCCATCAGGATTCTGGCCTATGACATCATTCCTCTAATCTCACATCCGATTATATCAAATGACTCTTGAATAGTTGGGTCTGGAACATCAAACCAAGTAAGTTGCTACCCCAAAAGATGGGTCACTCAGAGGTCTACCTGCAGTGCCAGTTTCTCCATGGAATGGTGGGGAATAATAGCTCATAAAAGGAGACCTGTGAGGGTGGGGTCATTCTACCTTGGTATACAGGTACTAATGCAAAGATACCAGTTGGAGGTTCAAAGAATGTTTTAGTGAGGAAAAATCACAAACATACAAGGTTTAGGCATTCACAACCATACAAGGCTAACTGAAGGAAAGGAAGGAAAAATCAGATAGTGAGAAGTTGGGGAGAAGTGGGCAATATTTACCTATCCTGCAGAGAAGAGACAAAACAATGTGTCTCGGGCCTTTTCCGCACAATACTCTTACAGCGCGATTATTCCACTTTCAACCTTCTGGGAAATCCTGGGGTTTGCCGCTTCGAGAGGGACCGGCTCTTTGTGTTTGTGATTTTGTGATTGTTCGTGATTTTTCCTCACTAAAACATTCTTTGAACCTCCAACTGGTATCTTTGCATTAGTACCTGTATACCAAGGTGGAATGACCCCACCCTCACAGGTCTCCTTTTATGAGCTATTATTCCCCACCATTCCATGGAGAAACTGGCACTGAAGGGAGACCTCTGAGTGACCCATCTTTTGGGGTAGCAACTTACTTGGTTTGATGTTCCAGACCCAACTATTCAAGAGTCATTTGATATAATAGGATGTGAGATTAGAGGAATGATGTCACAGGCCAGAATCCTGCTGGCCCCTCTCGAGGCTGCAAACCCCAGGATTCCCTAGGAGGTTGAAAGTGGAATAATCTTACTATAAGAGTGTAGTGCGGAAAAGGCCTCAGACTAGGGCTCCAAGGGTAGCATAAGAATGGGAATCTGAGCAGCAGGCTGACAGCCTATGTCCAGTGTAGTCTGGCTCAGAGCCAGGATTTAAATAACCTTTAAAAAAAATCTATTTCTGCCCTGAAGGGGAAGGTGTTAATGGCTCTCTGCAGAACAAACAATGTGGTCCATATAGAGCTAATGGTCTTAGCATTCGGTGACAAAGCATTTATGGAAATCATAACAGCTTCTTAATGTTAGGGCAGGTGAGGAAACAAAGGACAATTGTTGTGGGAAGAGAAAACAGGTTAATGACCATTGGTTGCTCTATTGAGACAACTTCATGTACTATTGTGTTTAAAAGTTGAATTGTTGAGGGGATTATTGCAAGCTCAGCAGCACCAGAACTTCTTGACAGAAATAACATGGCCACATCCTGAGTCCCATCTGACCTGCTTTTGCACATGTGCAACCAATCTTCTGCTAGTATGGTTTTTAAGCCATAACAGTGTATGATTTATATTTTCAATGCCAATTAAATAATGTTCATTGCCAATTATGTCATATCATGGAGTAGAAAGGTGTGGCCTGGCAACAGAATGTCTATGGCTCTTTTCCCTTGGCCCCTTAAACTTGGAGAAAATTGTATCATTGGTATGTTCTGAGTGTGCTCCAGACTTGCCTATAAAATCAAACAAGCAAGTATAACAGTAGGTTGTCTCTTTAATAGGGAAGTACTATAGGCTAGTTTCCCTCTTTCTACCTCTCTGTATTTTTCAGTTTGAAAGAAAGAGTGATTCAGCCATGTGTGTGAGAGTGATCCAGTAATTCAAGGATAAATTATTTTGTGAAATGGTACTCCCCAAAAATTTGTTTTACTGATTAAATTCTCTTGATGTGAAAGCCCATTTACTTGGTAGTAGGTTTCTGTGAACTCAATAAGATGGCATACCATGTCTTTGCGTTTTTAACAGCTCTGTTTCAGTCTTGTCAGTCCCTTTTTAACAAGCCTATTTCAGTCACTCTCTCCTTCGGAGGGATATTTAACATTGCACTGTCAAATAAGAAAAGAGATGCTTCCAGAACACTTAACACTTGTGTGTGCATGTTTCGGTAGCTGATCAGCTGTTGTCTGCTGTCTCCCCATGCTTAGGACATATGTCTCTTAATGTATCTTTGACTGTGCAAGTATGCTGGTTGTGGAAATGATGGCGGAAGGGCATTACAGGAAGTTCCATTCTTAACATTAACTACTTGGTCAATGTTAAGCTACTACCCAGAACAACTTCTTTTAGAGAAAGCATCCCTTGACATAACTCTTACATCCATTTTTTTTTTCTTTTTTAAGGTACATTAAGTCAGGTTTACATTGCAGTCAGGGAGCTGACTGGACATTGAAACTGTTCGGTTTCATCTGCATCACCTAATGGATGATAAATGTCATAATGACCTGCATGTACACAAGCTAATTCACAAATAAGCCTATTGCATCTTCCTCTTAGTGTCTTCTATTGGGTACGAGTCCTGTGGAATTGGGGGGAAAATGAAAGACACTATGGAAAAAAAAGACAATCCCCCTTTTCTGATTGAATTAGATGCTTTATGCAAATATCGTAAATTGTTCCCCCTGTTCTCTACTTGGCACCCATTCATACTACACAATTCTAGCACTTTTATTCCACTTCTAACTGCCATGGTTCCATCCTACAGGATCCTTGGGCTTACTATTTGGTGAGATACTGAAGCTCTCTGGATATGAATTCTGAATACCCCTCTAAATTGCTAATCCTAGGATTCCACAAGACAGAACCATGGTAATTAAAGTGGAATAAAAGTGCCATAATGCTATACTGTGGATGGGCCCTAGATCTGATTTGTTTAAGTAAACAAAGGAACAGGTATTCCACTGGCTTTGAATTTCAATAGAAACTGAACTGAGCAGTTGATGCTTCTAATCTTTCTGATTTTCTAACAAGTTTTCTGGGGGATAGAGGTAAAAGGACAATGATTTGTGCTCAAAACTAGTAAGAGACATTTCATAAATTCTGTAGAGCAACTTGAGGATTTTTTTTAAACACAGTAGAGTTTTACACTTTCAGTATTTCAAATATTAATCTTTATATTAAAAAGCTAGTTCTTAAATTTATCATTGCTAATTACTGCTTGTCTCAGCAATTATTATTTTATCCTGAAAAGATGGTCTCATCAGATGGAGAGCTATCTCCTAATTTAGGAATCTTCTAAGCAATATTAGCATCTCCTAGTTTACATGAGTAATAGGAACATCATCTTTTTTACAGGATTATATTTCTTCCTTCCCTTCTTTTACAGGGCCATGCATTAAAAAAAGGAAAAAAAGCGTCAGAAGAGATAAAGAATCTTTTCAAAGATTTATTGTTTTAGATATGCTAATGGAAAAATATCAATTCTATAAAAAGACATTAGTATTGATTTGTTATATCTAGCAGCATATGAAATTGGAAAGAGGATTAAAGATATCAAGCAAGCAACAAATAATTTAATTTTCTGCCATTTTACCACTGATGTTTCATCGCCTAGACATTCTGTATAATTAAATGAGCATAGAAACAGGAAAGGATTAGTATTTTTCAGTTTTGGCCTACTTATCATTTTAAATGAGAAATAAGAACATGAGATAAACAATCACCTGGGAAGCACTGCTTTTTTTCTTGATTGAGAATGCAAGAAGTTACTGAGATATGTATTTGTTCCAGTTGACATTGTCATCCACCATTGAATGCTGTTAGGAAAATCTCTAGAGTGGCAGATCAGGGTTTTCTACTCACTTCACTATCCTGTTTATTTTATTAATTGCACTAGCATATTTACCTGGCGTTGCCTGGGATTTTATTTTCTCATAGATAACACTTGTTAGAAATACCTTAGAAATTACCTTACCTTAGGAATTAGATGAAGTATACAGATTTGTCTCTCTAATTCCCCAAACTGCTTCGTCCAGTAGCTGTAACTTTTCTCTGTATTCCCCAATCCAATTTGTATTCAGAATTATTAACATCAAGAGACTGGGTTCCTGAGGGGAATACACTGCCCTCCTCCTTCTTGCTGGTAGGCCTCATCTCCATAGCAACCAGCCTATTCACAGCTCTCTGGCTGAGAATTCTAAAGGCTGTCAACCCCAGGGTTCCATAGAATCTTCACAGCTAGCCAATCCTACAAGGTCTTCTCACCTCACACAGCCAATCACATGAGGTCTTCGCCTGCCTGGCTCTGACAAACAGACAAACTCACACACAAACTTTGACTTTTATATAGTAGATTTATATCTCATCTGTTTTCCAATGAGTAATGTCTCTTCTCCTCCATGTTATCATCTCAACAACAGCTTTTTGAAGTGGATTAGACTGAGGCCCTTTTTGCATGGCATTTGCCACGCGAAAGAGGGCCTGGAGTGTCGCACGATTGCAAGGAGCAATTTGCACAACACACTCACAATTGCTTGACACTCCAGAGGCCGACAGGAGCCGATCGCACACCTTTCCATTTTTGGCTTCAAGCTGAAAATGGTGTGCGATTGTGCATTCCACCTGGGCCCTGTGTGCACTTACCTGGCATGCGGAGCCTCTGGAGCCGGGCCAGTCAGGCTTCCTGCCCCAGTGCAGCCTGGGAAGGTCCCAGGCTGCACTGCGGAAGGAAGAGGCAGGGCTCTTGTGTGAGCAGGCAGCTCATGCAGAGCTGAAGCAGCAGGGAAGGGAGAGCCTTTCGGCAGAGGCTGCTCACATGATCCCCACACCCCAGCGCCGGAACAAGGTAAGGGGCAGAAAGGGCCTGAGAAGGGGATTATGATTGAAAGTCACCTAATGAGCTTCATGGATCGGTGTGGACTTGAACGTGAATCTCCCAAATCCTGCTCCAAAACTATTAACCAATATGTCACATTGTCACCTTTCAGACTTTGCTCTGATCCTGACGAATTCAAATTTTACAGGATCAATTTTGTATGGATGATATATTTAATGATTAAATTATTCCATCTCATAACACAACTGTTAAAGGATACAATTGATTTAGAACATGCTAAGGCAGTGGTTCTCAACCTGTGGGTCCCCAGATTTTTCTAGACTTCAGCTCCCAGAAGCCCTGAGCATTGACCATAGTGGCTGGGGCTTCTGGGAGCTGAAGTCCACAAACATCTGGGGACCCACAGGTTGAGAACCACTGTGCTAAGGAATGTCTAGGGAGCCAGTGTGGTGTAATGGTTTGAGCACTGGACTGTAACTCTGAAGACCAGGGTTTGATTCTCCACTTGGCCATGGAAACTTACTGGGTGACCTTGGGCGCATCACACACTCTCAACCCCAGAAAATTCCATGATAGCTTCATTTAAGTCAGAAATAACTTGAAGGTACACAATAAAACAACAACAAGAAACAGTAGCTACTACCTTCATTTTGAGAAACAGCTGAGATATAGATGCTGCTAGATGGAAAACAGAGGAAAGGGCAGTCTGCAGCAGTGGGGGCGGGGGAGAGAGAACTATCCTCCATTTCAAATTCTTTTTTGAGCAAAACAAAAAACAAAGAAAACAAATTCAATTAAGAATTTTCAGCTCAGTTTTGAGATGAACAAAAAGTGCCTTTCCAAATTCTTTTCTTCCTTTCCTCATTCTTTTTCCCTCTATACCTATGAAGCCCCAAATGCTTCATACGAATGACAGTACTTCTCTAATGTTATTATTTTCTTTATTAGACGTTGCTATTGTCTGATCAGTGTTTTTTAAAAAATTTTCCTGAATGAATTGGTTAAAAAAAAAACTGCTGAAAATATTAATTTTTAGAAGAATATCTGATAAACTACACACAGCAATTAGTGAGATATAATAGACAAAACAATACATTTGTACCTAGGAGACCTATATTCAAAAGCCTGTAAAGCTCAATGGATGGTGCACAGCTGACATATTGACTGAATATCTATCTTACCTTCACATTTGGTGTGAAAATAATATAAGGAAATAGTAGAGGAGAAATGTTAAATGAGTCATTTTGATTAAAGGCGATTTTTAAAAAAAGACTTTTGGTTAATTCTACTGCAGATTAAAACACATACAGAAAGTAGAGAAGCTGGGCACCAAAAGAGGGTGATGGTCAGCTGTCTATTTTTAAATGTTATCAGTCCAGGCTGAAGACATTCTATTCTGGGCCAACCACCAGAAGTCCCACCCTGTCTGAAATCAGTGGCATTGGCTAGCTGGGTGAGTTTCTAATATGTCACACAACAATACAGACAGTAAATAAGAGTCTGATAGGCTTGGAATGAGTATCACTTCTTTGTCTCCTGTCCTATGCCAACAGGGCATGAACTGTGATTAGAAGGTACAAGGAGACCCAGGCTTATGATAAATGTGTGAACTCTCTAGTAATAAGGGATAGCATATCATATAAAGATCATCATCATTGTAGCAGTAGTAAATTCCTTCCTTGCTTCAGAGTTATTTTTTTACTCATATGCAAGTTTATGGAAAATTAGCATATTTACCCAGCATTGTCTAGGATTTTATTTTCCTCTTAAGAACTGAACAGTACCTGTACCTGTAACTTTTCCCCATATTTCCCAATGCAATCTGTATTCAGAGTTACTTACACAAACAGTTTTGGTTCCTGAGGGGATTGTCAAGGTCGGAGACCTGGGCGGCGAGCCAGCCCAGAGAAGAGAGTGGGATAGCCAGCAAAGTCCAGCTGGGAGGAGACAAGCAAGCACTTACTCAAGAAAGTTCATTTACCAAAGCGCCAAGTGAAGCCATAGTCAGAGTTCCAAAGCCAAGAGTCCAGAGATCAATTCAAGGTATCAGGAACAGGTGCTGGGAGCAAGGTACAGACAAGAGGAAAGCTTGCAAGAAGTTTGCCACAAGCAAAGGGAAGCTTCCAGACAGGCAGTTATATAGCCCCAGGCACAGATGTGTCCGGTCACTGCTTCTTAAACTTAGCCAAGGAAGCCTCCCTTTGCACAGCCCTCCTGAGTCTCCGCCTTGATTGGGGGCTTATTGAACCAGGCTCCAGAGCCTCTTCAGAATCAGATCCCTGTTGCTCCAAAGGAGCAGGCACAGAATCGGATCCCTGTTGCTCTAAAGGAGCAGGCAGAGTGACGTCCAGGCCTGCTTGGTCCATGGCAGCAGGGGGAGCTCTTGAGCTGCAGGACTCATCTCCAGCCAGAGCCACAGGGACCAACAGCTGCTGTTCATCATCTCCACCCTGAGCAACAGGGACCAGCAGCTGCTGCTCGTCATCAGCAGCTCTGACAGGGGCTTCAGTTATCACAGGAATGCACTGTCCTCCTCCTTGCTGCTAGGCCTCATATCCATAGCATCTGGCCCATTCTAGTACCTATAACTTTTCCCCATATTCCCCAATCCAGTCTGTAGTCAGAGTTATTAACATACAGAGGCTAGGTTCCTAAGGAAATACAATGCCCTCCTTCTTGCTGCTAGGTCTTATCTCCATAGCAACTGGCCTATTCTCTGGCTGAGAATTCTAAAGGCACCTTTCCTAAACTACACAGCCAGCCAATACTTGTTAGAAACATCTTAGTAATTACCTTACCTTGGGAAATAGATGCGGTTGGAATACACAGATTTGAGATTCTGTGTTTCTAACTCTTCAAACTGCCTTGTCCAGTACGTGTAACTTTTCCCTATCTCCATAGCAACCAGCCTGAGGCCAAAGAGCTTTGCAGTTGAGAATCCTAAAGGCCCCTCGGTGAACTGCCAATCCCAGGATTTCATAGATTCTTCACAGCCAGCCAATCATATGAAGTCTTCTCGCCTCGCTCAGCCAGTCATATGAGGTCTTTGCTCGCCTGACACAGACAGACAAACTCAAAGACAAACATTGACGTTTACTGAAACATTAATGCATAAATCTAGTGATTAATTGATTGAAACTTGAATTATTATGATTATAATATTAAGAATATAATATTGGTAAATATTATTTGCAAGTAGACTTTGATACATCAGAAAGGGGGTTTCATCTTGCTATCGTCTTCAAACATGCAGGGTAAAACAATCAGTTGCCTAGAGGCCATATCCATCTTGAAAAAGTCAGGCCTCATTTTAAAATACAAGCTAGAACTTTCCCACTAAATAACCCTCCCCCTGCTGACAAGGAAAAGTCTTTTGATGTGTTTGGGAAAACTACAAGTACTTAACTGACTTATTTATTTCCGTTGAAAGGAATCCCTGCAAAACATGTTCAGACTTGTATGGTTCCCTTTGTAAGTTAATGTGTTTCATCCAGAGATGTTGGGATATCCCGTCCAGATATGAAAGAGAACAAATGGTTCTATTACACTGGATTTGTCCTATGTGTGTAAAATCCATTGCTAACACCTCTTCCGACTACTTAAGAGTCATTACCAGGACTCAGAGGGAATGAACAGAGGTCATATTCAAATCTATTTCTTTGAACCTTCAGAGTATAACCTTAAGGTCATACTATCCCCTCCTAGAAGGTGTTCACTTGAATCTAGGTGACTGTTCCCAAGTTAGGAATGGGTTAAATACAGACAGACAGACAGACAGACAGACAGACAGACACACAGAAAGAGAGGCAGGGGCTGGGGGAGACTTGAAGATTTGGCTGCTTGCCCTAAGAGAAGGAAGGAGGCTGCATGCAGACATAGGCCCTTTCCGCACGAGGCCAGGAATTGCTCCGTGCCATTACTTACCATTTCTTCTGGGCTTGAAACAATGTGGACTTTTCCTTAAGCCCTTCCACAGGGCTCCTCTGTTTGTTCCAGGGCAATTTGGAGCAGTGCAAAGTCTTTAGATCCACACTGATGAGGCTGACAAAATGGCAGCTTCCTGTTGTTTGTGGGTCCGGACCAACCGCTGAAGCTGACCATGCCCACAGCCCACCCTCCGCTGATCGCAGGCTTGCATTAGTGTGAATCTGTGCATCTGCACAATTGAGAACAAACGAATTGTCACACTCCAGAAAATTTAAAAACTGCTTTTTTCCAGTCTTCACATAGCGCACTGGAGGACCACTTGGGGGCGTATTGAATTGGACTTAGGTGTGGAACTAAGATAAATAGTCCAATCCAAGGTGCAGACGACCTCCATGACAGGACACATTGGCCCGTCTTAATTTCCTTGTGCAGAAAGGGCCATAGACTTCTACACTTGCAACACAGATAGAATAAGTCTGACAAGAAGGATCCTGGAAGAATCCCAGAGGAGAGATTTCACAAGACAGACTAGAAAGTGCCTGGGAGAATCACAGACAGTCCCTCAAGAGAAGGACCTGCTGCCCTGTTCATCAACTACCCATCTAACTGGACTCTTCTTCCCATTGGAAAGTAAGAGAATGTGTGTGTGTTAGGCCATTTCTGCATGAGAGGGGAGGGGGTGTTTTTATACTTCGATTCAGAAACTGTGCTGTCTGCATGCCCTCATTTACATTGTACTGCCACAGAGAACAGCAGTTGCTGCATCTGCAACAGCAAGTCCTACGTCACTCCCATTTCCCTCCCTCAGCCCACCCCACCATCATTGATTTGTCTGTTTACACACACACACACACACACACACACACACACACACACACACACACTTTAAACATATTTCTGCATTGCTACATTTGTGTGTAGGTATGTTCGCTGATACGTGGAAAAAAACACATCTTAACAGTCCATTCCCAGATCAACTATACTCCCACTGTCTGTTTAACGCATGAAGACAATAATGATGGCAGTCTGTCCTTTGATGGGCAGAGAGAGATAGGGATGGAAATGACAGAATGGACACCCTGGGAACATCCATAGCTGGCCACTTCTGCACTGTGAATCGATGCTATACTTCTGCATATAGGCAAAAAATGAAGCAGAACCAGTTTGGAAGATTTACATCAGAGTTTTTCTGGTTTTCAGATACAGCAGTTTCTCATCACAGTGAACTGTTCTAGGAGCTGAAAACATGCAGAACCATGAGAAAAACTGCTAAAATGCTAAAATGCTACAACTTGCAGACCGGAGGGTAGGAATTCGATGCTATTGTGATGTAACAACCTCGTGCGGAAATGGAGTAAGTCTGCAGTCTTTTAAGCTTAGCTGCACACATTTAGCCTCCTTAGTTTGTTCAGAAGAAGAGTTTTTTTAAACACACACACACACACACACCTATGCCATTCTCCCCCTCTTTTCTTTTGGCAAAAAGCTTCTATTGTTCTGTTGGGTTCTGCTCCTATTTTTCTGTATTGTATTAAGAAATAATTGTTTGTATTTCAAAATCAGCTTGTCTTCATCTGATTTCTTTTTCATTTCTTGTTTTTGGGACTATTCTGGTTAATTGTCCACTGTTATAACTTATATCCTGTAAGGTGCTGCAGAGAGAAAGAGTTAGTGCCTTGGAGAGTTTTTCCTCAAACCAATAAACCCAATGCACAACTCATCACAATATGATTAATTGAAGAACATTTTTTTAACAGGATTCCAGCTCCAGCAAAACATCAAAATAATACCACAAGTTCCTTGGAAGAAAGATGTAAATCAAATACAAATGAAATATACTTTCACATATAACTTATTCCTCCCATACACATGTCTTTCCTTTGTTTTCATATGTGCAGTAAATCTTGTACTTTCTCCAGTCAAGAAGCATGCTTCTCTCCATCTCAATGTTTGTGTCTTTTTTTTTAACTGATTATTATCGCTTTGTCCTAAGGGGTTCCTCCAGCTTAGATAGAATGGTTAGTGGGCATAGGAGCCTTGCAGTACTGCCTGGAGGCATTTCATAATGAAGGTAAAACTGAAGAAAGCATTCTTTCAATGCTGCTAAGAATCAAAGTGGAAGAGCATTCTGCAGGTCTCTTCTCACCTCCCCCCAACGCAACTCCATTTCAAATGCACTCGAAAACCTCAGCAAGTACAGCAGAAATGAGGCTGTCAAGACACATAAATTTCTTTGGAAGAAAGCCAGTCTTCCTCCTGAGTTTCTGACAAGCAAGTTTTTCATTTACTGGATGAGGTAAGTGCATGATTGAAATGAGTGAAAACTTGCGACACTTTTTGCCATTAATATAAATGTTATCAGATGTCTACTGTGTTCCAATCATTCTTTCTTAAAAAAATAAATAAAAGCCTAAAAAATAACAAACAAAAAATCTAAGCAAGAGCTTTCTTTAGTGTATAACATTGCAGTTGAATATTATTATTTCTCCCTTATGCTTTGAGGTGCACTTGCCAAAACAGAGAGGATGATGCTGTTCCTGAGAAAATTCTGCTTTCTAATGTACCAGGGTAGCAGGTTGGGCACTAGGTTTGTCAAGAAAGCAGGCTGTGGAGTACCTGCTCAGGACTGCTTCCTTGGGAATGCTTCCTGGAACCTCTATATTGGCCTAATCCCAGCAAATTGCAGTCATGCCTGCAGGCACCTCATAGCAAGGCACTCTGAGGAAGAGCTTGTTTGGGTTTCTTTCTTTTTTTTTAATAGGGACATCCAGAATTTCCAGTCAGGCTGGTGGGAGTTGTAGTCCACCCTTCCTCTTTTCTAATTCACCTTTTAGGTACTTAAACTCTTTATACCCCTCTGTTCCTTATATAGTCCCCTGTGGCTTACAGGAATAATAAAACATGTTACAGTGGTATAATATACCCAAAATGAATAAGCAAAAATAAAATCAGCCACAAAATTATTTTTTTAAAGAATCCAGAGCAAGAAACATATGAAATCATAAGGAAAAACAAAGGAAAATGTTGGAAAAATTAGATATGATTATGGTGAGCCAGTAATCCAGACTCCAGAGCAAGTTTAACTATGGCTCTCCAGATATTGTTGGTCTACAACTCCCCTCTGCCCTCACCAATGGAGCATTAATGGGAGATCAGGCATTAATGGGAGATGAAGTATCAAAATGGATGGAGGGTCATAGTTAATCATTCCTGCCTTCTGAGATAAGACTTACTCAGTGATGTTATGGGAGGCTACAAAGGAACAGGATGATTGGAGTAGTTCCAAAATTTGGGTGCAACAGTAACAGAAAAACTCTCTCTATCTTCCCAGCTAGGGATGGAGAAAAAGGTTGTTTCAGTATAATTTTGGTAAGATTTACCAAGTCACCAAATTCTTCATATGTTGGATACAAAAGCCTTGAGATTTGTTTAGCAGAAATGAATGTGAGAACAGACTCATAAGGTGCATAAAATTTAAAAGGAGAGAGAAATTTAAAGGGCGGGATGAACAAAATTGATGAAATCTTCTGAGGATTTATCAATCCCTGCCCACACTCAATTAGGTATTATATTACTTTTCTGGCCGTGCAAAGGGCATTGAATGATTTAATTCAAAAACAATAACTTTCCCAAAGTCGAAAGGTTCCTAGAAAATAAGGAGCATTTTGCCATTGACAAGTAGGAAAACCTGGAAACAATAAGACTTCAATTTTATTATGGTGTTCACAGCTTTCAGAAAAATTATTCACGCACATACACAGACACAGATTGTATAATCCTGATGTCATCCAGGAGCAAATGTTACAGTTCAAGAATCTCAGTTCAGAGGCTCTTACCCCATATACTCAATGCTACCAGTTTCTTCCTGCAGCTCCTCATGTGATGTGTGGAATACGTGAATTTGGAATGTTCTTCCATGGGTCTGAATGTGGTAAGAATCCAGCACATAGTTAGGGGAGATACACAGTCAGGATTCCTGATTGCTTGCCAGGATTCTGAATGCATTCATCTGGAAAACAGAAGATTTTAGCTTTGGAACTTCCTACTCAGTAGGCAAAGGTTGCAGACTGGTCTGATTACAGATGAAAATAGGGGTCTCCATGTTAATATATTGAATCCTATTTCCCCTTCCATGTATTCTGAAAATATGAAGAAGCAACTGCTCATACATGGTTATAGCCTTTCTTAATATCTGTACAACACCTCCAACTCTTCCTAATTAATGAACTGCAACACAATCAGGAAAAATCATAAGGCAAAAAATATACCTCAACTACAGTTGCCAATAGAAATAATGGCCAGAGCTCCTGTACCTTTAATTATGGTATAGAAGAAAGAAAATTCAGAAGATGTTGCTTGTCATCCATTCATCAGCTTCAGATATTCTCTCATTATACAACCGCTAATGGGACAGGAGCTAATTTCAGTTGACAATCCTAACATCAACTAAAATTTACTTAACTTTTTAATGTGAAAAGAATTAATAATTAGAATGATATAATCTGAAATCACGCACAAAAGCAAATATCTGATGATTAAATATATCATATGATATACCAGTAATATTTTTATTTATATAATAAGAGTCCCCTATTTCCTCTTCTTACTTCAGGCTTAATGAAAAACATTAATTCTCTTCTCCATTTTATGCTGTAAAGTCCTACAACACTGAAAGCTTTTATTTTAAGCTGGTAATGATTTCACATTAAATAGGCAATGGATCCCATGCAAAGAAATTTGTTTCGTCTTCTCAACTTGCATTTGCTAATATTTTAGCTAGTTCTTTTCTTATCCTCTGCCCTTCATTAGAAGCAAAATTCCAATAAGTGAGCATTCTGCTATATGATTAATGCTACAGGATGGCACCATATGAAAGAAGCTAGTAGAAATAATGAGGCCGACTTATTAAAGTACACATCAGATGAAGATGGTTCATCATATAAGTTTAGGGAGGGCTTTAATTGGAAATTTAATGAAACCACCCCAAACCTACTCCTTAGGTGTAGGTCAGATGAGTTCTGAAGCTGCCAGAATCAGGCACATGTTCCAAATAACTCCTTTTTTTAGTTTCTTAAAGCTCATTCTTTATGGAAACAAAAAGTTTTTTTTCTCACAAAAAAGTCCTGAAATGTGAAAAATGCACGGAGGGGGAGGGGGGAACCAACCCTTTGGTACTCTCACACAGCAGGGAGAAAACAATTTGGAATTATATGTTTTATGTGTGGGAGTGAAGATTTACATTACTAGCTGGGGGCATTGTGTTGTTCTTCCTATTACACATCTATCCATCACTTCCTAGCTGCATATACTTCCTGATCTGAAAAAGCCTGCTGGGGAAGAGTAACCACATATCATCTTCTCCTGGGAAGTCATCTGTCTTCCCTGGGAAGTCTGGGAAGCCATGGAGGCTTCAGAATGCTGGAGAGCTGATTATATAATGAAAACAAAGAACTCACACACAACCTTTGGGTACCTCATGACTAAAGATCATGAAATCCACCAATTAAGATTTCTTAGAACTTTTCTTCTTGTTGAACATTATTTTGGAAAGCAATTTCTTTCTGAACTGAAGCAAAACAGTCAAAAATAAGGAAAAGATTTGTGACACAGCACAAATTGTCATCCTCATCTTCCAACTAAAACCAATATATCAACAAGGACCTACAGCCCAATGTGGACAATTTCCCCATCACAGGCCTTAGATCAGTGACCAACTGCACTCAGTCTGGGGACCACTTTCAGGTTCTCTCAATTCCACAAGGACCACCTATTTTGTTTGTTTGTTTGTTGGTTATATTTTGCTTTGTTTTACTGACCTTTTCCTGCAAGAGAAGAGGAAGATCCAGGACAGGAAGGTGCTTACACAGACAGCTATTTCTTTTGAGCCCTTGTTTTTCTCCTCTTAAGGGGGAAGGTGCTGTTCTCATAATGACTCTTGGCAAGGAAGGATGAAGATTGGAGAGCTGGCCCATGGCTAACAAAATGAAATTCAACAGAGAGAAGTGTAAGGTCCTACACTTGGGTATAGAAAATGGAATACAGAAATATAGGATGGGGGACATGTGGCTGGATAGCAGTACATGCGAAAGGGATCTAGGAGTCTTAATAGATCACAAGCTGAACATGAGTCAGCAGCGTGATGTGGCAGCCAGGAAAGCCAATGCAATTCTCGGCTGCATCAATAGGAGTATGGTGTCTAGATCAAAGGAGGTACTGGTACCACTCTACTCTGCTTTGGTTAGACCTCACCTTGAATACTGTGTCCAGTTCTGGGCACCCCAATTCAAGAAGGACCTGGTCAAGCTGGAGCAAGTCCAGATGAGGGTAACCAAAATGGTGAGGGGCCTGGAAGCCATGCCCTATGAGGATAGACTTAGAGAGCTTGGTATGTTTAGTCTGCAGAAGAGAAGGTTAAGAGGGAACATGATAGCCATGTTTAAATATCTGAAGGGATGCCATGTAGAGGAATGAGAGGGCTTGTTTTCTGCTGCTCCAGAGACCAGAACAAGGAGCAATGGATTCAAGCTGCAGGAAAGGAGATTCCACCTGAACCTCAGGAAGAACTTCCTGACAGTCCGGGCTGTCTGGCAGTGGAATATGCTGCCTCAGAGTGTAGTGGAGTCTCCTTCCTTGGAGGTTTTTAAGCAGAGGCTGGATGGCCATCTGTCAGGAGTGCTTTGAGGGGTTCCTGCATGGCAGGGGGTTGGACTGGATGGCCTGTGTGGTCTCTTCCAACTCTACATTTCTATGATTCTATGATTCTAAGATTGGAGTTTGAAGACAAGTAAAGTTGTGGCCATTGACCCAGCTAATTTTCTTCTTTTCCTCCTCCATCTTTACTCCATGTTGCTGTCAAATATGTTTTGCGCTCCTGCCAGTAGAGATAGTAAAAAACGTGTGTGTGGGAGGCTTTTCCAGCTCACTTGCCTATCATTCTAGGGTCTTCCCTTCTTCCCACTTTTTAATATTTGCTGTGTGCCACTGATTGGAGATGTCCCAGAATTGGTGAGATTCTTAACTATTTCTGCCTCTCCCACAGGCCATGCTCTTGGAAGACTCACAATGCTATCCAATTCACAAAGGGTTGGTTGCTGGTAGCAGCATGGTCTATGGGTCTTTCCACACTACACTGTTACGGTGCTATTATTCTACTTTCAACATCCTATAGAATCCTGGGGTCTGCAGTTTACAGAGGGACATTTAGAATTCTCAGCCAAACAGTTCTTTGTGCTCAATAAACTACAAACCCCAGAATTCCACAGGATGGTGAAAGTGGAGTAATAGCAGTATCACAATGTAGTGTGGAAAGGCCCTCTGTTTCCTTGCTAGAAATACTGGGTAGAAAGCAACAGATGGTTAGCTAATCTGCAACATCTAGTGGTGGCTACTGAAACCTATATCTGTTTCTGGGTAAGAGGCTCCCACAAAACTGGCAATTTTCCTCACCATTTTTTCCACTTTCCTCTCATATTTTCCATACCTCTGTCTTAGGTGATGAGTTATCTGTTCTTGCTTACAGACAGCCCCTCAGGCCAAAACAAAGCAGTTGCTAACAACAATGGGCTACAGAAAAGAATAAAAACATATAAGGGATAAATTATGTGACACTGACAGTTTGTCATGTGACATACATGCCATATGAGTCAGTCAGAAGTTAAAATAATGGAGAGGGTAAAATTTAACATAAAATGGCCTAGCCTCGTTGAACATGATGGGTAGACTTATTAAGGTTCATAACTTGAACTGGATCCCAACACTGGGACTTCTCTTGCCCCACCTTTAGAAAGTAAACTATTATATTGCATTTGACACAAAAACATACAAACAAGGGAGCCTTTTTTCCCCCTGCGTCAGAATGCCTGATCAAAATGTCAACACAGGGAGCTCTTATCCCACTAGTAAAAAGATAAACAAAATAGAGAGACTAGCTATTGCAATAACCTCTAAGTTTGGAAAGGGTAAATGATTTTGGTAAATCATGCTGTCATCAGCCAGATGGGAAAAAGGCAGTCAGGGTGTGATCCTTGAAGCACAGAAAAATTCTGAAAGGAGGAAAAAAAGAAAAAAAAAAAACACATTCAGTTAATGGATATGGACAGGTAGAAATAACAGAGAATAGTGAGAAAAGGGGATATTCCCAGAGCAGAGATGTAGGAATGGATTTTAAGGCTACAGTTGTGGACACAACTTCTGGGGAAAAGAGATTAGAAAATTTGTCACTTCCCATCTCTCTCTCTCTCTCCCCGTCTCCCTTCCATCCTAGATAGCAAGAAAATTGTAAACTCTTTAAAAAATCAAGCTGAAAAAAAATGCCTTCTATTTGCGTTTGCCAGATATTTTTTTAAAAGAGTTGATTTAAAACACATAGCTGAAGAGAATTGTGCTGTACCTGTCTGTCATATTAGTGATAAAAATGAAAATCCTGTCAGAAAACAAGAAATGGCAACCCTAACCAACACTGAAATAATTAGTTGCATAGGAATGCATACACATACTTTAACATTTAAAGTTGTGAAGGTCTGAGTGTGCACGGAGGAATGAAATATGTCAATTTCAGTTTTTTCCCCCATTCTCTCTCTCTCTCTTTTAAAATACATTTTTCTAAGTTCTGATCAAAAGCAAATGGAAATTCTTAACCCCTGCCTGACAGTAAATATCTATAAACCTATTATGACTTATTTCTCAGCAGACATGCATACACTCACACATACAGAGAAAGAGAAAGAGAGAGAGAAACTTACTCTGTTAATAGTTATAGAACAAAAAACTCTTTCTTTCTTCTTTTTTTCTTTCTTTCTTTCTTTCTTTCTTTCTTTCTTTCTTTCTTTCTTTCTTTCTTTCTTTCTTTCTTGTGAAGGGACATGATTTGACAAATGTCAGACTACCCAGTATGGCAGGCTACTGCTGAAAGCACAAGTATTCAGCTTTCTGAAAAAAAAATTCTTCAGCATAGCATCGGAAGGCCTAAATACTTTGAAGGCATTGAATCCTGTCTGATCATGGAAGTTAAACAGGGTCAAGCCTAGTCAGTACTTGGATGGGAGACCTCCAAAGAATATTCAGTGCTGCAGGTTATATTTCAGAGGAAGGCAATGGCAAACAATCTCTGAGTATTCCTTGCCTTAGAAAACCCTACAATATTCATGGGGTTCCTGTAAGTCAACAGGGGCTGTGAGAGCACATACACTCACATAGCATCTGAAAATTTACGCACGTAACAAAGAGGACATTAGAATTCTGAACTACCTTTATACAAGCTCAGTAATACTCTTATGTACATATATGAAGAAGGTGCCTGCTCTGTCTTCCACCATCTCCAGTAAAACAGAGGTGTGTAAGCTGTGGTTCTAAGACAGGGTTGGATAACTATTACAGGTTGGGGGCTGCACTGGCTCTCCACAGGGCCTTGGAGAACAGCACCACACCAGAGGTGGGGGGAAGGTATTTTTACCCTCAAATGCTGTAGGAACATTGCAGGTGATTTTGTCATGTTTTTGGCCCTCTCTGAGCCATTTAAGGACTTTTTTCCATAGTAAATTTAATAATTGTTTGTAAATTACATTGCATTAATTTCTGACAGTGTTTTCCTTAATAGGAATGGAAGATGGGAATCTGATTCGTTCAAAACTTATTCTGCATGAAATTTGCATGTACATGAGTTGTGCAGAAGACAGTATTTTCTCTGCAGAAAATGATATTTCTACACAGAAATATTATTTCTTGCATGTGCAGAAAATGCTGTCTTTGGAGACTTATTCTCCACAGAACTTGTACGTGTATGATTTGCATAGAAAACGGTGTTTTCTGCACACACACACCCAGCATTTTATGCATAGAAAATAATATTTCTATATAGCAATATTATTTTCTATGCAGAAAATATCATTTCATGTGCAAAACAACCACATGCAAATTTTATGTAGAATAACTCCTCAATGGCATATAGAATAGTTTTCAAAGGCTTTCTCATAGCAAAAAGAAAATTGCTAAAATTACTTGTTTGCTTAGTGAGGAATCACATTCCTACTTTAATGATTATATGGCAGAGAGACAGAACATGAGCATCTCTTTGGTAGGAATACTGAATTTGTTTAGTGTAGATGGTCCAGAATTTAATTCAGGGCATTTTTTTTTTTTTGAAGGGGGGCAAGGGGCCACCAGAATTTGCTAATTTTTTTCATAATTTGGAGAGGAAAGTCCTTGCCTATTTCAAACAATCATAATGAGTGTTATTGTTAATTGACTTCAATCAGGTGATTGCACGACTACCAGGAAATAAAGAGGTGAGTGATGGGATTAAACTAAGATCATTCTATTTATCTGTTAGCACCTACACATAAACCTGTAGTGAGCTACAGGTGTGTGTGTGTGTAGGTACCTAACAACTGTGGAATTCAGCTAAGGTAGGAGTAATCTGCTGACCTGCTCCTCAGTGTCTAAGGGTGAGTACCCCTGGCCCTGAAGTGATCCCAAATCTCTATGGGATACCACTGCATGATTACTCATTCCTGACTGGGGAGATCCTCCCAGACCAAGCTCCCACTTAGTCCCACCACTTTTTGGAGAACTTATCACAAGACAGTCCTAGATATTATTCTCATTCCAACACCCAAGCCCACCCAAACCTAGATGTAAGTCAAGAAACCCACTTTCAACCCAAAATATGCCCACAAGATGCCCAGTGGTTACTATTCCCCCCCTTTCTCCACTAACTGCCAATTACGACTTAACTGGGTTAGCGGAAGAATATAACACTTAAAGAGTTTGGATTTTCATCTGTCCAAGCGCTGGATATCAGTTGAGGGTAATCTCATGACAGCCGCAGCGGATGAGGCACTTGTATAGTAGGAGTGACAGTAGAAGTGATCAAGACCCATCCTTGTGAACTTGTGAATGATTAAAATTAGCATATACTAAAACAAGGAGCATTGTTGTCATGAAACAGGAGTCCTTCCCCTTTTTTTGACAAATATATTCCTCTTGCCTGAACTGGGCATAATTCTGGCTTTGAACAAGGGCCAATCTACGCTAAGGTACCATAAACCATAAGGTCTCCTCACCTCCAAAATGCTGCTACCCAACCTCCCACCTGGATATCCATCCCCAGTGAGCACAATGAGAGCAAGAGCCCAGTGCCAGAGAGAAGCAGGCTTACATGCCCCCCCCCAGGCTCTTCCCTTCAGTATTGTAGCAATTCCAAACATCACCAGGCAGAATCCCTGCCTTCTTCCCCAGCAGCCATAGGAGCAACAATTGTCTTGCAGCCAGAAGGATTTAGCCCCTAAATGGGAGTGAAATACACCACAGATAAGAAGGCTAGTTTCCCTCCTTCAAATCACAAGAAGCAAAATAAATGCTTCAAGTTAGCTGCAAAGAATGAGTAAAATCCATGGGTATTGCAGTTTGCTGCTGAGACACAGCAACTCAACATTGCATATATTACCAGTGTGTTTGATAGGGACTCCCCACTGTTCAGGCCTGCTGTGTTTATATGTGGATTCAGCTTGT
The DNA here is from genome assembly GCA_948472985.1 of Iguana delicatissima. NCBI lineage: Eukaryota > Metazoa > Chordata > Lepidosauria > Squamata > Iguanidae > Iguana > Iguana delicatissima. Next base: position 549,304 of record CAOKZL010000599.1, on the reverse strand, counting down.
GTACATTTGCACCTGCTGTTCAGTCTCATCAACTGCTGCGTTCCACTCTCAACAATGTGGATGGTGAGTGATGCATGTGGTTGGTTGGTTGTCTGTATTTGCTCTGTTTGTGGGTTTGTGTGGCTGAATCAGAACTCCTAAAGGATTGCACAAAGAGTCATGTCCTTGAGAGAGGCTTTTGGCTCTAAATGTTACCCATACACCATACACCAAACAGTAGATAGAGAGCAATTTTAGCTGAATTCTTTTTTAACACAGAAACTCAGAGCAGCTTACAATAGGAAAAACAGCATAATCAAAGATTTCTTCTACATATTAATACTTTGGAACTCCTGTGACGATGTACAGTATATCTTCTGTGTTTCTACACTCTCTTGTTGATGCCCCCCTTTCTTTTCCCTTTTAATTGTAGCATTTCTTCAGCCAGTTTTATTAGTTGATATTTGTGTGCTTCTAGAATAGCTCTTCTAGACAGTCTCCTATCAATCAAGATGGATTTTCCACTTGCTGGCTGAGATATAGCATTTGTTAATGTGCCTTAAGAGTCATTAAAGTCAGAGGGAGATTGTCCTTGCCTTCCTCTGAGACTGAGAGTGTGTGACTTCCCCAGGGCCACCCAGTGGGTTTCCATGGTTGACTGAAGATTCAAACCTTGGTTTCTAGAGTTGTAGTCCAACACTCAAATCACTATACCACACTGGCTCTCCAATATAAGTTTATATAATCTTAAAAGCAGAGGTGGGAAGCTGTTGTCTTGTAGCTGTTTTCAGACTGCAGCTTCCATCAGCATATCCTCTATAGACAACAGTGAGAGTAACACTCCAGTGAGAGTTGCAGTCTGACAAGTCTGCAGGGCCACATTTCCCCAGCATTTTGTTAAAGTTAACAACGATGTGGTTGTGACCCAGCTGTTCCCCTTCAGACCTCAGGAAAAAGATTCATGTGACTGAGTGCCAATCTCCCTCTTCCTCAGTCTCAGTCCCCTACCTCACATATCCTTTCATTAAACTGGCACGCAAGTCTTGATCATGTAAAATGGATCATTCAGGCCTCTCCTGTCTTATGCAGGGCAAAAGAAGATGAAGCAGCAGGTCTAGGATGTCATAAAAGAGTTACAAATTCTTGGTGATCTACTATGTTATTACTGTACTTTCTTATTATTAAATTGATCATTAATTATTAACTTTATTTTCCCCTTCTTTTCCCCAATACTAAGACCCTTTCTGCACTGCATTTGCCAGGTGAAAGGGCGCGTAATTGTGAGGAGTGATTTGCACGACACACTCACAATTGCACAATGCTCCAGGGCCCAGCAGGTGCCGATCGTGCACTTTTTCATTTTTGGCTGGAATCCAAAAATGGTGCATGATCGCACATTGCTCCTGGGCCCCGCACACACTTACCTGGCGTGAGGAGCCTCCGGAACCACACCAGTCGAGCTTCCTGCCCCAGTGCAGCCTACGAAACTCTCAGGTTGCACTGCGGAAGGAAGAGGCGGGGCTCTTGTGCAAGCAGGCAGCTCATTCAGAGCTGAAGCAGTAGGGACGCGAGACCCTCTCACTGGAGGCTGCTCACGTGATCCCCGCACCCCAGCACTGGAAAAAAGTAAGGTGTGGAAAGGGCCTAAGATTCAAGTAAGCTTATCTATTAAAATGACTGCAATATAGTTACAAAAATATCAAAAGTCAACATTAAAATAGGATTAACCTATTAACAATATTAAAACAATTTAACACATGTACTTAGAAAAAGAAAAAGCAATTAAAATACTACTGTGTAAAAAAATACAGAAGCCCTAAAAAGCACATCCCTGAAAAATCTTCATTTCTCAAAAAACAATTGACTGAGAAAGCCTTCACCTGACAATGGAGGGACAACATGGAGAAGCCCATTCTAACCTCCACAGGAAGGGAATTTCAATGCCTAGGAACAACTATACATGTGGAGACACTTTTCAAATAAATATTTCGTTTTTTTTTCTGTCAGTAACCTACTTGACTGTATTACTTCAGCACCAAAATAATGTGGGAGTTTTAAGGTACTATGCACTGGACAGTAGGAACCAATTTGGTGTTCTGACTCAGGAAAAAAAATGGCTTCTGCACTGGGACTCTAGAATTTGGAGGCATTCCATAAGAACCACCTGCAAATGGTGCAGATCTGACATTGATTTGCCATTTCAGACACAAATGTCATAATATATAGATTCTGTTTGACTACTTTAGCTTTGGCATTTGAGAAAAGTCAAGCTGAACTATGCTTTTTCTGTAATGAGACTTTAGTTGGCCATGACTACTATGTATTATTTGACTTCAGCTAACAAAGACTTGCATAAACCTTTTACATAAACCAGTTCAGTTTTGGACATTACAGTCCAAAACATGTTTGTTGGAAAATAAATCCTATAGGTTCAATGTAACTTACCCAGGAATCTGGGTATAGGATTGCAGTTTTTACAAGGATCAATATCCCTCAGCCTACCTGAACATAAAAGAGAATCTTTTGTCTGAAGGATCAGAAATGTTTGCAGGCCTAGCATTAAGATATCATTTTGGTCCCTACAGGGATGTACCAGACACACATATCACCACAGCTGGTGAAAAATCAGCCACAACTTTTATTGGATACAGCTGAGAAGTCTTGGCATGGCATGAGGCAAAGAACCAGATATCAAATAACCCACCTGTTATCTGAAAATTCCATCTCTTGAGCCCACCTGCCAGGGAGATAACCCAAGAAGTGACAATTTGACATGTGGGATCACAGCTTCAGTGTGGTCATTGCCACCTGGGAGTAAGGTTGGTCCTTGACCCCCAAGCTAGGCCTGACTCTGTGTGCCTGCATCCCCAAGCCCTGAAGGGGGCCCCTAATGGAAATTCATGGAAATAGCACTCCATTCCCCAAAACTGGATATTGTTCCATGCCACACAGTATTAGTTTGAATATCCAAGGGAGATCATAATCCAAGGCTATGGCAAAATCGGCTCAGAACCTGTGAATAACAACAACAACAAAAACAAAAACAACAACAACAACAACAACAACAACAACAACAACATGAGGAGGAAGGAGGAGGATAGGCAGAAAGGCCACTTAAACCCAGTGTCAAAGGAGCTGGCAAAAACCTACATTTCTACTCCTTCATCCAACTGAGTAAAAACTGACTTTCAGGTGGGTGAAGAACAGCAATAGCATGTGTATTTCTATATCGCTTATCAGCTAAGTGTTCTCTAAGCAGCTTACAATGTGTTAGCTAACTGCCCCCAACAAGCTGGGTGCTCATTTTACTGACCTGTGGAAGGATGGAAGGCTGTGTCAACTTGGATCCTGGTTGGATTGAACTCATAATCTTGTGGCTGCAGTACTGGCATTTAACCACTGTGCCACCAAGGCACCACCAGGAACAGCTCCTACCTCACACAATTTCTGATTGGCTGTACTTCCCACAGTGTCACTAGAATAGAAAATTGTACCCTTCTGTTTCCAAAGTCAAATTGTAGCCCACAAATGAGATTTTTGGTTAGTCAGAGCCCACACTTCAGTTGATGTAATAAACTGATTACCTAGTTCAGGGTAAGGTAATCTGTTTGGGGCTGTATTCCCTGACCATTGATTATTCTGTCAGGGATAATGGAGCTTGTTGTCCAAAACCAACAGGGCTTGTTGTCCAAAACCAATCAGGAAACAGCAGATTTTCCAGCTCTGGTCTAGGGTTGCTATTGTTGTTTAAGATTTCCCATCCTTGGTTCATATTGCCTTTGACATACACATACGAATGCATAAAATTATGACTTTTATCTCCTGGAACACTATGCTACTGAGCCTGAGAAGGTGGTCTGAAATAGTGTATTTTTTTTTTATTTACCTGCATTGTTTCAATGTGTGACCAAGCAGTCTACACTGAAATGTTTGCTTCATATGTTTTAGTGTGGCCTAGTTGCAAAAAAAGCACCATAATATGCCAAAAGGTATAATATTAAGACCTCCAGAATGTCTCTGTGGCACATACATATGTAGGAAAGCCTATGTAACTTTCTTCAGGAAGGCTAGAATGAAAGATCAAGGCTTGGAAATGCAGAACTGAATCAGAATGAATCAAGTATTAATCTTGAACTGTGAAATTTCAGGTCTTAAATATGATATTTGAAGGCCACCTGCTTTGAAATGCAAGAGTTGTTACTTGCTATCAAGTTGGGTTCAACTTATCTTGACGTTATGAATGAGAGACCTTTACAATGAATTCCAGTGTTCAGCAGCCCTGCTCAGGTCTTGTGCTCTCAGAGCCAAGACTTCCTTGACTAAGAAAATCAAGGAGTCTTTGACGAATGTCGTCTTCCTCTTTTTTTCTACCACATTCCACTTTATTGAGCTTTATCATCTTTTTCAGGGAGTCATGCTATCTCATGATATGTTCAAAGTGTAATAGCCTCAGTTTGGCAGTTTTGGCTTCAGACTGAACAGAGAGTTCAGGTTCAGGAGTTATTGTCCACATTTTAACTATTGTCAAGTAATTTTCCATCAGCAGACAGTAAACATGTACATGTACAGGGTGAGTCCTACCTTACTATCAGGTAGCCAGTTTGAATGTGGTTGGCCATGGCTATAAGGTGCAGGTTCATACAATGAATGACAACTCCTTGCAGTCCCAGTTAAGCCACAAATGTATGTTGCAGTCTTAAGCAGCAGTTAGAACCTTAATTCATTTAACTGTTTTCCCTGGGTGGAAGAAATAATCACCTTTGCAATTGAGGCATAGTTATGATTTAGCAGTAGGTTTAGAATGGAGATTTAGAATTTGGAGCTAGTATATCAAGCCAAACCCATTAATCTGTCACTTCCATTGATAGATACTGTCTTTGTCAGTTCAGGTACATTCTTTTTTTAAAACAAAGTCCATATTACTTTGGCAACTTTGTAGCCAATCATTATCACTTGCGGCAAACTGCTATATGTCAATAACTTAAACAGGAAACACAGAATTATGCAGCACAAGGGTTCATAAATTTGCAGATATTATCTTCAGAGCTAAAGAAGAACAATGAAAGTGACACAAAAATGATATAAAATAAATTTCACAGCAATTTGGAAAAAAATGAAGCCTTCTTTCTTTGGAAAACAATGCTATAATTTAAGATTGTGTCTGATTTAGCATCTGTGCTAGAAAACACAGTCTTTCAAAAGAATAATTGACAGTCAATGCAGGGAGCAACAAAGAAACACTTTTCTTACTAGTAGGATGTATTTCTTTAATGTATTTATATCCCAGGTTTCAGCTAGAAGGCTTCTACAGCAGCTTACACATTGCTAAAAAACAAGTCAAGACAGTCCCTGTCCTCAGGCTGACTACCTAAAAAACAAGACACAAAAGGAAAAGGGTCCACAGAGGGGAAAGGAAAACAGGAAACTCAGATACAAATATCTGTTATCTTCTTGATGAGAATTAATTGTTCCAGTCATACATTTCATCTATTTCTATCTCACTGAAAAAGATTAAAGAGAGAGAGATTGAGAAAGAGAGAAATCTATTTGGGGGGAGCTACAGTTCATAGTGAAGATCTTGCATCGGGAGACATACGTACATCTCTTTAGCTAAATCTTCCAATGCTAGCCCCCAGCAATTCACCTTGTAGGAACACATCTTCCCACAACACAATCATTTCTTTGTTGTCAGAGAGTGAATGGATGATCAGGGGTGTATTTAGCTGTTTTCCTGTAGTGAGACACACTGTGACAGATACCAGCAGAGACTTCTAGTGGTCCTGGGAGAGTCTTTGCAGGTGAAATTATTGCAGTGATTCCAGCTACAGGAAAATAGCTGAATGAATCCATGCTCCTCCCCACAATCTCTGACAACATGGAAATAGTCTTGTTGGAGGGCTGTGCTGATTACAGGGTGGGTTTAATGCAAATTTTGTTGTTATGTGCTCAGATTAGTATTTTGTATTAGTGTTTTGTATTCAGTATTAGTATTTTGACATCCACAATGACTACTGTCATGTATTACTGTACTGTACAATGACTACTGTAATGTATGACCTTGGAAAAAGTGTTAGAGCTACAACTTGTGCAAAGTGTGACAGCCACACTTGTAAAATTAGTTGTTAGGGTTGGAGATGTAGTTGGTCTATCAAAGAAGGTGATACTGGGAAGATGTGGGTGAGTCAGTAGTCCCAAGCACTGGTGATTTCTGGGACGGTCAGGATCAATAACTGACATTAGTTTGTATTACAAAGCCAAGAAAACCTCTCCCTCACTCCAATTTTTGTTAACAGCCTATATCACACTGGACAAGCTGTACTTAAAAGAGTCCCTAATAGTATGACTTGATATTGGGTTCACTGGGTTTTCTTCTTGCATACCTAAGTGCAACTGGCACTCAGAAGAATCATCTAACAGTAACTGTGCTACTCCCTTGCACAGTGTGAGAGTCATCACATGCTTTTCATTAATAGACTGTTTCTCAAGGACATTTTAGGCAAGACTAATCCCCCAATGAGCGTTACTTTTGCAGATTATGATACCCTGAAGCAACATTTTGTTTTTCAATCTAAGAGGCTGACTTCCCTGGTGAGAAAGTAGTCCTTTCTCTTGAAAGGGTCATGTAGTTCAAGGGAAAATGAAGAGAAACAGAATAAGTTATTTCTTAACTGTTTGTAACATTAACAACCTGGCCAAAAGACAAAAAAAAGAAAAAAAAGAAAGAAAGCACTAGTTTTTCTCTGACTTTACTTTTCTGTGTTTGCAAAAACGGATAGGAGACACACAAAAAAAGGATAAATAACATGTTCTCTCTATTCTGTCAAAATATATTATTGCAAATCTCAGCTTTCCTTACTGAAGAACAGAAGAATGCCACTCAACTTGCAGAGTTTATTTTTATTAGTTGTATTTATGACCCATTTTTCCTTCAAGCAGCTCTTGTTTTTCCTCCCCATTCTTTCCTCACAACAACCCTGTCAGGCAGCTTAGCCTGTGAAATAGTGACGGGCATATAGTCATTGGATATGCTACATGGCCAAAAGCATCTAACATACCTTTGAATTCCCAGGCAAATGCTAACCTCAACACCACATTGGCTCTTTAGGGATCAGTTTTCTTTATTTCCTCTAAAAAGAAATAGTTCTAAATCATGGCTTGATTTTCATATTTCAATTCATCTGTTGCATGAAACTCATTCAACTGGTGATTCCCCCCCCCCCCACTTATTAAGGTTAGCTAACAGTAAAATTAGGTACTTCTACTCTTACCACTTCAACTAACTTCATTCTGTCACTTACATTGTCTATCACATCTTAATCTAAAGTCTGCCCCAGGAATGTCTGAATGTAATATTTTTTTTGTTTTATACTCTATGTTAACAGCACTGAAATATGATGAAAATAACTTAATGTTATGCCTTATTGGTTTTAATTAAAAAAAAAATCTTCCCTTGCTCAGAAACCATATGTGGCCAGGTTTATCCCCTCTGATTAGGCAGTGTGAAGCAGCCATCTTAGGCAGCTGATTTGGCTACAATATTAGGGCAGCAAATTATTAGTTACTATATTGTCATTCCTAGGGAAAGGGAGAGGCTCTTCAGGGATTTTCATAGAATCATAGACATGTAGAGTTGGAAGAAACCACAGAGGCCATCCAGTCCAACCCCCTGCCATGCAGGAAAACCCTCAAAGCTCTCCCGACAGATGGCCATCCAGCCTTTGCTTAAAAACTTCCAAGGAAGGAGACTCCACCACACTCCGAGGCTGCATATTCCACTGCCGGACAGCCCTGACCGTCAGGAAGTTCTTCCTGAGGTTCAAGTGGAATCTCCTTTCCTGAAGCTTGAATCCATTGCCCCTTGTCCTGGTCTCTGGAGCAGCAGAAAACAAGCTCACTCCCTCCTCTACATGGCGTCCCTTCAAATATTTAAACATGGCTATCATGTCCCCTCTTAACCTTCTCTTCTGCAGACTAAACATACCAAGCTCTCTAAGTCTATCCTCATAGGGCATGACTTCCAGGCCCCTCACCATTTTGGTCACCCTCCTCTGGACTTGCTCCAGTTTGACCATGTCCTTCATGAATTGAGGTGCCCAGAACTGGACACAGTATTCAAGATGAGGTCTAACCAAAGCAGAGTAGAGTGGTACCAGTACCTCCCTCCTGCCGCATCACACTGCTGACTCATGTTCAGCTTGTGGTCTATGAAGACTCCTAGATCCCTTTCACATGTACTGCTATCCAGCCACGTGTCCCCCATCCTATATTTCTGTATTCCATTTTTTCTACCTAAGTGTAGGACCTTACACTTCCCTCTGCTGAATTTCGTTTTGTTAACCTTGGTCCAGCTCTCCAATCTGTTCAGGTCATTTTGAATTTTGATCCTGTCCTCTGGCGTATTAGCAACCCCTCCCAATTTGGTGTCATCTGCAAATTTGATGAGCATGCCTTCTATTCCTTCATCCAAGTCATTGATGAAGATATTGAACAGCACTGGGCCCAGGACAGAACTCTGTGGCACCCCACTAGTCACTTTTCTCCAGGATGAAAAGTAGCCATTGGTGAGCACCCTTTGGGAACGGTCAGTCAGCCAGTTACAGATCCATGTGACAGTAGCCCTGTCCAGCCCGCATTTTACTAGGTTCTTTGCAAGAATGTCATGGGGAACTTTGTCAAAGGCCTTACTGAAATCGAGATATGCTACGTCCACAGCATTCCCTTCATCTATCAAGCTAGTAACTCTATCGTAAAAAGAGATAAGATTAGTCTGGCATGACTTATTTTTGAGAAATCCATGTTGACTTCTATTGATTACTGCATTGCTTTCTAAGTGATTAGCAACTGACTGCTTAATGATCTGCTCTAGGATCTTTCCGGGTACTGATGTCAGATTGACTGGGCGATAATTATTTCGGTCCTCTTTTTTCCTTTCTTGAAGATAGGGACAACATCTGCTCTCCTCCAGTCGGCTGGAACTTTTCCTGTCCTCCAAGATTTCTTAAAGATTATAGCAAGCAGTTATGAAATGACCTCTGCCAGTTCTTTTAATATCCTAGGATGCAATTCACCTGGCCCTGGAGACTTGAATTCATCCAGTGTGGCCAGGTATTCCTGTATCACCTCTCTACCTATTCTACCTCAAGTGCAGAAATAACTAGGATCACTCTGGTTATTATGCACCTTAATTGTGACAGGGATGTACTTTGCTGTTCCACCTCAGGCAGGAAAGTAACATGGGATGTCTCTGCATATCTCCATAACTACATGAAGGAATCATAGAATCATAGAATTGGAAAAGACCACAGGGATCATCCAGTCTAACCTCCTTCTATGCAGGAACACAAATCAAAGCATTCTCAACAGATGGTCACCCAGCCTCTACTTAAAAATTTCCAAAGAAGGAGACTCCACCACACTCCGAGGCAGAATACTCCACTGCCAGACAGCTCTGACTGTCAGGAAGTTCTTCCTGAGGCTCAGGTGGAATGTCCTTTCCTGCAGCTTGAATCCATTGCTCCTTGTCCTGGTCTCTGGAGCAGCAGAAAACAAACCCGCTTCCTCCTTAACATGACATCCCTTCAGATATTTAAACATGATTATCATGTTCTCTCTTAACCTTCTCTTCCGCAGAGTAAACATACCCAGCTTCCTAAGCCGTTCTTCATAGGGCATGGCTTCCAGAGCCTTCATCATTTTGGTCACCCTCTTTTGGACATGTTCCAGCTTGTTGATATCCTTCCTGAATTGAGGCACCCAGAACTGGACACAGTATTCCAAATGAGGCCTTACCAATGCAGAGTACAGTGGCACCATTACCTCCCTCAACCTAGACACCATACTCCTATTGATGCAACCAGAATTGTGTTGGCTTTCTTGGCTGCCACATCACACTGCTGACTCATGTTCAGCTTGTGATCTATTAAAACTCCTAGATTCCTTTCACACATACTGCTATCCAGCCACACATTCTCCATCCTATATTTGTGCATTCCACCTCTCCAATCTGTCAAGGTCATTTTGAAATTTTATCCTGTCCTCTAGGGTATTAGCAACCCCTCCCAATCTGATGGGAGTCATCTGCAAATTTGATCAGCATGCCCTGTACTCCTTCATCCAAGTCATTGGCCCTTTCCGCACCAGGATATTAAAACGGTGCAGAGAGACCTCCAAAGGTGGTCTTCTGTACTGTGGAGTGGATTGGGGCAGACTATTTTTTGTAGTTCCACACCTCAATCCGCTCCGAAGCGACCGGAACTGGTGGTGCTGCGTGTTTTTTAAAAACCACTTTTCAGAGGTTTTTAAAAAGCATGGAGGCGCAGCCCCGTGCAGCTCTTTCACTGTGCTCCAGTGCAGATTTGCAGGCGTGCACTAGTGCATGCCTGCAGATCTGCCAGGGGCGGGCTTTAGGCTGGTGAGTTTCTCTGGTTGGTGGAGAGCCTCTGCCAGCCGGAAGCTGTCATTTTGGACACCAAGGCCATCATTTTGGATGCTGGAGGACTGCAGAACAGCGAGATCGTGCTGCTCTGCATGGCGACGGACTTACCTGGCTGTCGGTAAGCTCCATTTTAGAGCGTTTTCCCCTGTTTCCCCCTCCACGTGCAGAAAGGGCCATTGATGAAGAAGTTGAATAGCACCGGGCCGAGGACAGAACCCTGTGGCACCCTACTAGTCACTTTTGTCCAAGATGAAAAGCAGCCATTAGTGAGCACCCTTTGGGTTCAGTTGGTCAACTGATTACCAATCCACCTAACAGTAGCCCTACGCAGCTCACATTTTATAAGCTTCTTTTCAAGAATGTCATGGGGAACTTGTCAAAGGCTTTACTGAAGTCAAGATATGCTACGTCTACAGCATTCCATTCATCTATCAAGCTTGTAACCCTATAATAAAAAGAGATAAGATTATTCTGGCATGACTTATTTCTATGAAATCCATGTTGACTTTTAGTAATTACAGCATTGCTTTCTAAATAATTACAAACTCACTGTTTAATGATCTGCTTTAGGATCTTTCCTGGTATTGATGTCAGGCTGACCTGGCAATAATTATTTGTGTCCTCTTTTTTCCCCTTCTTGAAGATGGGTATGACTTTTGCCCTCCACCAGTCTGCTGGGACTTCTCCTGTTCTCCAAGAGTTCTCAAAGATTATTGTGAGTGGTTTAAAAATGACGTCTGCCAGTTCTTTTAATATCCTAAAATGTAATTCATTTGGCACTGAAGACTTGAGTTCATCTAATTTAGCCGGGTATTCCTGGTACTACTTCTCTACTTATTCTGTACTGTATTCCCCCCCTCTTCCTCATCTGTTTCCCACCCCCTAGGTTGAGTACTTCTATTCTTTTGGCAGAAAACTGAGGCAAAAAGGTGTTGAGAAGTTCCCTCTCTTCCTCCCATTAGTAATTGGCCATCTTCTCCACACAGTGACTCTCATTTCCTTGTTTTTCCTTTTGCTGCAGACATACCTAAAAAAGCCCTTTTTATTGTTTTTGATGTCTTTAGCAAGCCTGAGTTCATTCTGCGCTTTATCTTTTCTGACCTTCTCTCTACATATCCTGGCTATTTGCTTGAATTCCTCTTTGGTGGTTTCACCATTCTTCCATTTCCTGTACATGTTTCTTTTAACACTTAGCTCAGCTGAGAGTTCTTTTGTTGACCATTGAAAGATAGTATGAATGCCCAGAAACATGAACAGCTCAACTTGGGGGATGCTGGTGAAATCTGCAATGGAATCCACTGATACCATTTCCCCTTATTCTGAAGAGGGGAGCTCCTTGTGATGCTGGACTGCCTTGTTCTAGTAGAATCTGTAGTAGGTGAGAAGGATCTATTGCCTTCAAAATTTACTGAGACAGAATATTTATGCACATGCTCATGGAACATATTATGTTATTTTTGAAAGTGATGGACAATGATGAAAGGGATGCCAATAACAGAGAATAGAGAAGAAACACATTTTTGCATATATAAATGGACATAGGTGGCTTTGTATTAGCACTGAAGAAAAAATATATTATGTTTTGTTTTATTATTATTTTCTGCTCCAAATCTGCTAATGTGGGGGGGGTGTGTGGAATCAGGGTAGAACACCCAAGGGAGGTCGGAGTGGGTGAGAAACATATGCAGGAAAAATTATGTTGTAATTGTTATTATCCACACAAGATATCTTGCTGCCCGGGCTGAAGGAAAAGACAGGATCTCTTCCCATTCCCAGAAGCTGAATGGATTGACAGTTGGTTTTCACACTAACCTGCTACAGAAAAGATTAAGCCTCAGTATAGTTCCTTTTTCCCATCAGGCAAATCTATAATGCTGCAGTTTCTACACCGGCTCTTGCTTTCATTCCTAGGTTCAGCTACCTATAATAGCCTTGTTATGTTTCTGTGCATTTGCTGTCTTCTCCATTCCAGTTACACCCTTGTAGGAATTATTCACATGTAAGTGTTCCAGCCAGTCATTAATTGATTTTTGGTTGGTTAAGCCCTCTTATTTGTAGCCTGGAATTGAGATACCTACTCATATGCAGTTACAAGTGACTGTTTCAGCCTGGTGTTTCAGCTGTAAATCTCATAGAAAAACAATTAATCATCATGGCAGACAGAATAAGGATGCAGAAGTTAATAGTGCCAGTTTAACCAAGGACCAGTGTTTATACAACAAAGGTTAGATGTGGAACCCAGATCAGGGATATCTCCATAATTATGTGGTTAGTGCACAGGCTTTGACAAGGACAGATCAAAAAGGGAATGGGAACAGAGGTAGTGAACACTACCTGAATAAAGCTGTACACAAGATTATTTGGATGATTTTTAACATCAGCAGTTCCTATAATTTTCTCCTTTAACTGTCAGACCTTCTCTGAATTAAGACACCAAGATATACAAAATCTTATGGATGTTATGGCTGTTAGGTTTTCAGCAATGTTTTCTCTTTAAAGACTTTCCTATTTAAGGATCAACACATATAAAATGACAGAGATAAAAACTTGTTGGACTGAGAACCATTGTAGCTACAACTTTAATGAGTGGAGTGTTACCTTTAGCATTTCTGAGAATGGATTTTCTCTTTAAAATTGTGACCTCTTCATCTCTGAGACACATTTGCCCAGTTGCTCAGATGCTATTGTTAAATGGGCAGATTTTTATCTTCAAGAAACAAAGGTTAACTGGAAATGAGAAATTAATTTTGTTTTGTCCAAAGAAAAGAAGGAAGTTGATTAATGGGGAAATGCACCACGAAATGCAATACTGTACTTGAGATATTAAAATGCATTATATCAGATTGCTTAAACCCCTGGCATTTTCTTTTAAGGTACAATGTTAAGGGAGAAGTCCACTGTTATCATTCCAGAGCCCTGTAATTGCATGAATTACCAAATCAATCTATTGTGCTCTTCATTAAGATTAATACAATATAGTAAATAATGAATTTCATGTTCTGTCAGACAGCAAGGGTGGGGAACCTGTGACTCTCCTGATGTTAAAGAGCTGCTATGGAGCCAGATAGATAATAACCAAAAAAATCATGCCAACACTGGTGTCAAAGTTGCTATCAGCCCTCCAGTATTAGAAAATCTACTCTGAAGCACCAGCTCTGTCCTTTCCATTTTGTCATTCTATTTGTTATTGGTGAAACTGGGTCATCCAGTTAGGTTTTCAAAGACAAAGACCATTTTTTTAAGATAATGATGACTGTGGTGCTTTTGAAATATGCTCTGTTTACATGAATATGCCTTGCTCACCTTCATATTCTTTTTATTGGTTTTTAACACAATCTAATTTACAATCAAAATAATATACATCCAAAAAAAAAAAGAATGTGATGAAAAGAAAAAAAGAAAAAAAAATACAATTACTTATCAAAATAAAAAAAAAAACCTACTAAATTACAAATAGCCATAATCACAGATTATTACATCATTAGATTTCCTATTGCTCAAAAATCCAAGAATAGTTTCCAATCTTTCAAAAAGTCTTCAGTTCACCTCCACGTTCTGTGTTCTCGTTCTTCCACTTCTTCTCTCTTTTCCTCCACTTCATTTTTTCATGTTATTTTTAAACACACTTTTAAAATATCATTTAAACAAGGTGCCCATTCCAGGAACATTGGTTAAACTTACAACCAACAGTGTTGTTCCTCTCCTGGAAACCTCTAAGCTGCCATTCCTCCCATTTCAAATGGCTATCCAGGTGATATTCTGGGTTCTCCTAAATTTAAAGAAGTGTTAATTCTCATAATATAAAGCACGTCAGTGCCTCATCAGATTAACAGTCTGGGGCAGATTAACTTGCTGAGGCAGTTATTTGGTTTAGTGGAGTTTTTCTTCCTCCCCCTGCCCTACTTAGAACTATGTTACAGAAGGGTCTTTTCATCGATACATTGATGCACAATAGCACTATAACTCTAAAAACATAAATTAAAAAGTTTTATAAAAAGAGACAGGCGAAGGATACATTTTTGTTTCATTATGGTTAAGAATTGAAAAGAAAACTACTTGAAGGTGGTTATAAAACATTGCAGCTAGTGTATAGAATTGTCAGACAACAGTTTGGGACATCAGTTGGATATTTTAAAAAGAGAGAAAAAAAACTAAAGCAACAAATATCACAACTTCCTGACCAATTTAACCCACATAGAGAAAAACTACATCACTTTGTCATGTCATTTTGAAGAGTTTCATGGATTTGCTCAGTTTAACTACTGGTAGATAGAGAAGAAGCATGGTGTAGTGGTTTGAGCTTTGGACTTCCCCCTTGGAGATCAGGGTTTGATTCCCTGCTTGGCAGTGGAAGGCCACTGGGTATGTTACACACTCACAGCCCCAGAAAACCTCATGATAAGTTTGCCTTAGGGTTGGTTGCTATAAGTTGGAAACAACTTGAAGGCACACAACAACAGGAAACATAGAGTAGGAATCTATTCCATCTATTGGAATCTGTTCAATCTATTCCATCAGGCATTTCAAAATGGATATAATTTGTATGTCATTGCTCAGGACCTCTTTCGATGGCTATGTAAAGTTTTGTTTTTTGAGAGATTAGAGATATATCCATGTAGTTTCTGTAGATCTTTTTCCACCATTCAGATCTGCCTCCTCCCTCTCAACAACATATAATGTCAGAAAATGTGTGCCTGGTCATCATCATGCTGGAAGTTTACCCCTTTCCAAAGTTTCATGCTGTTGAATTGGCTGCCTTTGAACAGGGAATCATTTAATGAGACAACATGCTGCTAATTTTTAATGAGCCACAACTAAGGGCAGAGTAAAACCACAAGGGAGTCAGCCTTCTTCTGACATGTATACTACTTGCATAAATAAAAAGTGACAGCAGTTACTCAGCATATTTTAATGTGAAAGGAGATATTTGGGACATTTTTTTTTCCCTAGCTCTACAAGTCAATAGTTCAACAGTATCATAAGATGATAGACAAAGGTGGTGATGATGATGATGTTCTGGTTTCATTTCTGTCATAGAGTAATAATTGAGCTACTAGGTGTCACCTGCCAAATTAAAAAAAAAAAGAGTGGTGTGGTTTTTGTTTATTTTCAAATGATTATTTTGCTTTTATTATGTTTTGTTTGAAATACAAGTTGTCTCAAATACACTCTTGCCATGGTTCAAAGCTTTTTTGAACACCGTAGGGGGCATATCAATTATTTCAGGAGCAATTTAGGATGCAGTACGATGACACATTTGATGCAATATGAGACTTACTACAAACACAAGTTAAAAATATCTCTAAAAATGTTGTATTGCACCTTTTTATCTTATAGGACAGCAGCATTTCATACCCTGTCACACTTTGTTTGAGGAAGAAAGATGATATTTGGGTCTTACATGCAAAGGAACATGATATACTGTCTAAATAAGAAGTATTGGTCTATTTAGTTCTGTCTTGTTGTCACTATGAGTGAAGAACTGCTGGAGGAGGGGGCTGCACCAGCCACTTCCAGAACTTTGGTTGGGCACAGCTTCCTCTGCCATGCCTCCCCCTGCCTGTTGTTGTTGTTGCTGTTGGTGCTGTATCATTGCAACATTGGCTAAAAATAAATCCAACCCCTATCACAAAAGAAATGGGAATCATGTAACACTCCAGATGGTGGTGGACTGCAAGTCCCAGTGAGCCTAGCTAGTGAAGCCAATGGTGAAGAATGATGAGAGAGTTGCTATGCAGCAACAGCTGCTACAATTCATGATTTCCAAAGCTGTCCTAGGAGGAGAAAGGGAAATGTTTTAAAGTTTTTAAGCCCACTTGGACCATTTTCAGAAAGTCCTTTTTTAAAGTGGAAAGTAAACTGGATGTCTATTTTACTCAAAACAGTTGTAGTGGCCTGCATGGAACCTAAGAAAGTGCTGCTTTCTGCACACAGAAATTGTGTGACTAATGCACAGAAAAAGTTCAGAAATAAAAGTTGTCCTCAAAAACTTCAATTTTCAGAGATTTTTCTCACAGAAGAAAGAAAATTGCTTCTTTCAAGAATGAAATTAGGAAAGAATTACATCAGCACTGGTAAATCTCTTTCTTACAGTGGGATAATCTAACATACCATTATAGCATCTTCACAAAGAGTTTAAATCCAATAGTGATATAGCCCCAAAAACATTGATCAGGAAAAAAAAATGTAAACATTGTCTATGTTGACAATATGATCATTTATCATGATAAGCATGCTACCCAGTGATGAAACAATTGATTGCATTATCTTGCTCTATGGTAAGAAGAAATTACTGTATTTCAGCACCCAATCACATTTTTAAAAAGACATTCAAGTTATTTTCCTTCTAATTATGATGAAACTTGTAATTTCACTTAATTCTCAGCAAAAGAAAATGTCACACCCTTCTGCACAGCTGCAAGAAATGGCTCAGTCAATGCTAGAGGAATGTCAGGCAGTTTTATTGATGAAGCTAAGCCTCTCTGGCTCCTTAAGCTTCTTGGCTGGGAGATTGTCTGGAAATCAATGTACATGCTAACATTAAACTCTACACATCATTCATATTCAAGCCAGACAGAGCTGAACAATACCAGTAACATGGGGGTGTCCCTGCAAAGAAAGTGTCCTATTATTTCTCTTTTCCCATCTCTTTATATTATTTTAACATGTTCCATGTTATCTTGCCCAAGTTAGCTAGTGGTAGTCCACACGATGGAATAACACCCAGAAAGAGGAAGCAGAGGATTACTGTTTTCAGTTGCAGTCATGCATATTAGTTAATATCCAGTGCTGGACCTAGAGGGTAACATGTGTGGTGGCAAATGGTCAAGAAAATCTGCCTATTTTGAATAAAACTGGAAATGTTTGAGAGCAAGATAGATCCTGCTGATCAAACTCAGCTTCTGAGATTTAAAGGAGTTTGGAAAGTATGAGTGACAGGCAGAGGGAGAAAAAAAATATAGCCTCTTAAGAATGGAGAAGATTAACACAAAGACTGAGTGACAGACAGATTCCATTGAGAGCAAATCTTGGAAATCTTTTTGAACACAAGGAATGTGGTGGAGCTGTGAGCCCAACAACCCTGAGGAAGGCTTTGCAAACATGTAAGTCCTGATCCAAGTTCGGATTGATGAAGCTGAGAGCTTTGTAGTTTTTAGGCACCTAATATTAAAAAGACTGTGCAGGGAGGAAAAGAGTCAAACAAGGTCAATGTTAATATGTCCCCATGCCCAAAGTTGTATGTCTGACAGGATTTTAGATTTTTCTTTTAAAGTACTCTTCTGAAATAGTTTAGTACCTGTTCTTTCTGCAGCTGCTCTTCTTTAATAATCAGCTTTCAGGAAGCATAGTAACACCTCCTGCTCATATAAACTTAATTGCCTGGGCTCAGATGAAAACAATATTACTGTACTAAGATGGCAGCACTCTGATGGGAGACTCCAAAGTGGACATCTGTTTATTCTAGGGTTGATGATCTACCTGTGGAAAACTACAGTTGAAGGGGACACCCACTGCAGCTGCTGGAAGAGCTACGATGTTCATAATACAGCTCTGTTTTTTGATTATGATACTAACACTGAAATAAAAAAATGCATGGTTTGAATAACAAAACAAAGTTTATTAGTTGTCTGCTGGAACCCTGAACAATTGTGACTGTTGGGGAGTAAATGGGTTCTAGAACCTATGTTCTCCTATATTATCGTCATTACAGCAACAGTAGGAGTTCATATCTTCCAACATTTCACAGATGGAACTGGGATACACAGAGCCAAGCAATATCAGAATATGGTAAAGATAGCAAAAGCTATTGAGGAACACCTAAGCTAAGTAGGTGTGTGCCTACTGAGAAGGACAACATTTGCCCCCTCCTGTCCTCTCCCTCTCTCCTGTAAATAAACTGAGTGCAAATTACTTTTCCTTTTAGAACTCTGTTTGCAGCAGCTAAAATAAGCTGAGGAGGAAGAGGCAGAGGAAAAGAGAACCTGGGACATTTTTAAAATGAGCTGGAAAAGTGGGATGACAGGGGATTAATCATGATTGTCCCTGCCAAATGGGGGTATGCAAGTTACCACTTCTAAGCACCAGTAGCTATTTGATAAAATAATGTATATTTATGTATAATCAGGAGATACATTCTAAAGATAATAAGATTTCTTCACGGTCACTATCTTGATACAGGGAGATATAGAGAAGGGTTTTTGTTTTTTTTTTAAAAAAGTCCACCAAAGCTTCTCTTCTACTTACTCACTCATCTCCCAAAACCAAGGGTTCTAGATCCAGAGCTTGGAAAGGTACTTTAAAAATGGAATAAGTTATAGTTCCAAGACCCCCTGCTAAGGTTTAACGACCATTATAAACATGATTTTTAAAAGTGCTTCTTTATTTTAAAGTAACTTTTTATCTTGCCATTGCTTCAAGAGCAGAGAACATGAAGCACAATGCTTATTTGTTTATTAAATGTATTTGTTACTGACATTCTGGCCTACCAGCCCCCCCACACACACACAAGTAATGCATATCTGCAAAAATGATTAAAGACCATTTTAAAAACCAGACTGAAAACAGTTTTTTAAAACCTCAAGCCAAATGGAATACTATTATTTTTACTGCCCACCAGACTCAATTCAGATACAGCCAGCCTAAGTTCATGTTGTAGAATCATTATTCTAATTATTTCTATTTTGTTGTTGTTGTTGTTGTTGTTATTGTTAATTCCCTTCCTTTTTCTCAATCTGGGAACTCAAGGCAGCTTACAAAGACTGAAAAAGATACAGTTAAAAAATCACATTATACAAAAGTTGAAAAGCATAATCTAACTAACAATAGAAGTTGTTGTGTGCCTTTGAGTCATTTTTGACTTATGGCAATCCAAAGGTTAACCTGTCATGAGCTTTTCTTAGCAAGATTAATTCAGACAGGGGTTTGTTCTTGCCTCTCTCTGCCGCTGATAGATAGTAGCCATTTCCGCACGAGGCTGTTATAGCACTATGATTCCACTTTCAACATCCTATGGAATCCTGGGGTTTGCAGTTTTGGGAGGGGCTAGGTGGCCCCTCCCAAAACTGCAAACCCCAGGATTTCATAGGATGTTGAAAGTGGAATCATAGCAGTATAACAGTCTCGTGTGGAAATGGCCTGCAACTTGTCTAAGGTCACCCTGTGGGTTTTCTGAGATGATCAGGAATTCAAATCCTGGTCTTCAGACTCATAGTCAAATACTCAAACCACTACATCACAATAGCTCTCTCTACTATAGATGTTTAAGCAGTTAAAAACATGACCATTAAAAAGAAAGCAACACATGAACATATATCATACTGTGAAAGGCCCTTTCCTTTGATCAGTTAGCCCACAAAGGGCTTACAAAATAGAAAAGTCTCCACCTGCCTACAGAAGGAGAGCAGGGACAGCACCAGGCTAACTCCTCAAGGAAGGGAAGTCGAGAGCCTGGAAGGAGCCGCTGAGAATAGTCCCCCTGTATTCCTACCAGATGTACCTGCAAGGGTGGTGAGACAGTAAGAAGGGCCTAGAAGATCTCAAAACACGGACAGACTCATATAGGAGAGCGTGGTAATTCAGAAAACTTAGATCAGAGCTGTATGGATTTTATAGGTCATAACTGGCACTTTGAATTGTGCCCTGAAACAGACTGGCAACCAGTAGGTCTGTTGCAACAAGTGAGTTGAATGCTTCATGTAGCCATTATAATATGGTGAAATTTTATACATGAAGTAACTTTGGAAACATGTTGCAGCATGGCTCAGCAGGTCTGGTGGATGGAGTTGAGTATGCCCTACATCCTTTCTGAGGCTGCTACTGCCTTGTGTGGTGGAAGAAGGTACTCCACTGCCAGTGTTGAAGGAAGATGCAACTGTAGTCTAATATAACCCATATATTTGGACTGGGAAAGTGGTTCTGTCTTGTCTTTCACTACTCAGAACAATATCCTTGAGCAGTTTCACTTCCTGACTAATTTAACGACTAGGGCATGATCAGGGAACATAGTCCTGTTCTCTCCATGACACAATTATGAGACGTAATTTTTGTGAGGGAGAGCACTCAAAAAGGGCTGTTGAAAGAGAAAAGGCTTTTGAAAAGGAGGCTGAGAGATTTTTTTTTCTCACAGACTATTAGATCTCATTCTATAAAATATTGAGATATATGTACATTATTAGTTTTATGAACTGATTAAAGCTGAATTTTAAATGGTTTGAATGTCTGAAGCAAAAATGAAATCTGATTTTTTACTTCTTATTTTTTGCAAGTGAATGTGGTTTGTGGTCAGCCAGTTATTATAAAAGCAATCCTCTTAATTTTTTGAGGAGCATTTGAATCATAGCTGTGTATTATGAATGTGTTTAATCAACTAACATAATACATTTTTTAAAAAAAACACATAGCTATTCTTCATGAATGTACCAGCACAAACATTTTTGTACTCACACATTCCCATTAAGAATAACACAAGGAGAACCAATTAACATCAAATGTGGTAAAATATGAATGGATAGGAAAATTATTAAAATGTACAATTAAATAGGAGATATACAGTGGCTGCTTGTTTGAAATCCTCCATCTAGACAAAGTAACCACTTTTAACTATGTCCATTATCTACTTTTGATCTACATCTTTATCTATTCTTACAGCTAATGAGGAACAAATTACTTATTTCTCAAGAATGACACTAACTACCCACTCTTGCACAAGAAGAGAATATTACAATTTACATTTAAATGAGATTTGAAATGTTAATGAACAGAGTCGGTATTCTAATTATCTCTACAAATACATTATATTAAGGTGAACTTTTCTAGATGAACAACTTTTAGAAACATGTTATAGCATGGCCCAGCACCAGTTCTGCTCTACAAATGTGATGTCAGTGCTTAGTATTTCAAACTTCATTACAAAATAAGAACAAATTAACCACCTTGCTGCAGCAGACCACAATGAAAAGGTCACTAGTTACAAGTAACTAGTTACTTGGAAATAATTGGTTTCAGTGCTCACGCACAGAGTATAATTGCAATACATTACAGTTGCTACACAATGAAGGAAAATGTCACTCTTTTAGCAGTAAAACTATGGCTGTCATCTTGTTGGTGAAATTCTTTGTGAAATGAAAGTTACAGCTGTTTGTTGATTTTTTTTTTTTTTTGGTCATTATAGAGGAAGGAATTCATTACCTCTCTTAGGCAATTACTAAAACCTTGCAGGGTTCACCTTTCTCCTGTGACACCCACATAGCCATTTAGTTGACATCGTTGGGTGGGAGACACTGAAGAAGCATCTGGCTATGTGCTTATAACCAGATGCAGAACAACATGCATTATCCTAGGCCTACTGGGGGTCCTCTAGACATCCTGGAGGGTGATGTGATTGCTGTGCATCTGATTATACTTGCAAATACAAGATTCCCCAGTGCTCCCTGCTCTCTACCAGCTATTGAACAGCTATGAGGTCATGTACCAGAAGGAGGAATGTAAGTAGAGGAAATGTATCATAATTTTGCCTGGGCTGAACTTTACAGTATGTTTCTGTCAGCACTTTTCCTCAGACTCTATCTCTTTGTATTTATTTTTATATGGTTAGGTTACAGATAGTTGTGGGATGTGGCTCCAGTGGTGGTGGAGGAAAATCACATAGTTCAAGTGCTGGTTTGTGCTGTATCTTGGTGTTTCGGCCTCGTACTCTGCTCTGACTGTTGAGGCATCAAAAAGGTGGACAAGCGGAGAAAGTACATTGCACCATAGGCCAATGGCTTCTAGCATTCAAATTTTAAAATAAGAACTTTTTAAAAAGAGTACAATTTAGTTACTTGTGAGAAATTGGAAAATAAATGATCACTTTAAAAAAAAAATCTTCAGTTTGGGAGTGGTAAATAATCTTCGTTTGAAAGTAATTTCCCAAGCTCTCAGAGACACCAAAAATTCCTCTATACCAGCAGAAACTACTTCTGTCTGGTCTCTTCCTTCCAAATAAAGTTCCAGAAGCAGGTGGTGTGAACGTTCCACCTTGATCTGCTTCCCAAAGCTGAATGATTTCTCCACAAGTAAGTGTGAACAAAGTAGGGAAGAAAATCTGGTGTGCAGGGAGTATTTTTAAAGGTATTTGTAGCTTTTAAATATATATCATAATCTGAAATGCTTCCAAGAAGTCATTCCCATTGAGAAAGTTGCTTCTACTAATCTTTGAATTTGAAAGTTGTAGCTTATGATTGAGAGCAAGCACGGAACAGTGGTTTGAGTGCTGGATGTGGGCTCTACAGACCAAGGTTCAAATCCCCAATTGGCCATAGAAACCCCCTGAGTGACTATGGGAAAGTCACACCCTTTGAATCCCAGAGGCAAACTCTCTCTGAACAGATCTCGCCAAGAAAACCCCATGACAAGTTCACCTTCGGGTTACCATAAGTCGGAAAAAACATGAAGGTACACAGCAACAAAAACAACAGCAACAACAAATTCATGACTGGGGCCTAAAACAATTCTTATTTTAATCAATTTAATATGAATTTATCTATAGAATATGAAAGTATTATCTGCCATTTTTCTAAGATGGTAATCAACGTCCTGATTTTAATCACAAACAATTTATTCTTTGAAACAATTTTAAGCCAAGAAACTTTTTTTGTAAAAAAAAAAAGAATATTAAATGAGTCACAGCCATTGAATAATTCATTTATATAAGTTCATGTCTAAGATTCCCTTTTATTCATTATTGCAAGCTCCTGTTCTCTCCTTCGTTTTAATAATATGCTACATAAAATGAGATTTAGCAAAGGAGGTTTTCAAGATTTCTTTTGGGAAGGTAAAAAATAGTTCAATTGTCTCTAGAACATCTCAGTCAAAGCCAGCTCCAGATGCTGCACCTGGAGAAAGCTTTATATAACATGAATAAAATACTTCACAATTGAAATGAAAGTAATTGTAGGTTAGCTGCTTATTGCTAGTATAATTTGACTAAGTGGCATGGCAACCAATGCCAGACAGATGGGACTGAATGCTGTTTGGAAAATTAAAAGGTTGCATTTATGTTTGCAAACAAAAGCAAATTGAAGATTTAGTATTTTAAATATTTATTTTCCATAATTCTAAAATAACAATGAAGAAATGATTATAACTCATGTCATAGCATTCCAAATCTAGAAGAAAAATAAGAATAATGTGCTATTATATAATCTAAATAACAATTTTTGACAGTACATTTTGATGAAAACTGTTCCAATCAATCTATTCCAGTTCCATAAAATTGTTTCTTAAAAGATGGCTCTAATTTATAATATGATCTTTAAAACTTTTACATTTAAGCACTAACTCTTAAGGTTAGTGCTTAAATGACTTTCTATAAGATTGCTAATTAAGGGAGGTGTGGCATATAGGTATTCTATTCATGCAAGAACTGAATCTAGAATAAAAGGTGAGGGTTAATATCCCCTTCCTTCTGCAGGCCTCTAAGCACCCAAAAATCTGATGAGTTAGTTGGAAAGTTCAGGGAAGAGGGATACAGATTTCAAAGTCATGAACATCACACTGGATTTGGCCAACATCTCCCATATAGCAGGGTTGGCAAAGTATTTTTTCCTGAGACATAGGAGTCAGAGGTGTATCCAGGGTGGGGCAACTGAGGCATGAGCCCCAGGCACCAGTGCCAGGGGGTCCAAAAATTTGAACCTCCCACCCTCCCACCTAGACCTAGGCCTGGTCCCTTGCCTTCACCCACTGGCTGTGCGGTGGAGCTGTGAAGAAGTAACGAAGAAAGTAAGATACTTAGGTATAAATTTAGCCACTATTAACCAACAGTGGTATGAAAATAATTATGTTAAGGTGCAAGTTAACATAAACAAAGACATAAACAGATGGTACAATTTGTCACTGTCACTATAAGGTAGAATTTTGGTAGTCAAACTGAGTGTATTGCTGAAATTGATGCATTTATTTCAAACTATTGCCATTATTTTTTTCAGATGTACCATTTAAATTTTTTCAAAAAGAGCTATCAAAATGTATATGGTCAGAAAGGGAGCTAAGAAACAAAAGGAAATTAATGATAGCTGCAAAAGGAAGAGGACAACTGGTTCTGCTTGAGATAAAATTAGGGATGGGCCAACCGAATCCTCAGCAAGGATTCGAGATTTGTGAATATGAATCACTGTGCTAAAATACACAAACCAAAACTTTCAAATCCACCAACCAAACAGTCTCTTGGAGACCAGGACACTTGAAAACCTGGGAGACTAGACACACAAAGGGAGATGGCAAATAAGTGAATTTTTTCTTAGAGTAATAATGGCCTTTGCTAACAATTTCAGAAATGACATCTGGGGTTGTATTGTAATATATTCAAATTGAACATTTAATATTTAAGTTCAGCACTATTTTCTCTGCTGAAAATCAATGGCATGTATAAATGCTGGGCTCAGTGGGCCTGATGCCTATCAGAAGTAGTGGGGCAGAGGGCAAGGTCACACAATCTCATCCAGTGATTGCCACCTGGAGGCCAGTGTACCTCCTTCCACAAGACCAGTACCTGGTTGTAAACCTATAGCTAGAATAGGATGAGAAATGAAATGTCTGTCATGGTTTCTTATGAGCCACATGGCAAACCACATGTAGCAGAAAGGAAAAATTGTTTTTAAAAATTGGTGCCTCTGGGGCCTGCCAAAGGCCTGATTGGCTGGAAGGTACAGTCTTCTTGAGATTTCAAGGACAGCTGAAAGATTCCTTTGCACAGCTCCCTTGCAAAGCTCTAGTTTTACAAGGTGTCACAGCCTTCTCTGCCAAGGTGTGCTGGTGTATCATCAAACTACAAACCCCAGGATACCATAAGTAGCTATGCAAAGAAAAGCCAGTTTTGACCTGGATTAGCTCTGTACTGTAGTATGTGGCCGTTTATACAGGCAGGAAAATGTGGGATTAATCCACATTTTTCTGCCTGTGTAGAAAGAGCCTTCATGTCATTTTCAATCTGGGGAGATCCTAAGGCAAAACTATGACAATTTTCCTGGCCACATTTCTTCAGAGGGACGTTTGCCTTTGTTTAGGCTTTTGCTAAGGCTGAGAGAGTGTCTTGCCCAGGATAATCCTTCTTTCCCTTGCTTTTAAAACCCTTTTTAAAAAAAGGATTCAAAAGATTCAAGATTTGTGAGATTCGTAGATTCGCAGAACCTTCCAGGGATTCGGACACTGTTTCGGAAAAATTCGGAATTGTCCCATGCCTAGATAAAGTTAAATTTTGAACACTCATGTCTAGCAGGGTTGAAGGAATAGATCTAATTAAAAAAAAAATGAAAGATTACTACAGGGTCATGAGCAGAAATTTTGTTGGCATGCACACCTTGGGTGTGGAATTTAAAAATCATATTATCAGAAGAGTGCTGTTGAGAGTGGGGGGGCAAGGATAGATTTGGTGTAACCACAGGCAGCAAGCCGCAGAAGGGAATTAGAAAGCCTACAAAGATGGTTAAAATACTCAGTGCCTTTCCGCACTACACCGTTATGGTGCTGTTATTCCACTTTCAACATCTTGTGGAATTTTGGGTTTTGTAGTTCACTAAGGCCACAGACCTCTCTGGGTGAGAATTCTAAAGGTCCCTCCCTAAACTGCAAACCCCAGGATTCTATGCGATGTTGAAAATGAAATAATAGCACTATAACAGTATAGTGTGGAAATAGCCTCAGAGTTATTGGAGTTTGACCAACGAAACTGGAAACTAAAAGATCATCAGAAATTGGGAGAAGGAGGATTTATGCTGCAGTGATTAACTTATTTTAAACTAAGAGAAAGATTCAAGGAAGACAAAATTAAATTAAATTTTGAAAAAAAGATGGTTTTGGAAGGTGATCTGTAAGAAGAATTCTCATTTAACAGCAAAGATATACACATTATTATTAAAATATAAAACTAAGGAAGAGCAAAATAAACACTGCATGGTGAAATGGTCATGGAATATAAACCATACTATTCAATTGTAACAACGGAAAAGAGTCTGGAGGAAGGGTCTAAAATTTATATGTTCTTATGACTATAAGGAAAGCTTCTTTAAAATGATGTACAGGTGATACTTGTGTAGTTGATTTCCCTAGAAAACAGCATTTTCTGTCCAGAAAACAACATTTTCTGCACAGGAAACAACATTTTTTTCATGGAAAATAGTATCTCAATAAAGAAATCAACAAATCAATAAAGAAACTTGTGTGAAATTTTTGTTTTCTGTCCAGAAAAAAAAGCTGTAATTGGGAATTTGTTCTGTGTAAAATTTGTACATAGTTGATTTTCAGAGAAAACAGCATTTTCTATGCACAAAGCAGATTTTTTCCCCCATAAGAATCAATACTTCTGTGCTGAAATATTTTCCACACAGGCAATGCTGTTTCCTGTGTAGAAAATGTAGTTTTCTGCACAAAACAACCATGTACACATTTTGTGTAGAAGAAGTCCCAAAGTGAAAATGGCCTTTGAAAACTGTGTGGTTTTGAAGACTTTTTCTGAGTGGGAAGAAAATAGTTGAAATTACTTGCTGCTACCTTTGAAAATAAACTTAAGATCTTTCCGCAGCTTGTCCCAGCAGCGTCCTCTGACGATGGTGGGAGCAGGTCCTCTGCACCAGCTGCCTATGGGAGTCTCTTTCTGTCGCAGCACAGCCAAGTACTGTTCCAGGCTGTGCTGGGCAGGAAGCACAACCATTGTACTTCCAGATCTCTGCAAGCAAAGTACGTGTGGGTGCACAGTGAGAGGGCAGCACAATCGCCGGTCATTGATGGGGAAAACCCATCAATGATTTGCTGGCACAATTGTGCCACCTGGGTCAGGTGAAGAAAAGGGCCAGGACAACATCCTGCATAAGTTTTGTCCCAGCCCTGTTCTTCTCCTGTCCCCATGGTGGGTTGGGTGTGTTGAGTGGAAAGGGCCTTGTTAAGATTTATATCCCTAGAAGACCGCCCCTCTTCTTCTATTTGAAGGCATCCTGAATGTTAGAAGCAGCCAAAGGGAAGCCCCCAAATGTTTTGGAGCACAACTTCAAGCAGTCCTGGACAGCATAAGCAATAATGAGGAATAATGGGAGCTGCAATCCAACACTACCATGACGGCTACACTTTGTAACTTTGTACACCTCTGTAACTTTGTACACCCCTGAGGAGCTTTCCAATTTAAACATAAAAAAGAGAAGAGAGGAGGAGGAGGGCAGAGATTTTAAAATTTTCCGTTAACAGACATAGCAGGCATACATGTCAACTAGTCCTAGTGTTTTACATGTAGCAAAATGTACTTTTATTTAAACTCTTCCCCCAGTTATTTCTAAATAAGCCCTCTTCTACATATGTTAGCATGTTCAAGTTTAATACATTTTATCCCCTCATCCCTTTCTTTTTCCTAGGGAGCAGAATTTGTACTTGACCTTTTTTGTGTAGCCACATTGTGTAGTCACTACTGCAGCAGCTTAGTATCCAGGCAGTATCCTACAGTATCCAGGCACTACTGCAGCAGCTTAGTATCCAGACTCTTAGGCCATGGAACCTGAAATGAAGAGACTCATTTATATTGAACTGACCAATTAAAACTTGGACATTCACTGCAATAGATTTCACATGTGGATGTGAGCTCACACATGTACAAACACAAACCCTTATAGCTAGAATAATTGAAACACTGAAAACCTTCCATGGCCCTGCAAAACACAACTTTAAAACGACCAATGTTCTGCTTCAATGACCTGATGACAGAAAACAAATTCACAGCCTGGTTGTTCACCTTATGGGTCCTCCCCATAGGTCATGAAAGCTGCCAAGATTCACAACATTTCTAGGCCTAGCTATAAAATTGGATGAAAAAAAAGCTTCTTTACAGGGGTATGAAAAATGCTTCTTTTTATTATGATTACTTGACTGAGGAAAACTGTCTCCTGGGCAAATGAGGCTTGAGTGTGAACTTCAGCCTCTGCAGGGCTTCAGAGAGTATTAGTGGCTGGTTTTTTTCTCTGTCATCTAATGAGAATTTGTATTTGAGAGAAATGACAATTAGCATAATATGGACTCTGACTGAGACATTTTAAAAAGTATAGTACTCTAATATCTTTATGCCCCTCAAGGAAAGCCACAGTTATTAAGCAATAATCTTAAAGGATGCTTGTGAATATATATTTAATTACAGAACCAAAGGTCATTGAGGCTACAATTTTATGCATGCTACCCTAAGAGTTAGTCTCACTGAATTTAAGAGGACTTCAGCATAAATGTGCATAAGGTTGAACCGTAAGGTATCCTTTTCCACACATCCAAGGAAAACCTGATTCAAGTAAGGTGTATTTAAAGGGTCCAATATAACGAAACAGTGTGAATTTTAATCCACCAGTTTAGAAGGAAACAAATGCCCTGCCCCAAATATGAATTAACCAGAGCTAACTAAATGTCAGAAAGAACTGGAACTGTGTGATGAATATCACTGCTGGAAAGAGTAACCATTTGGTAGTCTCTATGAGAGAGACTGGGAGGTTGGTGTTTGGCATCTTGTGCCAGATCACATGAGGCTGGAGGTTATTTCAGCCTGATAGCCCCTTCACATGCCCTCTTTGATCTTCACAGTATGACCTACCCACCTGCTTTCAATGCAATGTAAGACTTGTTTGGTCACTTTGGGGCTAGGATAGCAGGTGTTTTTTTGTCCCTCTTTAATCTTTTATTTTTTTTTTCCCCTGTCCCATATGACATCTGTGGTGCTTGGACAATTGGCTCTGAGTGGCATCCTTAACTAGGCTTCCTTTTAGCAGTAGCAGGGAAAGATTCAAGACTTCAGTGTTCACCTTTTGCCAGCCTATTGGTGTAGTGTAGGGCATTCCAGGACGTAGAGAAGGAAGCTCCCCTTGAGGCTAACCTGGGATTCAGGGTCTCACTTGCAGAGTTCTGCAACTTGGATGAGATCTCCTGAGCTACCTTAATAGCTGGACCGGGAAGCAACTCATAGTATTTGGACTGGCCTCAGAGCTTAGGTGTTTTGTGCAAGGGATGGCTGAGGAGGTTGTCATGAGTTTGACACCTGGGCCTCACCTGGACCTGCATCAGGTTGCTCCCCCCTCTTGCTTCATTTCCAGACCAATATAGCAGGTTAGGTTAGGTGAAATAAAATAGCCCTTATTTAACCCAGTTTTCTGTGTCTGCTCTTGTTATTTCATGGTTAAAACACCTAATTTCTGTTTAAAGACTTTCAGTGAAAGAGAGTTCAACATTTCAGTATCAAGGTTTCATTTAAACATGCTCAGATCTGTGTGAGCTTACAAGATGGCTGCCAGACTAATAAGTATATTAAGATAAATGAAAGAAAAAATCCAGTTTATTTCACAATACTGGAATAGCCTACAAGTATTATTACATCAACAATCCCTTCCTTTCATTTTTTTTTTTATTATAATGGCTTAAGTGATGGACCAATTTAGGTGTGCAGCTTGCATTCTTCTCCTTTGTGCTGGTTGCTGTTGTTCTTCCTGTCTTTTTACTCCTCAGTTCAACTTGTCCAGTGCCAATGCTGTATGTTTTACACCATATTAACCCACAGAAATTGGAAATTTACTTTTTAAGAATAAATGCAATGATACACTGAAGCTATTGGTAGCTGAACAGTGTTCGAACACTAATTCCTCTGACTTTAATGGACTTTAATGGATCTTAAGCATGTCTTGAGCTTTCTATTGTGATATGCATTTTGCCATTTTGAAACTGGTACCTTGACCTACCTTCCCACTCCAGAATAGGGATTGAAAATATATTTAAAAGTGGTTTTTAAAATGTTCAAAATGTGTTTCCAAAAATGATACTGTTAAAGATTTTCTCACGGTAAAAAGAAAATTGTTAATAGTATTTCTTTCTTACTTTGAAAATGAAATTTAGAGATTTCTACCCTACTAAGGACCCATGGCATTGATAGATAGGGTTCCCTGTTACCGAATTTGCTACTACATATGAGGAACCAGAAGAAGAAATAGTTTTGTTTGCAGCTGAGATTCCTGATAAAAGTTTCCAATTCCTCATGCTTTGCAGGATAAAGTGCAACATGCTTTCAACGTGCTTTGCACATCTGTAAGATCTGTGACTCATGCCAAAAAAGTAAAACATGCACAAAGCCATGCATACATTTTCAGAAGCCATTTCTGCACTACAGTGTTACAGTGCTATTGTTCCACTTTCAACATCCTGTGGAATTCTGGGGTTTGTAGTTTCCTGAGGCCAAAGACCTCTCTGGCTGAGAATTCTAAATGCCCCTCCCTAAACTGCAAAGCCCAGGATTCCATAGGATGTTGAAAGTGGAATAATAGCACTATAATAGCATAGGGCAGAAATGAGCAGAATATGAATGATGAAAAGTGAGTACAGACAATGTGTGCAAATTTTCATGGGTGAAGGAAAGCAATATTTGACAGTTGATAAGAAGAAAATGAGGCAAGACTGAACTTTGGACTCAGAGAAACACAGCAACATGAAGACTGCATGTGTTTTTATATCTCTATCGGGAAAACAGTTCCAGATGTTATGGTGCATCATTACCATATGTCAGCAGAGAAGGCTTTGGTTGTTTGATAGTTTCCCTCAACTAGCAGTATTGGATGCTAAGGGCAAGCCTTTCTGTGGTGGTACATGTTATTAAATTAATCAAAGAGAATATTCAATTTCACTGAAGTATCTTAAACACTCAGATATTTTTGGGACTAGGATGTAGGGAGGCAGCCTCTCTTGCAACTAGAATCATAGAATCATAGAAATGTAGAGTTGGAAGAGACCACAAGGGCCATCCAGTCCAACCCCCTGCCATGCAGGAAAACCCTCAAAGCACTCCCAACAAGTGGCCATCCAGCCTCCGTTTAAAAACCTCCAACGAAGGAGACTCCACCACACTCCATGGCAGCACATTCCACTGCCGGACAGCCCTGACTGTCAGGAAATTCCTCCTGAGGTTCAGGCGGAATCTCCCCTCCTGCAGCTTGCATCCATTGCTCCTTGTCCTGGTCTCAAGAGCAGGAGAAAACAAACCCACTCCCTCCTCGACATGACATCCCTTCAAATATTTAAACATGGCTATCATGTCCTCTCTCAACCTTCTCTTCTGCAGACTAAACATACCCAGCTCTCTAAGTCTGTCCTCATAGGGTATGGCTTCCAGGCCCCTCACCATTTTGGTTGCCCTCCTCTGAACCTGCTCCTGCTTATCCATATCCTTCTTGAATTGGGGTGCCCAGAATTGGACACAGTATTCAAGATGAAGTCTCAGCAATGCAGAATAAAGTGGTACCAATACCTCCCTCGATCTAGACACCATACTCCTATTGATGCAACCAAGAATTGTGTTGGCCTTCTTGGCTGCCACATCACACTGCTGACTCATGTTCAGCTTGTGGTCTATGAAGACTCCTAGATCCCTTTCACACGTACTGTTAGCCAGCCACATGTCCCCCATCCTATATTTCTGCATACCATTTTTTCTGCCTAAGTGTAGGACCTTACATTTCTCTCTGTTGAAATTCATTTTGTTAGCCTTGGCCCAGCTCTCCAATCTGTCCACGTCCTTTTGAATTTTGATCCTATCATCAAAACTAATAATCTAAATACTACCTGCACTATCTTTTTTTTTCTAGAGGAATATAAAGAGGAGATGCTGATGAAGAACAAGTGATGAAACATCTGACAAGTAGTTTTCCATAAATCTCTCATGAAACATTATTGTGTTACCTCCTTGGGATGAAAGGCACAAGGATGGATTTCATCCACATCATTAACCGTGTGGTTTCCCTGCTTACCTCTACCTGAAGTTCTGTTAATGTATTGTTTTTGGCATCTATTGGTGTATTACACAATATTATCTTTTGAGTTATTGGTGTTAATACAGGTGATACAGCTGATCTGATGCTGAAGCCAAATCTCCCATGTCCAAATTAATTGTGCGTATCAGAACCCACTGTGGCTGCATCTGTCCTTACCTCCCCTCAAAATTGGAGATGTTCATCCCCATCAGGCCCAGCTGGGTCATTCCCAAAATGAGGTTCCTGAGAGGGAAAAGCACTCAAAGCCTTGCAATTCAGAACTTGACAGAATTCTCAAGTACCTGAAATTCAGATCTTGGAAACTTCTTTTTACTGTAACTCCCACAATCCCCCTGCCAGAATGCTCAGCCAGGCTAATTGAAGGATATTGTGAGCTGTAATCCAAAACGTAACTTTAAAATGGACTGAACTGTCTAGAGCACACATAACATCAAAAGAACTGGAAAGAAGGGTGAGACTTAAAAAAGAAAAGAATATATTTTCCACAGGAGTAACAACTGGAGGTTCAAAAGAGGCAGGAAAAAGAATGGAGAAGGAAAATATGGCAGTGATCATGAGGTATACTGCTGTAGTACCAAGCTAGCCCAAGAGAATACCAAAGGGAGTGAATAACAAATTGATTAACTATGGCCATTTCCACACGGGGGTAAAACCCCGCGGTGCGACGACCGGACACAGAGGTCATTTACACCGCGGGGTGTGCTAGGGCGGACAAAAAAGGGAAGGTTCTAAACCTCACACCGCCCTCACGCGGCCACGTGGGTGGCACTCCGTGTTTTCTAAAGACCACCTTTCAAGTGGTCTTTATAAAACCTCACACACGCTACTCCATCACAGTGCCCAATGAAGAACTGCAGGGACGCAGTAGCGCGTCCCTGCAGAGCTGCCCGGGGGTGGGCTTCCGGCCGACGTGCTTTCCCGATTGGCGGAGCACCACCGGAAGCTGCCGGCCACCATTTTGGAAGCCACCAAACGCCGGCAACGTTTAGAGCAGCGAACTCACACTGCTCCCTGTGGGGACGGAGCCCCCCACTTCACGGTAAGCTCCGTCCCCACATGCACCACCCCGTTTCCCCTCGTGTCCACCCCCCCATGTGGAAAGGGCCTATGAAACCATTTGTTTGGCACAGAGCAGAAATAGAAAAAAAAAGTTATGGGTAGAAGAGAATCACTCCCCTAAATTGAAAAATACACTCTTGTCTTGGGAAAGTTAAAACAAAACAGGAGAAACAGAAAACAGGAAAGCTGAAAGAACGTACCACAACTTGTAGTTCTAGTCATTTTTCTTGGTGGCAAAGAGTTTGTGTACTATTATTATGACACTCTTATATTCATTTAATTTATTCCAATTCCACAGGAATATCTTATTTTTCCAAGTGCTAGAAAATGATACAGTTTGGAGCAAAGTGTGATTTTGATCCAAGTATCCTTGCTGTGAGAAGACTTTACCCCTTCAGCAACAAATACTGGTAGGCTAAGAGGTGATAAATAAATACCTCAATTAAATAAACAATACTTAATAGGACATCTCCAGGTAGCCTATACTGGGGATGTGGAACTTGGAACATATGACCTTTATTGTTGAGGGTGAATCTTATCATCCTTCACCATTAGCAATGGTGGCTAGGACTGATGGGACTTGTGGTTGAACATTATATGGAAGGTCACACAATTTTCATTTCAGCCTAAGACCTACAGTTGGCCATTTTATATAGTTTTATTTATTTTAGCTACAATTCATATGGATTTATACTTTTCCTTTGGAATTTCATTCCTCCTCTGGCTTTGAAAGATGACTGGCAAGTGAGCCCCTATCTACTTAGACTTGGGAAGAGTCTTCAGTTGCCTGGGCTCCAGTATCAATTAGTACAGCACTTTAGACCTGCCAGCTCATCCACTTCTTACAGGTTTGACCTCTACCTTTCTCTGAGCTGATCTGAGCTGCATTGTATTTTTACAAAAATGCAGTAAGCTAGGTTAGACTGGAAGAGACCAATAGGTCCCCCGTCAGTTCCTGATTGAATTCCATACCTGCTTTACTTGTATTCATTAAAGGAAATGGTGGAATAGAAATAATAACTACTTTGAAAACATTCCTGCTCATACTTGCTAACATATGCATACCAAAAGAAGGCCCACAATGACTTCAAAATTTGGTAGAACTTCAGCAAGGAACCCTTGGATGCTTCCCATAATCATGGAACAGGTAAGATTGCAAATTCAGAATTCCCACCAATTGTTTACAGTCTTTCTAGGGATGCTGTATACAAAGTGGAAAGTGCAAAAAATATAAGAACAGCACTGCTGGAAGGTTAGTTAATTCTTTCCTGGTCTTATGCTCTCAATAAATTCAAAGGAGATAAAGGAAGCAGGGCTGTTCTACACCATTGCTGAGACTAGCTGCCTTTACCCTTCCTTCAAATAGCACTAAGCAACAGCTATGCAAGCAGGCTGTCAGAAGTGTTTCCTTCTAGGTGATCATTACAAGAAATGCACCCTGAATTTTCCCATTTTCCTTTCTTTTGTTTCTCCCTCTCATTCCTTATGTTTTGAAGTTCTGTTATAAATGTAAAGTGTTAAGAAAGGGATGATTGCACTACCTAATTTGTTTAAACTAGAGTTTGGCTGAATGATGATACATTGATGCTTTTAAATAACAGTCTATCTTGCCATGCTCTGGAGCTAGATCCTTTTACATTTCACTGAAGCCTGGCTGTAAAGAAGGTACATTTTCTTAGATAGCAAAAGACAAATTTGACCAATCCATTGCAGCCTGGACAAACTTTATAATGCAGCTACACAAAAGCTCCATAATTCCTGTATATTCAGAAATCTGTTTCTGTGCATAGATCTTTCTTATGAAACCTAGAGTAAGACTTCAATTGTTAGTCAACCAACTGGTGGTTCTTTAACTTATAGTTCCACAGGAAAATAGTCCAGGTTCAGTTGTTCTTCCTCTTAAAGTGGGAGGGGAGAAGCAATACTCAAGAAATATGTCCTTCTTTCCTTACCAGGTTATGTCCAGGCATTCAGGACAGAGCACACAGTTGCAGGTCTTTGGTGCTCAGGGTGTGGACTGACTCATTCCATTTGGAAAGTGCTGACATGCATCACAACTAAAAATGCAAAATTTCCAGAAATTTTGAAGCTGGTTTACCACCGTCACCCCCATTTTGTGGAGGTATGTGTGGAAAAAGAGTGAAAAGCACAACATTAACACCCTTTACAGATTGAAAGTTCCTTTGTTACTTTAGGAACATAAAATAAACTATGTGTTACTTGGCATGGCATAAAAGTATCACGTTTGATGTATAGGTAGAGTTGGTTCAGAAAATAATTATAAAATTAATTCATTTTAAAAATTACTTTGTTACAAATAGAGCTATGCATAATGAATGTCTTTAGTTTCACCATAAGGTAAATAAAACAAACAAAACAAAATATTTTTATTGCATGTTATGTTTTATCGCTTCTTAAACAATCACACAAGTAAACAAAGCACATCTTTTGTTACCTCCTAAGAAATATCTGTACCTCCAGGCAGATCTTCTAAATCTAGACACAAATGTCTCCTATAATGAAACTTCTGATGACTCCTCTAAGAAAACAGTCCTCTAAATAAAACAAAATTTGTCACTCATTGCCATTAAAAAAAATGAGGAAACAAAACCAATACCAGGAGTCGCAATTGTGTGAGCTGTTCTACATAGTCTTACACAGAAGCCTGCTTGCTACATTCTTTTTCCAAGAAATAATGTGGAAACATTAAGTATATGGCCCTAGTTAGTACATGGGTGGGAGACCACCAATTAATACCAGGTGCTTTAGGCTGTATTTCAGAGGAAAGAACTGGCAAAATCACCTCTGAGTAGTCCTTGTTTAAAGAAACCCTATGCAGTCGAATAGGGACGGGGGGGACGATGGGGAGTGATTCGCCCTAGGTGGCAATGTTTGGGGGGCAGCCAAACCAGTAGCCAGGCCCCTGTGTTCCCTGGCCATGCCCCCATGCATCACGGCCACACCGCCATGCCATAGCCCTGCCACCCCTCCACACACTCCAAGCACCACCACTGACCCTATGAAATTAATAGGGTTGCCATAAGTCAACTTGAAGGCTCATAAACATACATGCAGAATAAATATACAAACTACTTGTCTTATTCATTGTATATTCATTATTGTTAAAGAAAATAAAACACACATTTCCCTTTTCTATGAACAAGTAACAGCTTAGATGGAGGCAAAGGTAAAAAAAAAAAGGTTCCTTCTCCAATTTTTCAACTTTGTTTTCCCCTGGATCTTTACATCTTAACCACAGCTGATCTATTTTTTTGCTAAAACTGTCAGATATGATGTTTGATAGTTTCCAACTTTCAGAGGTCTGTAATTTGTCAGAAGTGGGCATTTTGTAGCATATATGGAACAGCACATTTTGTTGCTAGACAAGAACAAAAAACAAAACATAACAAATCCAGCTATCTGGAAAATCTCCAGTCACAACTGTGTATAAATTGCAGACTACACCAACAAAACAGGCAACTTGTTCAGTGATCCATCAAACTTTCCTGATGCTTGCCTCAGTGAAGCAGAGTATTAGGTCATTTAGCCTTGGATGCAAGCAACTATGGCGGCTGTCAGGTGAGCCCACTGACACATTGGGGATTGGTTTTTGTGGGGGAGGAGAGGACAGAAGTACCTTCATTGTGCAAAGGTATCATCTTTTCTGCTTCAAAAGAAGTAAAGCCCTGCAGCAAATGCTTCTCTGGCTCCTCACTTCTATTTCAGAAAGGGCAAGCCAGAAGCAGAGCCAGAAGAACAGTAAAAACAAAGCCAAGTTGTCCCAGGCAGCAAGTTGACTCTAGTCAAGGAGTTTTGAAGCAAAGGTCAAAGTGCAAAAACAACATGCTACAACTAAGAGCAATTACTAGCAGGACTAAACACAGAGCAAAATTAAATACAGTCCATACTATATGGCAAAGTAATCAGGGGTGCAAATGGCTGCCACAAAGTCATGTGGTCTTACATTGAATTTTCAGCACTGAGCTTTCTTCAAACTGAAGTGAACATGTTGTTGTTGCTGCTGCCAGAGACTGCACCGTAGAATCAGATTAGCCTATTCAGCCTTATCTGGGCTGTGAAGAAGGACCTGCTTTGAAGGAAAACAACTTGCTGCCAAGGAAGAATTTTCTTAGGAGGGAGCCTTTTTAAAACCTTTCTTTGCTCTCAAGGACAAGGTGGTGGTGAGAATTCCACAGTTCATCAGAGTTGGGGAGTGGACATTCTTTTTTGGGAAATGTGGCTTCTTGCCCCCCAGAAGACTCAGGGTCTGGGAGGATCAAGGACAACCTGTCTAGAAGAGTCATCTAGTCAGAGTATAATACTCAAGTGGGACGAGCTGCAGGGGCAAAATGTACAGGTTGGCTTTCTTTTGGAAAATTGTTGTGTGTGTGTGTGTTTTTAATATGTGTTTTATTTGCAAAGATATGGGCTGAACAAATACGGAGGCAAACAGTGCAAACTCCTTCCCAGCAGCCAAAAGACCTACTGCTCCACGGCCATTTCCTCACAGTGACACTATAGCCCAACAGTAGCAGGTTGTTTCTGGTCTGGGAGCAGTGCTAGCTCACAACACTGTCCCTATCCAGCTCCTATCCTGTGCCCATGTATTGCAAAATCACCTTATATTATTTCCAGAAAAGAAAAGAAAAATCTGTGAGGAGCCTCCTTTAGCACTTCATCCTGTCTGTCAGCTCAGTGTGGTGCCATAATAGCACATGATAGCACTTCCTGTCTTCCTGGATCCAGGAGTGGGAGGGGCATGGGCACACCCAGTTTGTCCCTCCCTCAGCTACTCCCACGGCATGATAACTTTGAAATCTATCACCTTTCCATGTATATTTTAAATTTCTCCTTTGAGTTAAAACATATTATTTTATTTTTTATATATTTTTTTTATAAATTTTAACCGTTATAGTGCAAAAGTGCAAAAATTTCCCTCCATGCTTTGCTTTCTACTAATAATCTCTTTGTATCTACTTGTGTCACCCGTCTAAGTTTTCTATATGATTGAAATGTGATTTCCTTTTCTAACACATCAATACAACTGAAGACCTGCTATGAGCACAGAAGAGGAATGTCCTCTGAGTGGTGATAGGGTTGCTGACTGAGAACATTCTGGAGACACAGCTAGTTATTTTCTAACCCAAGATTCCAACTGAGGAATTATCAACCAGTTATGATTGTTATTTTGCCTTTAAGGATGTGATCAGACCAACATTCAGAAAATGATTAGAGCCAATTTTAGTCAGAATAGACCCATTATAATCAATGAGTCTTAAGTAAATCCTGACATACATCCCATTAATTTCAAGAAATTAATAGTAAATCTGGCATCAACCAGGTATATTAAGAGCAAGGGTGAGCTACTGTAGCCCTTCAGATATGAGGTAGCAGCTAACACAACCCCTCATTATCAATGTTGTCTAGGATTGCTGTTGAAAGTAGAGGGCTACACTCGCAGACCCCTGAGATACCACATATCATTAATTCTTTCCTCCCTCAATATTCTTTTTTATCCTTTCTGCAGTACAATATTAAGATACATTATTTCATTGTTTTTGCTAGTTTGGAATTCAAGCTAATTCTACTTGATTGTCAGTAATTAAAGGATGTTTCTGGATATCAGTTTAAACCTAGAAGGTATACTAGTAACCCAAGATGTTTTGGTTGATGAATATTGTCTTTTAGTGTCTATTTGTATGGCTTCTCTTCATCCTGGACACAAACGACTAGTGGAGTGGCACAGGATTCTGTCATGGGCCCAGTGCTATTCAACATCTCTATCAGTGATCTGGCTAAGGGAACAGAGATGCTCACTGACAATTCCTATAGAACCGTGATGCATTCTGCTTTCAGGAGCTGTGCTACTGAGTATCAGTCAAAAACTTCATGTGTTTTGGCATCATTTAATGCATTCTAGAAAGGGTAGTTGCTTCAAGTTACATTTAGCATATAGAAAATATCCTTGAAATACATTGAACAACATATGACCTGAAGAATATTTAAGGATAGTGTTTCTATAATACTTCTCATTATGTTGTCTTTCTAAGTTGTAGTTAAACAGAGTTAAACTGAGCGTAATGGTTTCTCTTTCCTGCCCAGACTCCATAAATAAACAAATAAAAGAGCTATGAGGCAATCTGCCCATGTCAGTTTGATTATTTTATATTCCCAATTATTTCTTTTTCAAAACTTTTATTTGACATGCTTCTCAACTTCTTTTTTATGTGCTTTGCGTAGCTGAAGCTGCAATAACTTTTCATCAACAAGGTGCTAATTTTAGGTCTGCAGGAATATCAAGTGACAGGTGAAGTGGATTCTTTGTGAAATATTATACTGAATTCTCAAGTCTGAATTTAAATATGTAAGTTACTAAATCTATATGAGAAAATATACACACAGAAAACAAACAAAAGCAAAGCTTTGGGCATAAAATGTGCTAAAAGAAAGCACACAAGACAAAATTTATTTTCCAACTTGTTTGTATTTCATCATGTTTTATAGCAGTTGTTAGCCATAAAGTAGATGGAAGTTATCTTAATAAAGTGAACTCTAAATCTTTTGTCCTAAGGTCTATGACATTTGCTTATACTGCATCTTATAGTTCAATTTAAACATTCTATATTTAGGGAGAAAAGGGGGAGACATCTGCATTGTACAAACTACAGATGAAGCCAGTAGTAGTAGTAGTATACTTTTAACTTGACAGTCACACATCAAAGTGTCAGAGCAACCAAAATTTAGGAGATCCTAGCTAACCAAACAGGACCAAAAGTTAGGTTTGCAAACTAATTTGCAATAAAATAAAATGTTGCATTCTGGGCAACAGGGGAGATGAAACTGGGAGTAAGAAATTAGAAATTATAAAGCTATATTTAAAATATTCGGAGTGGCACAGGGTGCCCCGATACACTGAGTTTGTTACGTCTTTTCTGACTTCCACACCACTCTTAATGACATCCATATAGTTGCCACCTCATCTCTCATGCAGGACAGGAAATATAAATGTTAATACATGGCAGTTCACAACTGCAGCATCTAATACATGCTTGTTGACTCACTGCAGCATCAAGGGACAGTGTACATGTATGAATGAGATTGCAACAGATTCCAGGATTCATTCAGACATGTAGGCACATGAGTTGCCCTCTGGTGATTTGATTTTTCAACATTTGATAGGTCCCGGAAGATTAATGCGTGAACAAATTCTGAAACATATTGTATGGGTGTTGATGTTAAGACACATAGATGTTATATTGCTGCGATGATTCTTTGGTACTCCATTTGCACATGCAAAACACCTTTTGATGATGATGATACAGTCAAAAAGTAACTGAAACATCCACCTTTTATACGATACTCTTATAGCACTCTTGGAAGTCAAAGAACGTAAATATATCCTGCTTTGCTCCTACTGGCATGGCAAGAGGGAGAAGGAGAATTGTTCACCCTATGTTACATACATGCTTGGCTCTCTTTGTCTGGGCTACAGGAAGTTATTCTCCTGTCCTCTGTGTTCCATCTAAAGCCTCAAGTTCTGTGATGAGCTGCTGCTGCTGCTTACTGGTGGGGAGGGCAGGGAGATGGAGACAACTCACATTATGAAAATGCAGCTGTTCAGCCCTCCTGCCTCCAAGCTGTGACCTGAAGCCTCTTCCTTGCCCTCCTCCCTCCCCTTCCCACCAGTAAGAAGCAGCAAGGACTTCTTCTAGGATTTGACAGCAGATGGGGGTGGGGACTACTAAATGTAAGTATCAGGGAAGTGGAAGGTTGCTATCAATATTGAAGACACAGGGACCCCAGGACTGTTTTTAAGGGGTGGAAGCTCAATATTAGCCCCCTGCCCCTTACTTTTGCCTGCTGTCAGGTACTTGTGGGGCAGGGGAGAATTCCATTATTACTGAATCACCTTTAAATATGAGGACTCTTACAAGCACAGTGTCTACTTAGAGGCTCCCTCTATGCTTAAGTGTACCTCACTTCCAAGTAGCTGTGCACAGAATAGATGGCAGGCAGCCTTTATGATTCCTGAGTGGACTCAACAACACTGTCTTAATCTTCCTTAGTGTTTGATTATTTTGTTACTATATATATTAGTACATTTCTGGTTGATAATTCCTGAGGAGATTCAACCACATAAGATTTGTGGTGGTCCAATTTTGCCAGACCATTCTGTGGTGCTCATCCCTCCCCCAGTGTTCATGGGGGTTTGAACCCCCTCTGCCCTCCCATTCCAGGTCCATGATAAGACTTATCTTGTTAGATTGTATGGATGGAGTGTTACACTAGGCCTGCTCAATGTAGAACAACCTTGGTCCCTTCAGGAGAGATCTGTCTCCTGTGTTGTGGAGTACTACTTCTTCCACTAGTGTTTTTCCCCCTACTGTGCAAGTGTTTTATCTGTTTATTTTTGCTTGCGTGCAAAATCTGCCACCCATCTTTTCCCTTTTTAAATATTTGTTATGGCCACCTTTAAGCCTTGCCTGGATTGAAGAGGTTTTCTTTTTTTAATTGATTTATTTGCCATGCAATGAGGATACAAGGGAGATTTTCATTCCTAGTTAAGTATAACACAGATAAGTCACATCTTCAGGATCAGCACTGTTCACATTCCTACCTTTCCTAGTAATTACACTGAGAAGAATCTCTCATCTTTGTGTTGTATCCTACTGTTTTCCTTTCTTTGCAGCAATCTGACATTCTCAGCCATTTTGTCAAAAACCTCAGCAAAATATCCAAGTGGTTCATCATTGTGTTTGGTAAGTCTTCTGGATTGCGGAACAATGCCACTAAAACAATCCATTTGAAAGCAGTCTAAACTTGGCTCAACAGTTACAACATAAAACTGCTATTTAAGTCTTTTAATGGGCCAATCCTCAGATTTGCTGATACCAGCAAGTCAGTGCAAAGGGAGTTGTATGCTGCTGACCACTTAGCCATCATCATACATTCACAAATCATTAAATTACACTTTCAATATAGGGAAGCTATTCTGTCAGCATAAAAAGACATGCCAGAACAATATGGTCCAAAGTTGTGTGCTAATTTCTTATCAGTGTCAGAGAATCCTTTCTCCTGCTCCTCACTAATTATTTGTGTGCTTGGTCAACAGTACCTATCAGATTTCTACATACGCACAGTTCTTACAGCAAGGATTTAGAATCTAATCTAGGAGCAACAGATTAATGTTTTGTTTTTTTCCCTCCATACTGATGTGCAAGGTCAGCCCAAGATATCTTGTCCCTGGAGGCAGAACAAAAAATAATGTCTAGTTATTTGATGACACTAATACACAGTTATTATGGTTCCCTCTTTAACTGCCATGATGTAATGTCTACATCCTAAGGAGTCCTAGAGCTTGGTGAGGCACTAGAGTCTCTAACTGAGAAGATTCTAAATATCCCTCTCTAAACTGCAGATCTCCATAGGTTGAAAACATGACAGTTATAGTGGAATCATAGTGCTATTACTGTATTGTATGCGAGGAGCCCCACTGTTTCAAATCTCAAAAACAAACGTTTTCAGAAGTACCTCCCTTCCATTTCCCAGCAGTAAAAATATGCAATAATTAACAAAATAATTGGCTTTACCCAGAGTAATTGATGCTGACCTCTCTTACTGTTCTCAGTCTCCCTAAGAGCTTGGAAGTACATTGCAAGTAAGACTGGCCTACATCCAGTTCTTAGAACCAACTGAAGCAGAACCAGATTGGTTGGATGAGATAGAGGAATCTCTCAGCTTTGCCCACCAGAGTTCTCCATTCAGCAGAAAATGAGACCTGGGGAAAGGCAGGTAAAGTTGCAGCAGCTTATCAAAATTCTATCCCCCAACCAGGTCCCCTACCCCACAGTTTTCTGGGTTCAAATATGTTTACCTGAAGTTGGATAGCTGGGACAGATTAGGGATTCCTTTGTTGTATCAGCTACTCCATTGCTCAACAGTCTCCCTTTCTGAGCCAGCCTGTGTAACCTCAGAGTTGATGCTGAAACTCCACAACTTGTACTGTGGGGGATTTCAACATCCATGCTGAGACTGCCCTGTCAGGAATGGCTCAGTACTTCAAGTCTTCAATGACAATTATGGGTCTCTACCAAGCGGTATCTGGCACTACTCATGTTGCTTGAGCACTCTGAACCTTGTCTTCAATAATGGTGGCTGAATGAGATCTGGGAGTAGGGGAAATGTCTATAGTTCTGTGAACAAATCACCACTTGGTGGGATTAAGATGGGCTGAGATTCAAGGGTGGGAAACCCATTAAAGTGACCCACCCCAGGAAACTTATGAATCTAGATGGATTCCTTATGGTTCTGATGGTCCTTGAGGAGTTCCCTACTGCCTGGGCAGGCAATCCTGTTGAAGGCCTGGCTGACCTCTGAACACAAAAATGGTCATGGTAGTGGGCATGATTGGCCCCAAGCATCTTCTCTCAGGGAGTAGAGCCAAACTAGCCTCCTGGTTTTCTAGGAAGCTGGTGGCAATGAAAGAAGTGTGAAGGTGATTAGAGCAGTAGTAGAAAAAACTTAGAGTAGGTCCAAATGAACACAGGTTAAAGCTTATCTATGTGCCTTGGGCAATACAGCCAGCAAAGACAAATTTATTTTCTGCCCCTATTGCATGTGCAAGGAGGTGGCCAGCAGAGCTATTTTGAGTGGGCAAGGTCTTCTATACTAAGGCCCAAGAGAGGAAAATCCAGACAATTCATCAGCCTACTGCAAACAACTTGCCCTACATTTTGCAGATAAACTCACTGAGGTCTACTCAGACTTGGATGCTGTAATTGATAAAGAACCAGTGGATATAATTTTCATCCTCACTTGTCCAATGATCACAGATAATTTTCAGTTTGTGATGTGGACAAGATCCTTGGAGGAGTGAGAACCATCACATTTATGTTAGATTCTTGTCCTTCCTGGCTTACTAAATAAAGCTAGAGCAGAAGAGGCTGAGTGGGTAAAATATTGTCATGCCCTGCCTTGGAGACCCTGACAGTGAGGAAGAGGATTCTGAATTTGAGATAGAAGTTTCCCCAGAGGCTTGCTCAGTGGAAGATAGCAAACAACAGCAGGGGCCTGAGCAGGGGGAACAAATATCAAAAGATGAGGAAAAACAGACTCTTACCATGTAAGAGAGACACCAGAAAGAGGGGCTTTGTTGTTCAGCTTGTTTAAATAACAAGCAAACCCTAATGAAAGAACACCCGTGGCAATATCATTAGTAAGATAAAGGCAGCCAGCTGGCCCTTCCCTCTCAGGGTCAGCAACTGATCTTCTTGGTGGTTGAAGCCCTGTGTTCTCTTCTCTGGATGCCTGACCATCTTGGACCTCTGCTTGTTTGATGATGACTTGGATTTGCCTTGTGGATTTGTTTGCTTTGGAACTTGAACTTTGTTTAGAATGCCACTGCTCTTGCCTTTGTGGGTAAGCTCTGCTCTGTTGCTTGCTGATTGTCTGCTGGTCTGTCTGGTCTTCCTGGGATATGACAAATATATGGTTAATGCCTTAAAATGAGCCAGAGTTCCAACTTGCCTGAGGGAGTTTATTATACAACCAATGTTTAACAAGCTCTCCTTGGATCCTACCATTCTAGATAATTATCAGTCCATCTCTAACATGCTATTTTTGGGCAAGGTTCTGGAGTGTTCCAGCTCCAGAGGTTTCTGGATAAGAT
The DNA here is from genome assembly GCA_948472985.1 of Iguana delicatissima. Classification (NCBI taxonomy): domain Eukaryota; kingdom Metazoa; phylum Chordata; class Lepidosauria; order Squamata; family Iguanidae; genus Iguana; species Iguana delicatissima. Next base: position 504,357 of record CAOKZL010000599.1, on the reverse strand, counting down.
TATCTGGATCTATTAACATCTGGTTTCAAGCCTGGTTATGGGACAGAAATGGCTTTGGTCGCCTATACTGGTAGCTAGTCAGGGTGAGTATGGCCCTGCTGGGTCTTCTGGATCACTCAGCAGCTTTCTGCACCATTGGCCATGGTTTCCTTCTGGGTCACCTTGCTGGGATGGAACTTGGGAGCACTGCTTTACAGTGGCTCCATTCCTTTCTTGAGGAACAGACCCAGAAAATGGTGCTGGGGAACTTTTCCTTGATTTCTTGGCCATTGGCCTGCGGGGTACTTCAGGGTTCAATTCTGTCTCCCATGTTATTTGACATCCACATGAAACCACTTTAAGAGATTATCAGGAGTTTTAGGGTTTGATGCAATCAGTATGCAGATGACATCCAAGTCTATTACTCCTTTCCAGCACAAGCCAAGGAAGCTTTGGTATTAAACTGGTGCCTGCCAACAGTAATGGAATGGACAGGTGAACAAAGTAAAACTTAATCCAGAGAAGATGGAAGTACTCTTCCTCAGTTAGAAGGCAAATCAAAGAGTAGAGATTCAGCCTGTGCTAGATGGTGTTACATTACATAGAGGTCCACAGCTTGGATGTGTTCCTGGATTCAATTCTGAGCTTGGAAGCTCAGGTTTCAGTGGTGCCTAGGAGTGCATTTGCAGAGTGAAAGCTTGTATGTCAGTTGCCTTGAAACAACAGATCTAGTCATAGTGACACTAACCTTAATTACATCCTATTTAGATTACTGTAACATGTTCTACATGGGCTGTCTTTGAAGACTATTTAGTAACTTCAACTGGTTGAAAGAGCTGCAACCACAGTCCTTACTGGAGTTGGCTACATGAGACAACTCCTTTGCTGCAACAGATTCACTGGCAACTAATCCATTTCTGAGCACAATTTAAAGTGCTGGTCTTGACGTATAAAACTGTGTCCAGCTTATTTGAAGGACCATATTCTCCCTTGCAAACACGCTTGTGCTTTGAGATCTGCTAGGGAGGCTGTTCTCCCTCTCTCACCATCCTTACAGCTAAATCTGATGGGAACATGGGAGAAGGCCTTCTCAGTGTCTCTCCCTAGACTCTGGAACCTTCTTCCCAGAGAAGTTAAACTGGAACCCTCCCTACCTTCATTACACAGACAAGTGAAGATTTTTTTTTTTCTGTTCTGACAGGCATTTGATGAGTGATTGTGTAAGGCCTGTCCAACCAAAATAATGAGGTGGATTTTGCTAATATTTGTGCTGGGGTATGGGTACAAGTTAAAACCTATGTATCTATCTATAATATTGTTTTAACTTTTGTATTTTACTGATTTTTAAGAATGTATTTTTAAATTTGAGTCATGAACTGGGGAAAGGCTGGACTGATACACTATAAAGAATCTTTTTATTACCTACAATTTCTGTCGTAAGTTAGATTTATGCCCCTGAAGAAAGGCCAAAATGCACTGGATTGTTTAAAGAATAAACTAGGACTATCCATAAACATGTGGAATCTAATCTTCTCCCCCACCCCAGATGTATTAAAGCAAATCACTTAGAAGTAGAATTTCTGAAGTTCCTGTTTCTTACATTTACGTGGAGATTTCCTCCTATGAAATTCTCCTTGGCCTGAAATATGGTCAGATGCCCCAATAATATTCACACCATATATCTGAATTCCTCCCCTGAAGTAATCTCTATCCATTTTTTAAAAAAAATGCTTTAGGAGATAAATCCAAAGAGAAATATATGTGTAATAGAAGGTCAATGCTTTGTACTGAACATGATTGGTCTGTTAAGAGGTGTGGACAATGGTGGAAGCAGGGCTTGTGACGTTCATCTCTGGGCAAAAAGCATTTAATCATTCAGTCTTAGAGCCTTCACCACTTTTAGGCAGCTGATTGCCATCCCAAATAGAACAATAACACGCACCACAGGAGTTGTTATTTTTACAAAACAGCCAAATTTTCTGTCAGCCTCTGACTGAGCAAAATGTTTGACTTTTACAGATTATATGATACAATTTCCAAAATGGACACCTGTAACACAGCTGCTACTTCTGAGGACCAGGTGGTGAAAAATGAGCTTAGATCACTGGATGGAAAATGCAAGAACAGAACGTAGACAGTTTCTCCCATTTAGATAACCAGAGGCTAAAACAGAGCCTGTGGTAGATATTTTAACTGCTGTGGTGCCATCTGCTTCTGCCTTTTGAACAGATTTTAAGAAAAACTAACAATTTTTTCCTCTACTGTTGTGCTTATCAAAATTTTTAGTTTTATAAATTATTCCATCATCATCATCATCATCATCATCATTCTTTATGAGTTAAGAATGTAATCCTCCACTAAGTTTCTTCTCAAAGGTAGCAACAGGTAATGTAAGGAAATCAACCATGGGTGATTTATGAAAATCAAATTCACAACTACCCTATTTTATGTGCAGAAAACATCTTTTTTTTTGCACAGCAATTGATATTTCTGCATTAAATTATGTTTTTCTATGCAGAAAATGCTATTTCTTGCACACAAAAAATCATTTTATTTTTCTTGCACAAAAGTAACCATGTGCAAATTTCTTCTCATTGAGATTTCTCAGTGTGCACTTATGCGGACACACAATGTTTTTATGAGCCACAATGTGAACTCAGTTAGAGGAACCTGAGAAAGCATGGAGAAATCATAATATAAACTTTAGTGGTTTGAATGCTGGACTACGATCCAAGAGACCAGGGTTTGATTCCCTGTTTGGGAACTGCTTGGTCTTGGAAACCTGCTGGGTAACATTGGGCACACCACACTTTTCGCCCCCAGAAAACCTTGTGACAGGTTTATCTTAGAGTCACCATAAGTTGGAAATGACTTGAAAGCATGCAATGGCAGCAAAAACAGCATCCTACTTGATCTTGTGATGAAAAGGGTAAACAGTTCTATCCCCATAAGCCATGTACAAGAAGAATAAATGCCACCCATGCAAATTTCACCACAACATTCCTATTGTCCTACTTCCCCCTTCTGAGAACTATCTCTTCTCTGGCAAACTGAATGGGAATGGCTGAAACAAAATGAAGATGAAACATTCAGCACCACACTATTCTCTTTACATGTTTTGAACACTTATTTTGTAGTTTTTTCTACTGAATCAGAGTCAATCCACATACGGTCATTAACGCTGCTTTGGCCATACTCAGGCTTACGCAAAACTGTGTGATCAAAATTTTATAGAAATGCAAAAATTCCTGCTTAAAATTAGTTTTATTCTTCTTGCCTTTTTAAAAAGCAACATTTGCAGTGCATTTGAAATTCAGTTTGTAATGGGTTTTGGCAAGGGAAAAAGCCCTCCAGATCTGCTGAATTGTCCATCTCTCAAGTAGAAGAATGATGACCACCCTTTCAGTTTTGAATCAACCTTGAGGTGAGCACTCCATGATACCATCAACATTAGTGCACATTTCCTGACTATACAAGAGTTTAAACAGGTGCTAAAGAACATTTGTTGCATGTTTTCTAACTACACAAGGGCCTAGTCTGTGCTAAGGAACTGGCATAGATTGTCTTAAAAATAAACACAGAAAATAGGCTGATATCTTTAAACTGTCTTTGTGGGTAATCTTGTTAGAAGTCCTTCTTAGCTCAGATGGATTCTTTCCTTGTTTGTCTAGTGCTGCTTCTGCTGCTGTGGCTTCTTCATCATCTTTTTCTTTCTTCTTGTTTCTTACAAATTTTCTATTAAGCTGTGCTGCTTAATCTGTTTGTTGTTGTGGCAATCACTTCAAATGTTGAACTACAATAATTTACTAATTTAGAAATAGCTCAGTTTTTGAAACTTTTAACTTGATTGAATTACTCAGAGGGCTCTGGTATTTATGTTTCAGAGGCCACATTCACACTGTAAAGATACATACTGTATTCCACTTTAACTGTCCCAGTTCCATCCTATGGAACCCTGGAACTGAAAGTTTAGGGAGAGGCATTTAGAATTCTCTACCATAGAGCCCCACAAAACAACAAACCTCAGTATTTCATGGCATGTTGGCCTAGCAGTTAAAATAGAATTTAGGGCCAGTGTGGCTTATTGAATTACAATCCTAGAGAACAAGGTTCAATTCCCCGCCTGGCCATGGAAACCCATTGGGTGACCTTGGGCACATCACACATTCTCAGACCCAGAAAACTCCATCAAAGGTTCACCTTAGAGTGGCCATAAGTTATAAATGACTTGAAGACACACACAACAACAGCCGCCGCCGCCACCACCACCAACATCAACAGTACTGCAATTGTGAAGTTTGAATGGCCCACAGAGATATAGACAGGGATTGGTAACAGAAGTCCACCCTGAACCTAAAGAAAGAGGATACAGACGGTCATTTATGGAAGTGATCAGATATGAAAGGATGGAACTGACTGAATCTGGCTGGTAGCTAGGCAAACAGAAAAGAGTGCTGGAAAGGAGTTAAGTCCACTAACATGGGAAGTTGAGAGGTTTTGGAATATGCCAACTGAAGGGTTAATTCTTGTTTGTGTTTCTCAACTTATCTTCTGTGTTTGTCTTCATATTTCTTCAGCAAAAGTACTTTGATCTTGTTATTTGTAAAACAACCCTCATTCTACAAAAGTGAGAATACAAAAGGGATTACGCTGTTTTTTGGACAGAATGTACAATAGCAGGGTGTTAGAGGGCACCACATTCCCATCCTTCATTCCTACTGCTTCTCAGAGACTGAGGATGCAGTCATCGGACAGGATGCCTAGTGGCATGAAAAATCCTAGCAGCTGTGCAGAAGGTCAGGGAGATGCTAGGAACTCACCAGACAGGATATGTGACAACACAGTGTTAAACATTCACAGTGTAATCCTGAATAAGAGGAAGAAATCAGACTGTAGAGGGGTTGTTAGATTTGTTTTTTGTGGGAAGACTTCCATAGAGTGAAAAAGGCATAACGATAAAGGACATCCAAATAACCACTGAAGATATAAAATCTTTCCTGTGGAGATGAGGAAACCGAGAAAAGGTTTTGTAGCAAGTTCTTTCCAAGGGTTTGGTTGCTAACATTATGAGCCACAGTTTGGCCAGTTTTCCCACCTTTCTGAAAAGTTCTAAACAATTTGGGGAAATTGCTTTGTATAAGCAGTAGTGATTGATCCTGAGTGGCTGAGCAGTAGTGATTGATCCTGAGGGGCTGAATCTGTGGACCTATCTCCTCCACAGGCCCGACCACAATAAGCCTGAAGAATGATTGATCCTGTATGAACTTTCCCTTCTTCAGGCAGCTGATCCTGGTATATGATGTCCTGAGGGATAGCTGAGAGTGTGTTATTACAATATTGAGTTTGTGGAAGAATGCAGGGCAAAAGATCCATGCAAGCCGCATCCCTAATGACCGCAATCCATCAAACAACCAAGCTCCTGTGGAAATCTGTTCTGATACTGACTGGATCTTCAGAGCCAGTTGAATGAGGTTCTGTGACTACTCCATCTGACTATGAATAATCACTTACCCCAGTTGCATGTCTCACAGTGAACAAGACCTTATTCGGGAGACCATTAATTGTGAAGGCTTAGGTCAGGCACATGGCATGAGGAGATCTAGAGATGAGCAGACCAGGGTCAAATTATAACCAAGAATGGACATACAAATTGTAAATTCAGCAGTCCACAAGCAAACTATTACTACATTTGGAAAAATTCCAAAAGCTTCTCACATGCCTGACACTAAAACAAACAAACCCTAGCACCATTTCCCTGTAAAGTAAACTGATGTCTGAAGTTCCATTACAATGGAGTAGAAACTCTTTTCTGAAACTGCGTTGACACTTGACTCAGCTATAACTCTAAGGCCCTTTTCGGACAGCATCTGCCATGCGAAAGCGGGCCTGGAGCCTCGCGCAATTGCGAGGAGCGATCTGCATGATGCCCACGCAATTGTGCAAGGCTCCAGGGGCCAGCAGGCAACGATCGCGCACCTTTGCATTTTTGGCTTTCAGCCGAAAATGCTGCACACAATCACACATTGCTCCTGGGCTCCGTGTGAACTTACCTGGTATGCAGAGCCTCGGGAGCTGGGCCGGTCGTGCTTCCGGTCCCAGGCTGCACTGCGACAGGAAGAGGTGGGGCGCTCGCACGAGCAGGAAACTCGTGGAGAGCTGAAGAAGCAGGGAAGCAAGAGCCTCTCACAAGAGGCTGCTTGTGTGATCACCGCACCCCAGCGCCAAGAAAAAGTAGGATGCGGAAAGGGTGTAAGTCTATGGTGGAATTTGTGCAACTTAAACCATGCATCACAAATACAATGCAAGAAGGCCCCACCACAGGCATGCAAAATTAAAATGACCCAATAGCTCCTGCAACTCTTGCAAAGTGACTTTCCTTAGTTTTTACAATTTGCCATTGGCGAGATGGCAACATCATTAAATGTTATCAGTTTGTATACCTAAGCAGGTAAAGTAGGTGGACAACACACTGAACTTTTCAAAAGCAGAACAAGAGGCCTTGGAGTATACTATCTTGCATGTGCCTTGCTGGCTAATAGTCTGCATACATAACTGGGCTTTCAGAAGATTCTAGCAAAGGGAGGGGTTGATTGCAGCCTTATACTAAATGAATAATCAAAAAGGCCACACAGAGCCCCATGAAGTCTACACTGGGTAGTAAATAATGTTAATATAGTAACTCAGAGATAAGGCATACCAACTTTGCAGTCTATTACCACAGCATAAATAAGAGAACCTGGAAGCCACGTTTTGGCCCACAACCAATCTAACTAGTCTTTCCTAGGTTTGCTCCTTAATACATATTGAGCTTCTCCTCTACATTTTTCTCCCATTCCCTGTAGAGCAATTAAAAGAGATTTGCTATCCAAGCCACAGCTGTTTGCAGACTTGTTGTTCTGTGGATATAATTCGAGAGGCAATTGTCTCCTTCATTCCATGTAAGGAAGTCCCAGGGTTACCCCAAGGTTCCCCGCAGACCATTTTTTTTCTGATGAGCAATGCAAAAATCTGATAACATGGGGCAAATATCTCCCCTCCAGCAGCAAAATCAACAGGCCTTAGGCCTAGCAGGCCTCTGGAATAACAAGGCCCAGGCCTGAAAGCCATCTACAAAACGATGTGGTCAGCGAGTCCTAGCAGCCTTCTGTTTAACCCCAGAGCTTATATCCTGGTAGGTCTCTAATCCCAATGTGGCCAAGGCAGGCCAACCAGGCCCTATAAGCCCCTAAGGGGCCACATAGTAGGCCTAAAAGGCACTATTAGGCCCAATAGGACTCTAACAGACCATATGTTAAATAGACCATGCAAGCCCACATCTACAAGAAGCCTGATAGGCCTGAAAAGGGCTGACATGCCTCAAATTGAGCACATGGTTAAGTGGACAATAGACTTCCAAATATATAGGCCTGACAGGCCTCAGAAGTTCCAATAGGCCTGAAATCAAACCCATGGCTGCAGAGTCAATAGGCCTGTAAATATACAAGTGAGCAGGCCCAAAGTTGAAGGAAATAAACCACACAAGGGAATACCCAAATCACCTTCCTTTGGGAAGCCACGTAGGGACTAATAGAGAATGGGGCACTTATGGAATAACTGAAAAGGGAGATGGCACCTCTGGCGCAATCCCAATTGTAACCCCCAAACTGCTCTGACCACCACCCCAAAACATTTCCCTTCTCAGCCCAAAACATACAGCCAAACTCACCAACCACCAAGCCAGAGGCACAAAACACACATGTTAAAGGCACTTGTACACACCGCATACACACCTCACAGCATTTCTTCCACCCTACAATATAGAAAGGAAAAATAAATTCTGAAAAATTAAAATATTACTAATGACTTCCTATGCAATATACATCATTTATTCGCCACATTTTCTTTTTACCTTTCAAGAATTAAAATAGCTTTCCTGGAGCTTTTGAGGAGGATTCTCCTCCCAAAGCATTTGACCATTTCTTCTATTTTGGGGTAACTGAGAAGCAAAATTACCCATTACACTTAACACATTGCATTTAATTATCTCCTGATCTTGAGTGGTGAAGGTGTAACTGTATAAACTAACAAGGGATAATGTCACTTACTTTTGACATGTGCTGCAAATTTACTTACAGTTGCTGGGATGTGGGCTTGATAGCAGAGGAGGAATATGAAAAGATTCAAAAGCTGGTTTCAACTGTGCCTTATGCTGTTCCTCGCGCACAAACTTTTCGGTTCCCCAGAATTCATAGTCAAGCTAGATGGTTAAAACTGATAGGGAGATGGAGAAGCATGGAAGTCAAAGAATGGCCAGATGTTTTAACCATAGCAAATAATTTCTTTTTATGCATTTGAATAACATATTCATGCCCCCCCCCCATCATGTCTGAATGTCTCAGGGCAGCATATGGTAAAATCAGTTGGCAATTTTTTAAAAAAATAATCAGTAAAATATAATTAACAGTCTGAAGATTTATTAAAGTACTTGTAATAATTTAAAACAACTTTAACCAGTCAAAGCTATGCTGTCAAGGTCAGAGACCTGGGAGGCAAGCCAGCCCGGAGGAGAGAGTGGGACAGCCAGCAAAGTCCAGCCAGGAGGAGACAAGCAAGCACTTACTCAAGGAAGTTCATTTACCGGAGGGCCAAGTGAAGCCGTAGTCGGAGTTCCAAAGTCAAGGCTCAAGGGTCCAGAGATCAATTCAAGGTATCAGGAACAGGTGCTGGGAGCAAGATACAGGCAAGAGGAGGGCTTATAAGAAGTTTGCCACAAGCAGAGGGAAGCTTCCAGGTAGGTAGTTATATAGCCCCAGGCACAGGTGTGTCCGGTCACTGCCTCTTAAACTTAGCCAAGGAAACCTCCCTTTGCACAGCCCTCTTGAGTCTCCACCTTGATTGGGGGCTTATTGAACCAGGCTCCAGAGCCTCTTCAGAATCAGATCCCTGTTGCTCCAAAGGAGCAGGCACAGAATCGGATCCCTGTTGCTCTAAAGGAGCAGGCAGAGGGACATCTGAGCCTGCTTGGTCCATGGCCGCAGGGGGAGCTCTTAAGCTGCAGGACTCATCTCCAGCCAGAGCCGCAGGGGCCAACAGCTGCTGCTCTTCAGCAGCAGCTCTGACAGGGGCTTCAGTTATCACACATGCACATGTAAAACTGGATAAAGTTCAATTAAAAACCTTGTTTCAACTTGACACTGAAACATTGTCAGAGTTGGAACCAATCTTATCTCTATGGGGAATGTTAGAAATAAGCCCAATAAAGATCTTAGTAAAATGCCAGCGAGGACTTAAATAATAAAAAGTCTGAGACAAATTCTTGGATCAAGCAGCTCGATTGCACAATCGAGTTTTATTCAATTCTGCAGAATCAGGTGCCACCCTTAGTAAAGGGTGACAGCACACTGAGAAAATCAATACTCCCAGCCTCACGGTTCCTCCCCCTCTCGCCGATAGGTTGTTGATTATCGTGGTGCACATTCTTCTCAGTCCGCCTATCTAAAAAGCCTCTTCCCCTCTATTTTGATTTGTTAAAAGCACTTCTCTTTCCATATTTGGAAAGCCCTTTCTTTCGCATTACATACTGTGTTTATGATTCTCTTATCTTCCCCTCCCATCTCCTGCTCACTTATTTCTTAAACTGTTTGTTCTGTAGAAACGGGGAATTTGTCTGGTTTCACTATGTGGTTGTCTAGCCCTGTGGTCTACTTTAGCAATAAACTAAGAATAACAGGATGCCAACTCTTATCCCATGATATTGTTTTTGCTGAAGTTTGTGATTTGTCTTTTTCAATTCTTGCTCTTACTAAAGCCTTAAGCTAGATTTGCAATATTTTATTTGCCTTAGATATTCTGCTTGTTGGGCTTCCAGCAGAATCAGAACTATAATTCCCAATTCTTACAGGAGTGCTTTCAATAACTGGGTTGATGTAACAGAATAGGTCCAGTAACTAACTACATGAGGTGTTTAGTTTTATAATATTAAATAATTATTTGAATTTTGTATTTTCTAATTATTTCTGGGAAGTCTAATTATTTCCAGGAAGTCATCTCCCCCCAAGCTCTCTCTCTCTCTCTCTCTCTCTTTTTTTTTTTTTTTTTTTTGGAGGGGGTTCTCTGTTTATTCACATTGTAAAATCAGGCATCTTCTACAGCATAGGTCAAAAATATTCGGGTTTCCAGATATTTTGGACTTTAATTCTCAGAAGCCCCAGCCAGGATGGGATCTACAAGAATTGCAATTCAAAACACTTGAAAAGCCTACCATTGATTGACTGTTCTCCATGGCATCTTCAGAAAGCCAGATTTGGTTGGAGATGTGGTGACATGTTGTCTTCATGTTTCATTGTTGATGGGACAACTGGACTAACATTCCATGTCTTTCCATACTGTACTGGTGGTTTAATTGCCCATCACCACTATGTGGCATATCTTTCTTTCTTTTTTTTCACCCTGATTTGGTTTTTGTGGCATGTAGCTACTTTGACTCCTCATAATAGTGATGGGATAGAAATCTGGCTTCATAACCTAATGAAAGCAATGCAATATAGATCTGCATTAATATATACAATTAGATATTGATTCCATCAGGCTGGTAGTACATCATTTGCAATGAGATGTGCACTCAAAAGGATACTTAGCTCATAGTCATACTCTGCTACAGTTCGTCTACAACATCTACTTGGGATGTGGATAGGGAGCATCAATGTAGTTTCCACAGCCACAGAGCTGAATGGCTATCTTTTCTCAGTCTGTTTTGTTTAGACCTTTAATTTTACTTTTTGCAAAATGGGGCAGAAAATCTTTTCTGTAGGAGTTGTAAGGTTAATAGGTATGCAGAAAATTTAAAATAATGTGTGTCAGAAGCAAAGAAGGAGGGAAGCTTTGTATTAGAGGCACCTATTGGTAAAGCACTCATCTTGAATATTTAATATAACATCAACTTCCATAGTTGATCTTTCTTATTCCCCTCTCTGTTCTCTCACTATCCCACTTTGAAGCTACAGTACTATCCATAATTACCTAGAAGCAAGCCCTTTTGAATACAATGGGATTTATGTATAAGTATCATACATCGAATTATTCTCAATCATTCTTGTTTTTCCTACTTTCCTGATTTCTTTCCTTCCTCTGATTCTAACGCTTAAATGCATCTATTGATTCATACAGTTCTGAAATATTTGTAAACGCTGCCTTTTCTGATATGTTTATACTGTATGAAGTTTGACTTTGATCATACAAAGCCAGCATGAAGATTTTTAATACTCAGATTCATCCATTTAGAGAGAATGCTGCATTCAAAGATGTGCCATTCAAACGCATTAAATCCATCGAGTTTGAAAGTTCTGTTAAATATTTATTTCTATCTCTCTTTCCATTTTTATTGAGTTTTTCTCTCTACAACATGCTGGGATGATGAAAACGTAGCTATTTTCTATAGCAGGCCCCTAGTGTTTTCAGGTTTTATAAGGCATCTGATGCTAACACTCCATAAAAGTGAAGTTGTTTTGTGTTTCAGCACCAAAAATGCTGTTTTGATTACCATTTATATAGCAACCTTAGTGAGCAAAGTGCTTTAAAATTCTTTAGCTTATTCTTTCTCACAAACAATTCTTCAAGGAATTTTTCATTACTGTTTTATACTTGGTGAGATATGATTAGGAGAAAACACAGGCTGGGTAAGTTTTGAGTTTAGAGTCTCCCCTAGGATGGGTCTGAACCTACTCTTCTAGGGATATCTAAGGAGTACCTTAGGGATATTTCATACTCTACAGTCCTAAGCCCATATGTCCCTATTATTCCTTTGTGTCCTATGGGAACCATATGAGAGGCCCTTGTGGAGAAAGGCAGAATATAAACAAAACAAACAAGTAAATGAGGAATTATGAACTCTGATGTTTACGTGTCTGGAAATATTTGGCAGCACTCACTGGATATGTGCTAAGAAGTGACAATTAACTATGCCTTATGTGGTATATCTGCTGGCTATGCAGATATAGATATCCTTCATATTTTATATTTTTCTACTAGAAACACATTTTGCAATCTTTCCTGATAAGATTGAGGTGACACTTAACTCTTGACTTGCCTCAGTTGACAAGTTGGGGATATTCTGAGAGAAGATTTTTATATATACAGAGAGAGAGAGAGAAGCAATTACAGATATTCCCTAGCAAGAAACATGAGCTTATAGTTTTTCAAATGAATTCCTATAGTTTGAGAGCAGGGAAGTTAGGAAGATGTTTTAATAAAATCTTTCTGGGGAAGATAAATTGTCCAACATTTTCTTAGTAGAGAGCTTTGCCATAGTGGCAAAAACTACATCTTTTTAGCCAAGATGGGCAAATGAACTATTCCAAGTGTGTGTCTAGGAATGGAAGCATTCTTGTAGATACATTTGTGCTTTGAAGCTTGCTGTGACTGTTGTCTCTCATTGCTGACTATTTTTCACCCCCAAGAAAATATAGAGATGTCTTCAAAGAAGGTGATGGTGGCTGTGGTGGTGAAGAAGATGTTTATTCCCCAAGATTGAGACTCGAAGCAGTTTACAGATTAAAATAATTACATTATAGGTGAGAAAACATACAAAAAAGTCAAGGCTAAAGTAGAATTAAACTATTAACAACATTAGAATAGATTAAAATATACACTTAAAATTAAAAAAGAACAGAAAGTAGTTTACAAACAAGAGAAACAGCCATCAAAACTTTGGTAATTTTTAAGAAATGTGGGTAACTCAAGTGTTGTTAGCAACTCTAATCTGTATTTTTGACTTCTTGAGGACTGACCAGCTTTCTTTCAGAAGGGTTTTGAAACAAAATACGTTATTTTTCCTTCTGGATTTTTTTTGATGCATAGTTCAAGTACAGAATAACCTGATTTGAAAAACCTTTTAATATTTTTCACATTTGACGCTAAGCTATTTGCATGTGTCAAGCAACATTTTCACTCAGATGTCACTTAATTAATAGAGGGAAAAAATCTGGATTATATTAAAGCTTTAATCTTATGTGACATTACATCTCAATTCCAGTTCATTTTTCTTGCTGTGAATGTTGTTTCCTTCTTTACCCCATCTTTCGGTCTCTATCCAATAAAGTCAGAGTTTACTTCAAAGAAAGTGGCTGTACCTTGAACTGACTCATGGTTTGAAATGAAAATGTATAAACAAACTACATAATGCGGGAGCATGTAGTAATGTGTCTTTGTATGACCCATCCACATTTTTAAAACTTTTTTTTTTAATCAGGCTTAAGGCTCTTGCACAAAGATTGAAACTGGGGGGAATTTTCTGACCCCAATGAAACTGGCAGTGTTTTGAGGGATATAACATGGCCCATCTCCAAGGAAACATTTATGCTGAGTGTGTAGCACTAGGTGTGTTGCAGCTGACATCTAGCATCACAATACAATAGGTGGAAGAAAAGTACAATGAAATCAAATAAAACATATGCTTCTTGTATTGTGGACTAATCTCTGGTATAATTAAGTCCATTTGTGTACCCAATAGAATAATACAAATGCAAATGCCAACTGACAACCTAAAATATTTAATGGGGATGGCTTCTTTTCCCTGTTACGTTACATTTGCTAGGACAAGAAATTTCCCCAATGCAAAAACCTGCAAAAAACACAACTGGCTGACCTGTGTGTGTGTGTGTGTGTGTGTGTGTGTATGAGAGAGAGAGAATGATAGATAGATAGATAGATAGATAGATAGATAGATAGATAGATAGATAGATGATACAACTTGTATATAGCAAGTGGCTCAAATAGGGAGATACTGTCCACCTAAAAAGTTTACTTCTGTGTGAACCAAAAGTCTCCTGTTACAGCTACAGGATTAAGGAACTTTAAAAGAAATTTAAGAATAACTTCTCAACTAATTTATAATTCACTATAAATAATTTAAAGAAAAATGTTAGCAGAAGAATGACTATGAATACAACTTGGATAGAGACAGTGGGGGGGGGGTAGACATTTTTTTCAGGGTATAATAAGTCCTGTGATAGTCAGTGTGGCATAGTGGTTTGAGCATTAGACTATTGTTACCCTGATTTCTGGGGGTCCCGGGAGGGACACCTAAATGCTCTTCAAATTATACGAGTTGGGGAAATTAGTCAAAGAGCACAAGTTAGCAATGCGAGAGGCAGGGCAATGGAGCGAGATCTTTTACCCAGCGTCTGTGGGGTCAGGCCGAGTCAAAGAGCTACCAGATATGAAATAATAATTGTGGTTTTATTAAAATACAGTCAAACAAGTGTATGCAGCACACTCACCCAGATAACTATAGAAATAAATGTTGGAGTGGGATAGAGGTATTTTAAGAGGAGGTTTTTGGTATGGGAAATACTGTACCTGTCCTGAAGCCCGGGCAGTCTGAAGTTAGAGTTCGTGGATATGGAGGTTCTCAGTACGTGGGACTGAGGGGACTGTTTGTGTGCTTGTCTGGGGGCCTCGCAAGCACGTGGGAAGGAATGGATAAGGAAGGCCAAATTATTGATATCCAAATGATATCTGGTGCCCCCCAAGTCTGGCTAGAATCTGTGGTAAAACTATAGCCCTTTCCACAGCACCCTCTCATCCTGGAATGGGAATGTGAGAAAGACAGGACTGCGACGATGCTTCTGCATAATCTCATCACAGTCCCATCCTTTTCCCATCCTCAGGCTGAGTGATCACATTGATGTGATCCTCATCAATGACACATAATCACAGCACCATCCTGAACTTACCTGCCCTGTGGAAGCCTCAGAAGTGCAGTGTTGTGCTTCCTGGCCCAGTGCAGCCTGGGAAAGAACTCAGCTATGCTGCGAAGGAAAAAAGTGTGGCGATCATGCTACCTTCTGCAGGGAGCAAACTGTGGCAGAGGGGAGCACTCTCATCAAACTCACCTCCCAGCACAGCCACTGCCAGAATCCCCACTGAACAACTTTGGGAAAAGAGAAGGCCTATGACTCTAGCGACAGGGTTCAATTTCTCTCTTGGCCATGGAAACCCACTGGGTGACCTTGGGCGCATCACTCAGTCTCAGCTCCAGAAAACCCAGTGATAGGTTGGCTTTAGGGTTGTCAGAAACATCTTCAAGGCACATAAGAACAACCATAAGTCCTGCAAAGGTTCACTGTCCCAACAATACTGCTCTTTCACCAGGGCAAATGTAAACTCCTAGCTTCCCATTGACTCTCCCTCTGCAACAGCAGTTAGACATGTTTTCACAGAGGTGTTCCATCAACTAGGATGTTGCAATTGTCCCTACCTACCATCTGACCTCATTCTAAACGCACGTTCTGTTTGTAAGAGTCTTCATATTTAAGGATGTTTCAGTGATAACAGATGGGTAAAGCAATTTCTCCTCCCTCTCTAAGTATTTCCAAGTAGGCAAAATTTAATAACAAGGTGACCTGTGAATATTGAGGAGCCTCTGCTTGATACTGCCTTCATCTAGGACTGAGAAAGTGTGACTTGCCAAAGTCACACAGTGAATTTCCATGGCTGGGTAGGGATTTGGTCCCTGTTCTCCCAAAGTCCTAGTTCAACAGTCAAGCAATTAGACTACACTAAGTTTTCATTAGGGCTCCTTTATTGTTTCAAAATCGATTCTCTGAATCATTTACTCCTACTGCTTCTTTACATATTTTATGGTTCAATTCTATGTAGCGATTCCCTACTTGAGGAAAAAAAAGGTTGGCTTGGCTTGGCCTAGTTCCTATGGTGAGAAGGAAGACTACATAGTCTGTCTTTAGTTCTGTGAAGGATAGTCAAGAAGTTAATTTAGAAAATAAATAGAGTAATAATTATCCATTTCTTTCACTCTGTACCAGATAAAAGAAAATCTTACACTTTCTCACCATTTATCATACTAACTAGTGTTACCCTGTTCTCTGGGGGTCCCAGGAGGGACACCTGAGCAACCAAACAACAACACACAATATTTGGGGAAATTAGCTGGAGCACTCACTTAAGCTAGCGAGAGGCAGGGTAACTTAGCAGGATCTTGCAACCCAGTGTCTATGGGGTCAGGTCAGCCAAGCAGCCACACAGGTGTACAGTAATGAAAATGATGCTTTATTGCAGACAGACAAATATTAAAAACACCACAATCATATAGCTAGCTAAGAAGATAGAGCTTGAGATAAGGATAGAGATTTTCAGGGAAAATGGGTGATACAACACCTGTTTCATCATTCCGGGAAATCTAGGGGTGCAGAGGAGAAACTCAGATCGATTAGCTGAGGGGAGCTCGCCAAGCTCAGCAGCAGCAAGACGAGATGAAACTGAGGAGTGATCCGAGGCTGCTGTGGTCTCAGCTAGTGGAGCTGAGTGGAAGGCTTGCCAGATAAAGCGGCAGCAAGGCTTGATGGAAGTTCGGAGCGATCCGAGGAAGGTCTCGGAATCAGGGGTTTTTATAGGGTGAATTGGGACTGCAGGCTCTACCTTACTCGGGGACAACAATGAGTTTTGGGTGCGAGACAATGTCTCAGAAAGGTCACAACTTTGCATGATTGAGTCAAAGCCGAATTAACAATAGTGTAGCCAGTATGCAAATGCACAGTGCTTACCAGTGGACAGCACAACCTTTGTCCAGTAGCTTGCTTGGGGCAGGAAGCCTTTGTTAGTATCATGCACACTTAATGAGGTGTTTGCCAGAGAGGTCCCTGAAGCAATGAACCGGTTATGTCTGGCCTGCCGAGGTGGAGAAAGGAATGTCTCAGCAATTATCGGCTGTGCCTGTTTGCGTGCTTGTTCGGTGGCCTCGCAAGCACGTGGAGCGGGGTGGCAGGGGAAAGCCGAATGGTTTGATATCAAAAATGATATCAAGTGCTATCTCCGGGTAGGTCTAGGCTGCAGTAACACTAGCCCTTGCACTCATCTTTCTAAAAGGTCTCTGACCTATACGAATATGAATTAGATATACCAGCTTCATAACGAAAGTTTAATCTGGTAGCAATTTCAATGCTTATCTTGTTTTATATCTTTACTGTATTATATAGCTACCTTATACCCAAAATCATCTGTTAACTATTAATTAAACATTTAAATACAGTAAAAATAGTATAAAACAAAAAAAAACTATTAAAAACTAAATCAAAAGCCCACACAAAATGGAATTTGAAATGGAGAATTCTAGGACAAAAACACAACTTATTAATAGATAAATGAAAAGGTCTTGCTTTAGAGCTCCCTCTCCCAATAAGGCTAGACTTGGTTTCAGACTGTGATTAACCATGATTTCCATTCACTGAACTAAGGTAGGTACACTATCTCTTAGAGTAACTTATTTTATTATGTGTTGTGAAGATAAATATGGGAAAACCTCATGTATTCTACTTGCAGCTCCTTCAAGTAGGGTGGAATAGAGATGAGGTAATAGTAAGTATACCTTTGGAGCAATAGAGTCAATGGTCTTGTTCCCCATTTGTTTCCTTGACTCACGTGTGTTGGTGCATCTCTGTGTAGTGGGGAAATATGCATAAACATCACACATACACATACAGGAGAACATCGCGACTCATAAAGGATGATACAAGTCTGCTCAAGAGGTTGTCTTATTCAAAGATATGTTATCCAGGAGTCAAGTAAACAAATATAATTGAACCTCTAAGGAGTAAAACACATCAGGGGGTATATGGTACACCCACATGGATACAAAGGCTTGTATCTCTCCCTGCTGATTCTCCCATCAGTTTCTCTGAAGAAGCTATGGAAGGCATCTGGTGCTCTGTGAGTGGCATGGCAGCACTCCCAAAGAATCACAGAAATTCTGATCTTTCCTTGTGTAACAGTGCAGTTAATTTAAACAACAACAACAACATGTCAAAAAAGAGGCACAGTGAATGTTCATTATGTTTTCACTCATTTAATATTTCTCATCCCCATATAGTTACACAATAGCCATCTAAGAAGAAGATCCAGGCAGGTTCTGCAGTCTCCATCTGTTCCCTTACCCAAGAAATGATGATACACAGATACTCCTCTGCAAAATAGAATTTTAAAAGTTCCAAGGAAAAGTGTCCAAATGTTAATTTTGTTTTAATTGACAAAAAAGAATAATTAAAATGAATAATTATGAAAACAAAAATGAAAAAAAATGGAGGGCTCTTAATGCTAAGAACTCCATATATACCCCCCCAAATTGTCCATCTGCACTTAAATGTTTGTTTTTGTGCTGCAAAATTGTTTGCATTGCAAACTCCATCACAGACTCATTTGCTATGAGGGTTGTTAGGTGATAGAATGGGCAGTGTCCCCATACATTTAATAGCTGTGTAGAATTAATTTCAGCAGGTGTTGTTGGTCACACAAGCAAAAGCTGTTGAAATTCCCATCTTTACACAACCATTAAGGGTGCAGGAGCCTAGCCTTGTATTTTACTTGGCAACTGTACTTGCCACATAACAGTTAATAATGTGACATGTTATACACCATTCTAAGCATCCAATGAGACATGATTTTCTAGTACGCGTCCACAGATTTTAAGTTAGAAATCTGATTTACATGGAACAGAATGAGATGGCATTTATTTATGGCATTTATGGCATTTATATGAATTTATTATTATTTTTTGTCTGTTTATCATACCACACATACCACAGGGGTGTACAGTACAAAACTCACAGTATGAAATAAAAATGAGAAGTGAAAGGTTTTTTTTAAAAAAAATTGCACAAATAATGAAAGAGTATGCATTGATGGATCAAGGAAAACCTGAGTTTCCAGTAGTGAGGGAAGATATCTGTAACTGGAACAGATTGCTGAAGGACAAAAGTGAAGTTGGAGCTGAAACACTGCAAGCTCTGCTCTAAGGTGGAACCTCAAAGCATTACCAAGAGTATTTTCCTTGAATAATGTAATGTAAATTCAAGTATATACATGAATATATATATATATATATATATATATATATATATATATAAATAAATAAAAAAAAAACTTATCATTGTCTGGGTTGATTTTGATAATATTGGCTGACATTCCCCCCATATGTACTTTTCCAGATCTTTTGTTATAATAAAAATAACAGCCAAGATCCTGTTTAAGTGCCAGTTGAGTGGACATCTATACCAACATACTTTTACTGAGCTTCTAATACCACATTTCATCCCAGCTTGAAGGTGTCAGGGAGCAATTAAATGACCAACCAGTAGCTGGGGTAGGGGTGGGAGGTCTCTCAGGCACCCTCCAGCTGAAGATGACCCCTCAGGAGAAAGGAATAGTGGCTACCTTCCAAGACCTCCATTGTAACTTTTGGTCATTTTACTCCCAAACACTGATTAAACTCAGATTGATTAAATTTTCAGAAGGCTGCTTATATTCATGTGCTTTCAAATAAAATCATGAATAGACTCCTATCAAAGTTCTCAGTCAAATGCAAAGATCCAAGACAGACAGTTGTACTCACTCTGTTTTCTAACTACCACTTCATTTACAGCAAGAAGAAGGCAAAATTGCTCTTTGGCATAGCTCACCACAGCAGAATTGTTCTATGGCACAGCTCACCACAGCAAAAGTTCCTGAGATGTCCTTGATCAGGCTATATTGCAGGTCCTTAAATGATTTCCATTCTTGTTGGTGGGCAATACAAAGAACAGGATATATTGCAAGTTTCAGGTGTAGTGCAGAACATGAGAATAGCTGCTCTCTCATACTTTGTGAATATGTGCATTGCTATTATGAGAGAAGGATTTTTTTCCTTCTTCTCTTATAATAGTGGAATTGTCACAGGTTGAGAAGCATGATGGGACCTGTTGTTACTCCTGGCTTCATATTTTCCCACCACTAGAGGGTGAGAACGCAAAGCTGCTTGTAGTTGTTTAGTCTAGCTGCCCATGTGAAACCTAAACGTATTCAAGGTCTTCTGCTGCGTGTAGCCGCAACATTGTTATGGTTAAGGGAACGCCTTGTTATTGAATATGTATACTTAAAAACACGGCTTTTGAACAGGCTGTGCCTTCTTCTTGTTTCCTGTTCCTTTCTGCTCTGGACGAGGAGATGGCTCGCTGCGCTGTAACTTAATAGTCTGCTACTTGATCTATTGCCCGCAATAAAGACTGTTAGCCTGCTGCCTCGTGTTGGCTGTGATGTTTTTCCTATTGATGGTAATGCCCCTGGCGGGTTTTTCAACATGGTCGCAGAGGATGGTTTTGAGAGGTGTTTTTTGAGGTGTTTTTACGATGGCTCATGTGGTGCCTGGGGGCCTGCCTCTCGTTAAGCTAAATGCAACTAATTACTTGGCATGGTCAGCTCGCATGGAAAAGTATTTGCAAGCTGAGGGGCTGTGGGGTGCTTTCACAGCTCCCCCGACTCTGCAGGGGACTGCTGCGGAGATAGCAGCGGCAACGAGGCGTGCCATGTCTGTCCTCTTTCTGGCTGTGGAGGATGACCAGCTCACGCATATCAGGGATCTTGCCACCCCTCGAGAGGCCTGGGCGAGGCTGCGGGAGTTGTTTTTGAGTCAATCAGCAGCCGCCAAGTACGCCCTGTGCGCCCGTTTATATGGGATGAAACTGGCCCCCGGTGTCCCGGTGAGGCAGCATTTGGCTGAGATGTTGGAGCTGTTTTCGTCACTTCGGGAGAGAGGCAAAGTGTTGCCTGAAAGTGACAAGGTATTTTGCATCTTGAATTCTCTTGATAGTTCCTGGAATCTGGTGGTGTCCTCTCTTCAATCCATGCCAGAGAGGGAGTTAACCGTTCCTTTGGTTTCTGCTCGTCTGCTGGAAGAAGAGGAAAAGCGCGCAAGGAATGCAGAGACTCCCACACAGCCGGCTCCAGCTGCAGAGGCCTGTGCTGGGAGAAAAAGTTCTCCGGCTGCTGAGGCGAGGCAGGAGGGGCTGGTGAAAGCCCATGCTGTGCGAAGGTGCTTTCGCTGTGGGTCGGCTTCTCATCTGAAGCGTGATTGCCCGCTCCTGAAGCAAGGGGAGCAAAGCTTCACAGGCGCCGGTGCCAGGGGCCGTGGCAGAGGTGGCAGAGGAGGTCGGGCCAGAGGACGGCTGAGAGTTGCTGTTGCCCTGGGAGATGCTGTTTCAGACTCTGAGGAGGCAGGTGATTCCGTTTGGCTTCTAGACAGCGGCTGTTCCCAGCACCTGGTCAATTCTGAAGATTTATTTGACTGTTTGGATTCTGCCAGTGTTTCCTCTGTGACATTAGCTGATGGGACAAAGGCTAAAGTTTGTGGCGAAGGTGTAGCTTTTGTCCCTGCCCTTGACATGGGTTTGAAAAATGTTTTGTTTGTTCCCTCTCTTGATTTCTGGTTGCTTTCTGTGGGGCAACTAACAGAGTCAGGGTTCAAGGTTGAGTTCTATGGGAAGCAAGGTAAAATCCTCAAAGATGGGGTGGTATGTGCTGTGGCTACACGAGAAGGGAGGCTGTTCTTCTTGAGCCACGACACACTGTGTGTAATGTGTATGGCAATGTCCCACAACATGATGAGTGCCTTCATCTCCTCCACCGGCGCGCAGCGCATGCAAGCTTTCCTGTGTTAAAGAGGCTTGCTGGTTGTTGTAAAGGGTGTACTTTGAAGCCTTGTAATGTCTTTCTTGACTGTGCTATTTGCAAGCAAGCTAAATCTAAACAACTCCCAGCACCGAGAGTTAGTTTTCGTGTACCAACCGCCCCATTTCAGTTGGTACACTGTGATATTGTGGGTCCTATGAGTAAACCTTCCCTAGGGGGAGCTAGATATTTCGTCATTCTCGTAGACGATTTTAGCAGGTTCATTTTCTGCTATTTGTTGAAACAAAAGTCTGATGTGTGTCAAGTTCTCAAGAACTGGTGTTCCTTGGTTGAAAGGCAATTTGGTTATTCCCTGCAAAAGCTTCAAACCGACAGAGGAATGGAATTCCTGTCGGAGAACTTGCAACAATGGGTCAAAAAACAGGGTATAGTGCACAGGGCGACTGCCGGCTATTCTCCTCATCAGAATGGAGTGGCTGAGCGGAATGCAGGAGTTCTGCAGACTCGAATGCATAGTTTGCTGCTTGATGCAGATCTGCCTCTGAGTTTTTGGGGTGAGGCAATTCTGACTGCCTGTTACATACACAACAGGCTGTGGAGTTCTGTGGTTAATACTACTCCCTATGAGTGTTTGTTTGGTAAACAACCTTCCATTGCACATCTGAGAGTCTTTGGGAGTTTTGCTTGGGTGCACATCCCCAAGGGGCAAAGAAGGAAGGGGGAGCCTAAGGCCCAGCGTATGCGTTTTGTTGGCTATGAGCCCAACTGCAAGGGGTATCATTTTTACGCTGGTGGCAATTCCTGTGTGGTGTCTAGGAATGCCTCTTTTGAGGAACATGCTAATTGGTCGCGTGTTCAGGCAGCGTCTGAAGTATTTCTCCCTGTGGCTGGTCTGCCAGTTTCTCAGCCACTGCAGCCTTCAGTCTCTGCTCCACTCCCAGCCTCCGCTCCCAGTTCCTCAAGGGTTGAAACAGAGGAGGAGAGAGGCGCGTGGAGGAGAAGAGCTGTAAGTGATGTGCGAAGGTCTTGCACAAGGGAGAGAGAACGCGAGGGCTCAGTGAAAAGGTCTCGCAGTGCTGAGGACAGGGACGAACCTTTGCAGGATCGTTCCATCCCCAGACGGTCTCAAAGAAAAACGAAAGGCATTCCACCTAAACGTTTTTCCCCTGAGTCTCTCGCAGTTCGTGTGTGCGCTGTAAACTGTGAGCCTCAGTGCTTTGCTGATGTTGTGAAAATGCCTGAGCAACAGGCAGAACCCTGGTGGGATGCAATGCAGAGTGAAATGGATTCCATTATCCAGCATGATGTGTATTCTCTTTGTAATTTGCCCAAGGGTGTGAAGCCAATTGACAGCAAATGGGTCTACAAGTTGAAACCCACTGCTGATGGGCATGTGAAATATAAAGCGCGCCTAGTGGCACGCGGGTTCTTGCAAGATACCAGTGATCTGGATCAGATTTACTCCCCGACTGTGAAAGCCCAGTCCATCAGATTGGTGTTTGCCATAGCAGCTCAGAGAAAAGCTGTTATTACTCACTTTGACATCTCTACTGCTTATCTTAATGCTGATTTAGAGGAAAAAGTGTACATGCTTCAGCCTGATGGGTTTGTAGTAGAGGGGAGAGAAAACCAAGTTTGGTTTTTGAGGAAAGCGCTTTACGGATTACGGCAATCTGCCAAGTGTTGGAATGTTTGTTTACATAATGCCCTGCAAGGGTGTGGGTTCATACAAAGCCTTGCTGATCCCTGTGTATATATTCGAGGGAAAGGGGAGAGTTTGGAAATTCTCCTTGCATATGTGGATGATCTATGCTTGGTCAGTGCTACACAAAAACAAGTGCAAGTGTTTGAGAAAGAGCTGGGGAAAAGGTTTCAGGTGAAAAACCTAGGCCCAGTACAGAGCTTTCTTGGAATTGAAGTACAGAGAACTGAAAAGGGTATTCTGCTGTGTCAGAAACAAAAGATTGTAAAATTGTTAGAATTGTGTCAAATGTCTGACTGCAAACCGGTACAAACTCCAATGGTGCCAGGTTTTTTGAAAAATACCTGTGAGGAATTATTTCCTGATATGCACCTATATCAGTCTGTCATTGGGAGCCTTTTGTACTTAGCTGGTACTAGCCGGCCTGATATTGCTTTAAGTGTCAACATTCTGGGCAGAGCGTGTGCTAAGCCAACCCAGTATCATTGGCAGGGTGTGAAAAGGGTACTCAGGTACCTAAAGGGTTCCCTTGATTATTGCCTAAGCATTTGTCCTGATCAGATGCCAAACCTTGTCTGTTCATCAGACAGTGATTTCGCTGAGGATACTGTGGACCGCAAAAGCACAACTGGTTTTCTTGTCAAATACAGTGGTGCAGCAATCGACTGGAAGGCTAAAAAACAGTCTTGTCTTGCTTTATCAACTGCAGAGGCAGAGTTTGTGAGCCTATCTGCGCTCTGTACTGAGTTGGTTTGGTTCTTGCAGTTGCTACAAGACCTGCATGTGTCTGTGCCATTACCAATACAAATATGTTGTGATTCACAAGCCTGCATTCAAATGGCAGTATCTGACCGGGTGTCTTCTCGATCAAAACACATTGACATCAAATTTCACAATGTGAAACAATATGTACAAGAAGGAAAAGTGTCCCTTACCTATGTGTCTTCAGAAGAAAACGTGGCTGATGTGTTTACCAAGCCACTTCCTGCTAATGCATTTAGTCAGCACGTTAGCAAACTGGGGTTGATGGAGTCTCCAAAGCAAGGTAGCTGAAAATATTTCGCAAGGAGTAGGGGAGTGTCACAGGTTGAGAAGCATGATGGGACCTGTTGTTACTCCTGGCTTCATATTTTCCCACCACTAGAGGGTGAGAACGCAAAGCTGCTTATAGTTGTTTAGTCTAGCTGCCCATGTGAAACCTAAACGTATTCAAGGTCTTCTGCTGCGTGTAGCCGCAACATTGTTATGGTTAAGGGAACGCCTTGTTATTGAATATGTATACTTAAAAACACGGCTTTTGAACAGGCTGTGCCTTCTTCTTGTTTCCTGTTCCTTTCTGCTCTGGACGAGGAGATGGCTCGCTGTGCTGTAACTTAATAGTCTGCTACTTGATCTATTGCCCGCAATAAAGACTGTTAGCCTGCTGCCTCGTGTTGGCTGTGATGTTTTTCCTATTGATGGTAATGCCCCTGGCGGGTTTTTCAACAGGAATTCAGGGTCACCCAAGAAAACTGGGTGATGCCTCCTGAGGCCAAAGTCCTATTGGAGCTTTATGCTTATGTAACTGGTCAATTTTAGAAGCAGTTAAACTCTTTACTGGTTTGCATAATGAGGTCTTTAAGAACACTTTGTACACACATTCATCTGACTAGTGCAACAGTCTACACCAGTTTTGGGAAATGATACAGTGGCACAGATTTGTCCTCATTCTATCAGTCTGGATACTTTGATCTTCTCTCATGCTCCATGGTACAGTATTTTGATTTGCTGGCCCTTAACAGAATCGCAGTTAAAATCAATGTTCATCTAGTTATACAGCATTTCCTCAATAATAATGTGTCAAAATACTCCCTCAGCTGAGAAGCAACAGAATATCTTCTCACTCGTGTTCAGTTACAGATGGCTTCAGCATGTCATCATTTCTTCACTTGTTTCTTCTTAAAAGAAATTTCCCAGTGTCATGACTCTAAGATCCTTTTCCTGGACAGTCACCAGCAGCTAGACCCCACAAGTGTATATGTGAAATTGGTAACACTTTCACACGTGCTTCCAGTGAGTCAATACTATAATTCTAATGCTGTTCCTCCCACTTTGCTGTACTCGGTATTTAGAGGAGTGTACTTTTAATGGATTGGAGAAACAGGATGAATGAATGCAGACTTTTTTTTTTTTTTAAATACGTTGTTCAGAAAGCATAATAAGCTTAGTGGAAAGAAAATGCCCACAAGAAGCTAAATGTTACACAGAATATTGAAAATGATATGAACTATGGGCATGCACACTAACAAACAGGAAAACCTTTATACCAGCTGTTAGCTAACATTTGAAAACCAAATGAAGCAAACTTGGAAAATAACGTACCAGATGGAACAAAAATTCATACCAAGGGAATAACAGTGGTGCTTTATCTGTCATTTTGTTGCAAGTATATTCTTATTGACAATTAAATGTGGGTGTGACCAACAATTGTTACGCATACAGCAGATATCATCAAAGTAAGTTCCATTTCATTTACCAGCCCCATTGTTGGAAAAACAATTGTAAATAGATTTGAACATCTTCTTTGTGTCTCTTTGATTGTTATAAACTAGAATGGGAAATGAATTCAAGGGGTCTCAGTAACATAGATATAACTTAGCATCTTAAAGAAATCATTTTATATGTTGGATGAGCAAGCCTAAAATGATGGCACTTAACAGTACTGAAAGATATTGTAAGATTAACCACAATCTTCTTCAGACTATTCCCATGCTAAGATTATTGTTATGTACCCTCCATTTTTGGTAAAGCAATCTAAGTAGCCTAGAAAAAAATCAAAGCAAATCAAATACAAAAACACAACTAAAAAGAATTAATAATATTAAAATACAGTGACTTAAAAGAAACTAGTCATGACATTGTAAAAACATTATTTTTAAATCTTAAAAGTATGGAGAAATAAATTATATGATTATCTGATTTCTTTTAACAATAAGATGAAATGTATGAGATCTCTGACATGAATATTCCTCCTTGGGTAAGATCATATGGGGGTAACCTGCTCCTTGGCTGTTAAGGCTTTGAAGTCTATTGTTTTAAATATAGATAAAGATCAAAGTTATCATTATCATCATCATCAGCTTTTATTGCAGTTCACAATCCATAACGCACAAGATCAGCGATATGTGTTCTGATTACTAGGCCCCAGCTGGATTTTAGGTGAATACCAGTTACTTTATAATTGTTATTGTTATTGTTGATGATGATAGCCAACATACATTGCATAGCAGTAGTCGAGTCTGGAGCTAGCAGTGGCATGTACGATTGATTCTAGGTGTGTCTTCTGCATATTGTAGCTGGTGAACAAACTGCATGATGAAAGATCGTTTGGGCTCCTGCTGTAACTTGTAAATTTCCTGTCCAGGAATAGGTCCATCTTGCATAACTATTTTTTCAGGAACAGTGCAATCTCATCTGATTGTACAAGGTTCTTTTTGTTGTTGTTTTCTCCAAGGAGAGTGCATTTCTGTCTCGGATGGGCTGAACAACTTCTTCAAGATCATAACAAGTGAACTACTGACCAATTGTGGCACTATTATAGCTTGCTTATATCCTTCCACTCCTGAACTGAGACCAAACATTGGTATATGATCTCCTCTGGAAGTCATAATGGAGATGCTGAAATACATGGAAGACAAGATGAAACTTAGAGGCAACATGGAAAGCAAAGGTCATGTCATGGAACAGCAGTCTTTTAGCACCAACTTCTGGGCTGGCCCTCTATGAATAACTCCTAAGAAGCATTGCTTACAACCCCATACAACAAAGGTGACTCTGAGTCAGTACAACAGGATGCAATGGCATGGCTGATACTATTAAACACTACTGAGAAGTCGTGTATTAATTCAACACATAACATTTTCTCCTTCAGTATTTTCAGAAAATGCTGCACCTGTTAATATTCTGATAGGCAGTAAAGAACCATTGCCCAGGAGAGCTTATGAACATCAAGAACTGTTGGCTATTCTTTGTGTTGTTTTAAGATATAGATGGTAGGGAAGTCAGATAAGATTTTATTATGATTAGAATTCTGATCTGCTTTCACCCATTTATTTATATGCTGCTATTTCCCCACCACAACCCATATTCAAGACAGCCTTCTTTTCTTTTGAATTAGTTTAGCCAGTTTTTTAGCCATCTTGATCTTTGGGACTTAAAAAGTGATACAACAGAAAGGAAAAAAGAAAGATAGAAGGTAGTACAACCCATTACTTGAAAATATTTACTCACTCCTAACCATTTTGGAAATTAGTCTGAGGTGCAACATGAATTTTCATGTGGAATGTTTTGGCTGATTGCATCTCCTGCTTCCATTCCAACTGCCAGTGTTGTTGTGGCCTTTGGGGGGGGGGAGAATAGCTAGGCACAGTAGCTGGTTAGAGCCCCTCCCTCCAAATTTCAGCTGCCATAGCAGTGGTTTCATAGTGGGAAGGAGAGGAGCCAGAAACTGCTGGACTTCTTTCTGACACAATCTTTTGCCCTTTTCTTCTTCCCTTGCAAACAGATGTGAAGCAGAAGTTGCTATTCAAACTTAAAACACAAAATTGTGCCCTGAACAAGCTTTGGAGCAGTTGTCTGAAGTTCTGCTGAAGCTGTAGAAAGCCTATGCTGTGCTTCTATTAAGAAACACATAAAGAGTAAGGAAATTATGTGCTGATTCTCCTTCAACCCATTTTAATTAGCTTTATAAAAAAAATCAGTTAAGAAGTGTTGCTTTGTTGTCAGCAGAGATTTTAATGTTGCAGGGAAATGAAATTGCTACTCAATGTATAGAAAGGGTTTTTTATTAAAAAAAATGAAGAAAATGATGTTTTCCCTTGTTTGCATTACAACCACATAATAACTTTGCATAATCACTGCAGCAAGTGGTGAAAAAGACAGGAAATGAGCAAAACCTGCCAAGTCCACAGGGAGAATGAAGCCGTTGCAGTGAATTCTTCCAGCACTGCACCATTTAGTTTACTCTTTCCTATGCAGATGGATTATATTTACTACAGACCACATACTGTAGCTAAAGAAAGAGCTCAAAAATCCAGATGTCTTCATGTGGGCTAGTTAGCAGAAATTTTTCAGAAAAATAAAAAAAATAAAAAAAATAAAAAATATAGTGTTAGCATTTCATTTTCAAATATATATGGTTTTACTATTTTCCCCTTCTGTCTGAGCAACCAGATGGCATAAGCCTTTCAGAACAGGAGGTGTTTATACTTCCTGTCTTGCTCACTCTTTTGGATTTAAGGTAGAAAGAAGAGATTTTAATTATTCCCTTTGGAGACTGAGGACGCTCAAATACTGAGGACTCTCAAACAAAGCAAATTAGATAGAAGCTTGCCAGTTCCTTTCTTCAGGGCCACCCTTTTAGTTTTCACGGTCCTCCTCCCCGAAAAATTATGTATTGATTACCTAGTCAATGAGCCATAGTGCTAATGAGGGGCTAGCAATGGGCTGTTCATGCTTAAGACAGGAATCTCACTTTCCTTGGACCTTTTATTGCCACAGTCACTGTTACTACCACGGCCTGCTGATCTATCACTACACTCCCCTCTACCCTTCTGCCAATGTGTTATATATTTTGTTGTAATATATTACAAGTTGCCTTCAACAGTGTCTTGTACTTAAGATTTTGGCTTCTTCTGTCTACCAGTGTAGATACCAACTTTTTTCTGAGCTCATTGAAGGTGTCATATGAGCAGGGAAGCAGAGGACAGTGAGAGAATCCAGATTTCCAAATCTGGTTTAGGAACATTTTTGGAGCAGCATCTTCATCAATGAAACCACAAGAGGACTTGTCTGAAGCTGCTCACTTCTCTCCCAAATTAGCATGCACTATTGCGCTCCAAAACTCAGTCCTCTTCTTATCCCTGCAGTCTGTCCTATGAAATATGCCTTGGGAGAGAGGCTAAACAGGGAAAGAGAATGGGCTGATGGAGGCCTGTACCTCTTGCCCATGTACCATTTAGCACTTTAAAATCACAGATTTGTTTTACATATGACTGGGATACAGTTGCCTATGAAGAAACAAGGGCCATTTCCACATGGTGTCTCAGTCCCATGATGGGGATGCGATGGCAGTGGCCCACAAGTCCTGTGTTAGCACAACATTGTCACAGTCCCACTGCCACCCCATCCCCACCCATCGTGATTGCGGGATATTCACAGCACCCACAATCATGTCACACTCCCATCATCCCAAGCCATGTAGAGGGGGAGAAGCGCAATCATGTGCTTCCTTTCCCAGTACAGCATGAGGAAGAGGCCGGCTGCACTGCAGAAGGAAGAAACATGTCACTCACGCTCTTTTTCACAGGGAGCTGGCCAGGTGCAGAGGGGAGCATTCCCATCATGCTTCCTTCCTGGCAAAGGTGTTGCTGGGACCGCAACGGGACATTGGTGGCAGTAAGGTGTGGAAATGGCCAGGATTTCAATCAATATGAGAAATAACTTTGGCCTCACTCTCAGTGAAACTTTGGGTGATTAATCAAATAAGAGAAATAGTAAATTTCCAGTATTAACATACATATACCAGAACTGATTTATTAATCTGTGACTCTTCCTTCCTCTCTATACTTAAACAGAGCAATTGTGCATTTGATCACCCTGTGCATAACACCTTGAGGGCTGAGTTAGGCAGCAAAGGGGTCACTTTATTTGCTTTTTTGATAGGGGTATTACCTCAAATAGTGAAGATATCAGTTTTTCAGAGCACAGGATTTTCCCCATTTATGTACCTTGCATTTGTGCATGGTCATTAAAGGTAAACACAGACTTGTTTTGCAAGTCTGATTGTTGTGTTACATATCTCATGTAAAATCCTACTGTGAAAAGGAAAATGGGTTAGCTATAAGGAATGTATATTACCCTTAATAACTACTTTGACCCCAATTTGTAGGTGTCAACATGAACTACGAGAATTCTTCCATAATGAGAACTCTTCATAACTTCTGTTCAACCGCTTGGCAGAGAAGCTCATGCTAGACCTCTGAAATCATTTTTTTCTGCATTGGAAAAATAAGGTTCAGTTTTCACAACTACTTTACTTGTGATAGAAAGCCCCCCAACCAGTCTTATGGCAATATTTTCCTTGCAATAAAGTGTTGATGTAAAATTTCCACACAAGTTCCCAAGGCATGATTTGAAGGCTCATTGTATACTATGTAGCTGATAGACCAATTCAGCTCTTGAAACCATCTGGAACAGTCGCCTTGATAATCCCAGACATGCCTGAGGCCTTTTCATCCGAAGCGGAACATTTACCTTGATGGCTCCCATGATGTAGAATATTCTTTCCCATAATGTTAGACAGACTCTTAACATTCTTGAACACATACTTATTTTTGTCAGCCTTCAAAGTACAGTTCAGCCTGCCATGTATTCTCTTTTACTTGAGAAAATGTATATTGTCTTTCTCTTGTTCTTCTTGTTGTTGTTATTGGCTGACATCCTGTTAGTAACATGTGCATATATATGTAAGCCACAGTATATATGCAGGATGAGTTACTCACCACAGGACAGCAGACTAATTCTACTGACATTTTTAGCAGCAGAGCTGCATATGCAGCAATGTGGAATATTGTAGTTGCACATTAAACATGGAAGTTGCACATTGCACTTTACAGTTGTGCATTTTGCATACGGCATAATGGCACCCAGTCATGACATGTGTTGTGGAATGTTGCTGCTCTATATGTGAGTTGTTTAATGTTGGTGTTGCTTATCTCTACATGCAGATAGTTACACTAGGCTGAAGAGATTTTGGACTGCAGCCACTGTATGCTTTATGATTCCAGTGCTTAGAAATGCTTAGATGTCAGCAATTTGAAAATAGTTTTAAATAAGTGAATAATAAATATTGCAACATTGAAGAAGTTAAGTAGATGTGACCATTGCTTAAGCTGTAGTTGTTGTGTGCCTTCAAGTCATTTCTACTTTATCTTGACTCTAAGGCAAACCTATCATGGAGTTTTCTTGGCAACATTTCTTCAGAGGGTTTTTGCCTTTGTCTTCCTCTAAGACTGAAAGAGTACGACTTGCACAAGGTCATGCAGTGGATTTCTGTGGATGAGTGGGTAATTGAACCCTGGTCTCCAGAAGCATAATCCAAGCCTCAAACCACTACATCATGATGACTCTCTGATCTGTAGGCCACCTATTAAAAACCCCATGTATGTGAAGTAAGAGAGCCAGCACAGTGTAGTGGTTTGAGCATCAGACTACAACCCTGAAGACCAGGCTCTGATTCTCTGCTTGGTC
Organism: Iguana delicatissima; assembly: GCA_948472985.1. Lineage (NCBI taxonomy): Eukaryota > Metazoa > Chordata > Lepidosauria > Squamata > Iguanidae > Iguana > Iguana delicatissima. The sequence goes on along the minus strand of CAOKZL010000599.1, from coordinate 472,958 downwards.
ATAAAAACCTGCTGGATGACCTTGGACGTGTCACACATGCTCAGCCCCAGAAAAACCCATGATAGGTTCACCTTAGGGTTACTTTAAGTCAGAACCTGAAGTCACACAACAACAACAACAACAACAAGTGAAATAACTTTTAAACAGATATTACTTCCAGCGATTGTATGTGGTTGCTGTTGAGTGGAAGATGAAACAAAGAAGATCACTCCATTGGCTCTATTAGGACTAATTACTATTTGATTCCTAGAACAATCTTGCCTGCAGACATTTCCTGATGGATTTTTTTCATAATGGAATTAGAATTTTGGAGGTATCTGACTTTTTTTGTTTTCTTGTCCCTTCCCTTTACTTCTTCCCACTTTCATATTGTCTAGATTATACAGAAAGGATCTGTGACATGTTTAAATGTTTTAAACACTTAGAATGATAACAGCGATAGTTCTGTTATGTATATTATTGCAAAACTTAAGAGTTTGATTGCTTCACAAATGGAATACTTTCCAACTCTTTTTAAAAAATATGAGTTTACAACAGGGCTATCCTCACTTTCCCATGATATCTGACTTATATTTGGAATCTTTGGCATGTGCAGTTAGGCAAAATCTGACAACCTCTGGATTCAGACACCGAATACATGAATATAAGGCAGTGTTTTACATTCGTGATCTTTTACTGTTTATTGCTAAACTGGAATTTTCTTTGTTGCAACTGATAAATCAATACATTCAGAACCTTTATGGTTATGGCTGATGGAACGAATGCTTAAACTCATTAGTTTGCCAATCAGCTTGGAAAATGGACATAATTTTCTAAATTTCAGTTTGTATCATAAGGCATATCTCCTGACTCATACAAAAAAATGGAAATTACAGCCCAATTCAGATATTCCTCTTTGGGCAATCTTGGAATCAACTTACTTGGAATCTCTTTTCAGCTGGATTATCTTTGGTTCTGTTCATGCAAAGAAGAAAGGGATGGCACTTCCTGTGATTTCTGCTACCTGGGTGACTTGGTGTTCAATTTCTTGTCAATTGCAATTTGATATGTATGGCCAGACTAAATTAATGCTATAAAATAATGCTAAACTAAAATTTGCAAGATTTTTTTCCTCAGAAGAAATGGATTGATAATAAGTATATGCTTTGGATGAGTTTTAGGTACAGATCTAGAATTCATGCCATTTATAATCTCCATGGGTGAAGTATAGCAACATTTATAACTGCAACATTATTTGGTGTCTAAGCATAGGCCATCACTTCTAAAAGCTTCAACCACTCTGCCGCACTAGAAGAATCAATTATATCCTCAGTCAAACTGAAACCAACAAGTTTTGTTTATTTGTTGGAAAGTACTAATTTTTATATTAATAATTGAGAGGAATTTAGAGTTAGATTGTGGAGAACGGCTCTGGTTTCCGCATCTAACAGTTCTTTAGATTTAAGATTATGGCCCTTTTCGCATATGAGAAAGGAACTGCGCAAAAACGGGACTCACCGGATTTCTCTGGCATCTGGTTGAGTCCACCGAGATGAGGAGCAGTGCAAGCTCGTTGCTCTGCACTCCTCCTGTGTCCAAAATGGCGGCTTCCAGTTGGTGGAGGCTTTCCACCAACCGGAGAAGCTCGCCAGCCTAAAGCCCACCCCCGGCAGATCTGCAGGCACGCACAAGTGCATGCCTGAAAATCTGCACCAGAGCGCAGCAATGGACTGACATGGAGTCGCATGCTCCATGCTTTTTAAAAACCTCTAAAAGTAGGTTTTTAAAAAACATGCCACGTGACCAGTTCCGGTCCCTCCGCAGCAGGCTGAGGTGCGGAACTGCAAAAAGTAGTCCAGCCTAGTCCACTCTACGGTGCAGAAGACCTCCATTGGAGGTCACTCTGCACTGTTTAAAAAGCCCTATGTGGAAAGGGCCTAAGTTTGATCCAGCAAAATGAAATGTTGGGTATATTAGATACCATTACCCCTGTTTAGAAATAAATTGTCTATTTCAACTAAATGCTGTGAGTGTAATGCAGCTAATGCATCCCTGTATCATATGATGTGAATGTGTTCTGTAATTATAATGTATCAGTTTTGTAGTGGAAAGGTCTTTGGCATTTGTAAATTTATATGTACTTTTAAATTATATCCCTAAAACATGGGACTTAACTAATTATCCACATGGTGAGATAGCCAGCGTGGACCAGTGGCTTGAGTGTTGGATTAAGCCCTGAGAAAATAGAGTTCAAATCCCTATTTAGTCATGGAAACCCACTGGGTGACCGTGGGCAAATCATACTCTCACAGCCTCAGAGAAAAGGCAACGACATTCCCCTTTGAACAAATCTTTCCAAGAAAACCAGCTTTGCCTTAGTACCCCCATTGGTGGGAAAGAACTTGAAGACACACACCACAATTTGGTTGGATCCTGTGTTCTTTTACTGTTGCTAAAATATTGATATTTCAAGACTGAAGTAAAATGAATAGTCAATGGTCAGAAGGTCTCATTGCTGTAGCTACTCGTGCATTTGTATTTTATAGAAACAACTTCAGGAACATTTATATTTTTGAAACAACATCATATGCCACACTCTCACGGTATGTACTCTCCTTCCATTTTTTCTCCTATTTTCTCTCTTTACTTTGTACTTCAAAAAATCCAAAAAAAGTTCATTTGTTTTTTTAAAAAAGGTTTATCTGGTAACATCCTTAAGATGTTAAGGTAAGAGTTCTAAAATGGACTTGTCATACATCCCAACGTCATTCAGTCATGGGGGCACTTCATTACCATTGTAAGGTCTTCGTGATTCTGTTAAAGTACTGTTGCAATTGCAACCCCAATTTGAGATGAGATACACATACAATTTATTACAAACTGAAATTATTCCCCAAATGCTACTGAAGTTCCCAGGCTTTTCCAAGTTCTTCCTGCTTGTGTAGCACACTCCGTCTGTTTCACCAGTTGTTTTTGAAAAACTATGTGTAATTTAACACTCAGAACATCATCTTGGATTTTCCTCATTTCTTCTAAGGGATTAATAATCCCTCTGTAGCCTTTGGTAATGTTTTAAAAAGCATTTATGAAAGCAAGGGAACATGTAAATACTCTAAAGTATTTTATTTTCTCTTGTCAGTGCAGAATTATCCTGTCTGTGCACAGCTAGCTGCTGCATTTATTATGCACAATAATTATGCCTCTATTTTTAGGTAACGAAGCAATCAATGATTCAGATAGAAATACTAAAAGGCAATCTATCTTTTTTTAAATGCTCTTCTCTCATAAACACACACACACATGCTCACGCACAAACACAATTTGCCAAAGGACTTGGAAATAAAAGAAACATAGCATTTGGCAATAGCACAAAATCATCATTAAAATATTTTTCATTTGGACCTTTTTGTACAAAACCCCACATATTCAAAGACTCAAAATTTACTTTTAAAAAGTAACTCAATCCAGAAGCAGCTTTAACTCCCATTATTTATTTACCATTTCATTACAATAACTCTTTTCTTTTGCATTACTGAAACTTAACTAAGTAGTTACTTTCAAGTTGCAATACAATGTAATTACATTGCATCAGTCACTGCATAAAGTAATTAATTCCAAGAATTATTTTAACTAGCTATTTCAAAGCACTGACCATATTATTTTCTAGGTGTAATGTCATGATACAAGGGGAACTTAAAACTGATTGTGTGAGAGAGAGTTGGGCATGAACATGAAAAAGGAACATCTGTATTAATCAAGACCTGTGCAGGATCAATGGAGTTGTGAGCACATGTGTAAAATCAAGATGAATTTGAGCTGACCTATAAGAAAAATTAATCTTGTTCTTCCATGTTTCATGCCAATGGCACTCTGTATATGCATGTGTCCTTTAATCAGTTTTTTTAAAAAATTCCACACCACTAAATTGAGTGAAGGGTGGGTTACAACCAGAAAAATTGTCAGACAAAATGAGTTTAAAACTCCTGGATAAAGAATTTTCTTGTACCCCTCAAACAGGGCTGTTGACAACAATAGATAAAATTGTGGTCTTGTGAATTCATACCTATCATTAAAGTTGGAAATATGTTTTGAAGTGTGTGGATAAAGTATAAAGCAAACCACGAAAACTTTTCTAGTGGGGGCTATTTTTGTAGCAGAGATAGTGGAATTATCCAGCTGATAAGCTATATCCAGCAGCTTCTCTTTTATCTGACTTTTACCAGATTCCCACCCTAAAGTCTTTAGATGAATATCACAAAAAACTAACTGGGCTATAAGAGGAAGAACATATCCTTTCATTTCAGGATATGCAGGTACATAAAAATAAGCCAATTCACTGAAAAGAAGCTTCTAGCAAAAATCAAGAATTAAAAAAGATGCTACAAACTAAAGAGGAACAATAGGTGATTTATATTAGTATGACCTAAGAGGAGTTGAAGTGGTAAGCATTAATAATAATTTCAAGAACCTACTTTAGACTTATTTCAGACTGCTTTATAGTTGGCTCAAACACAAGCCCCCCAAAAAAGGTTGCGCCAAGTTTCTTTCTACAAAGCTGCGGTCCTGAAGTGATCATACACTCACTTCTTCTACTTCAGAAACACAATAAAATAGGCATAGATCACAACATTAGTAGAAAGAGGTTAATGAGTTTAAGACAGAAACCTACTTGGATTGCTTTTATAGTAGAAGGAGGAAAAATAACTATTATGGTTATGTTAATAATTCAAAATCATTTTAATTGCTAAAATCCTTACCAGTACCAAGCTGAAAACTGCCACCTGTGATTTTATTCCCTCCTTCCTTTGTCCATATTTTGAACCATCAGAGAAGGAAGTAGTTGCATGAATGTTTGAATGTTACATTTCTCATCCAGGCCCACTCCCCCACCAAAAACCTTTTCTTTTGCTTTCTCTTTCTCCTCTCTGATGATCTCTTTCTCTTAACCTGCCCGTTTTCTTTAGTTTACTGAAGATCCCAGTAAAATATCCTAGAGTTATGAACTTCAAAACTTCAGTTTCTTGGGACAGATAAAGCAGCTTTCTGAAATGTGCAGTTAGAATAGTGGAGGACCACCTACTGCTGGACTTGAAGTCCAACAATATTTGCAAGGCTGCACGTTTCCCACTCTACTGTACCATCTGCTTACTAGAGAACTAAGATAAATCCTTCTGCCCCATCACTTATATAGGGAGTGGAAAAAACAACAATGGGATTAAACATACTATCCAGACGCACCCTTTTTGTAAATTAAACATATGCTAAACATATACAGTAATATCAATTTTCCACATTTCTAAGAATACAATTTCTTGAAGATGGCATCTACAAAATACATGTTCATGCACAGATAAAACAGTAGGCACTTCTCATCATAGAAAGATAGAGGGCAAATGTTTGTCTTGAATTATAACTATCTGAAAATTCAATTAAATCGGCAAAAGATAAACATCCATAAAGCATTGCTCATTTTAGCTAAGCTAGAAGAGGGGGTGTTTTTGAACGAAATATCAAAGTATAAACAAGCAGTGTTGCCAGCAGTAAGCTATACTATAGACTATAATTTCCTTTTAAATAATTTATTCTGAAACATACAATAAAAACAAGTGAAGTCCGCATTCTGCTTTTATGAATCTGAAGTCTGTATTTGATATCATTTTAGAAGGTAACTTTTGGGGAAAGTTTGATACATTACAAATTGATAACTGTTTATTTCATTATACTCAACCTTAGAAAACACTTATATTTTTGGTAGAGTCTGGGTCAGTTCCTATAAAGATTCTCCCTTTCTTCCCCTCTCCCCATTCCCCACTCTGTTATTTGAGTGAAAAACTATGTTTGCACTTTGAACTCAGTTCAGGGGGAAGCGGGAAAAGATGGAAAGAAAATAGGATATTTGAAAAGCAGCTGAAAAAATGGGATGATAGAGGATGAATCAGGATTGTCCCTGTCAAATCAGGACAGCAGGAGGTTTAAGTACTCCTTGTAATGTTCCATCTTGCAAATGCATAATAGTGTAGCCTTCTGCTAAGGCGTTCTTTTGAAGACTGCAAGCCAATGCACAAAAAAGGATACAATTGAGACATTCATTAAAAAAGGGTGTCATCTGAGGACAAATGTGCTACACATAGATTAGACAGAGCTTTATTCTTAGAAATTCTCTTAGACCAATCTGATAGACCAGCATAAGATATCTATGGTAACTCTCTTGTTCTTATTCTTGTCTCAGAACCGTAAAACATCCCACACATTTTGTTTGAATAAATTCTCCTTATAAGAGATTATAAGTACCTTGAACTTTCATTTTTTTTCTTTTTCCAATCACTTTCAGCCTTCCAATTCTACATATTACTGGGAAATGTGTCTTCTCAAAATCAGTCTATTTTATTTGCATGAAAATATATGCATAGAGTTTAACTGTGACCTGTACAAAATGTCGCTTGCAGTTTGGCCACACTTTTGCAGTTATACAAATCAGAGTGGGGGCCATGGGACATGGCTAAAAGTATTAGCTATTTTATCAGGGTAGCAAAAATGATGAAGGGGGGCCAATAGTGAAAGTTTACACCCTCTTGAAAACCCCATTTTCCCTGAAGATGGACAAAACCAGACAAATAGCAGGTAGATGTGTGTGTGTGTGTGTGTGTGTGTGTGTGTGTGTGTGTTGGTTGATTGATTTTGTTGGATTATAACAGAAGGAAAAGCTGGTCCCGATTCTGCTCTTTTCCACCCCACTAGTTGATGCCGTTTATACAGTTTTCTGTCAATGGTAATTTATTGGCATTATCTGCATATATTGATTTCTTCTGAGTATAGTTGTGAACCTCAAGAATTTAAGACAAGATACAATTGGCCCTCCATGTTTGTGGGTTTAACTTTTATGGATTCAATTATTTCTGAATTTCTCCAACCTCTCCCCCCACCCTGCAAGCACTTCTTTTCTGGAGGAACCTTCCTCTTAGTAGCTCTAATTAGGCCACACAACCCTTTAAAAACCTGCCTCTAGTCCTCCTCCTTCTCCTTCACTAGCCACTACCTGGACAGCTAAAGATGGACTGCAACACCATTTCTCAGCACCATGAGCCTTCCCCAATGGCCCCATAGACCCAAGGAAGGATGACAGGCAAGAGGGGAAGTATACAGCCACCATTCTGAACCACCTCCTTTCCTTCTCCTTTCCCTGACCTGTTTTGGACTCTGAATGTCCACTTTCACCACCATCCTAGTGTATGTGGAGAGCCAACTGTATATGGCTCTCCTTCCCCAAAGCTAACCATTTCCTTTTGATTTTAATGTCTTTTAAACTGATAATAAAATGAATAAATATTTAAAAATGAGTTAAATATTAAATATTAAATATTAAAAAATAGAAATATATACTACATTATACATTATATATTATAGTATACATTATATATACATTACTTACATGTATATATGTTTATTGAAGTAATTAAAATTAAACTGGAAAAAAAAATAAAATGAGTGAAAGGTTTCAGCTTCTTAATTCAGTTAGAGATGAAAGTGAGCTGGATCCAAGGTGGCAGTTCAAAGCACTCTTAAAATTTCTGGTACTAAGGATTTCATGTAAAGCTTGAGTCTCTTCAGGATGAAATATGCCAATGTAAAGAGACATAATGTCTAGTGCAACCAGTATAATATCCTTACCAAATTAATACTGTTGATTTTTTTTAAAAAAATCTGAGTTAGAAATCATTACTGCTTTGAATAGATGATGGGATGATTTCTACCAAGTTCTGTAAATTTAAATCAGCATATAGAGAGAGCCGCTCTTGGCTGTATTTTTATCTGAGACAATAGGGCATCGTGGATAGTTGGATTTGCCTATAAAAACATTCAGCACTGGAATTTTGAATTGTGAGGAGATCAGCTTTCTCTCTCTCTCTCTGTCTTTCTTAAGCATTATTAATAAGGTTTTGCATGGTTTTAATTACATGTTCATTAATTCTGTGGTGATCTCTCAGTCCAAGAAGTTTTGTATATTTTTTTCCATCTTTCAGTTGTCTTCTGCCTTCTGCTTTGTAGTCTCTCATGCTAATTATTACAACAGCATTCCCTTTGTCATATAAGTATGTGCTCACAGACATACGCACACAAATCATTTTAAAATTCATATTACAGATTTAGTTATACTGTCTGCTGTCAGGAATGCACTGGATAAGGATGAACAAATTGAATCTTAATCTTAACCCAGACAAGACAAAAGTGATCTGGTCACCTGAGAGACAGGTCAAAGAACAAGGATTCGTTCTGTGCTGGGTGGAATTACATTCCTCTTGAAATCTCAAGTATGCCGTGCCTGCTCCTGGACCCAGCTCTAAGCATGAGGACCCAGGTTTCTTCAGTGGCATGGAGTCCATTTGCACAGCTAAAATTAGTGTGCTAGTTGACCCCATTCATCAAGATGTCAGATCTGGTTATTGTGACACATGCCTGGATTACATTCCAGTTGCTTTCCAGGCAAAATCAAAGGGCTGATTATGACCATGTTTTAGGTCCAGGCTACTTAACAATTTTATCTTCCTATAAGAGCCTCCCTGAGTTTTAAGATTCTCACAGGAGGGCTTTCTCTTGTCCTCGCTATTGACACAGGACTGTCTAGCAAGGAGATAAGAAGAGGGCTTTCTTAGTGACTGGTATGATGCCTTTTAGGTGACTGCTGGAATTGCCTCCCTTGGGAGGCTAGGTTGTCCCTTTTTTTCCACCAGCAAGTAAAGATTTTTTTATTATTATTATTTAGATGTGTGTTTGGTGATTTACTGAATGTGCTGTAAAAGCCGCTCCCCCACCCCTGTGTGTTTTGCTGAACTTCTATCTATATCGTTACAGGGATTCTTTATATTTTTGGTGTTTTAATGTGATGTTTTAACAGAAATAATATAATTTTAACATCAGGCTTTTTTACACACACACACACACACCCTTTTCAGAAGAGGCATTTTCGGTCCTACATTCATAGAGAGGCAGGATATAAATAACATACGATTTAATTAAAAAGTACCTTTATGCTATTTTTCAAGAGTATAAAGAAACAAAATATAGAAATAAACCAACAGCTGAATTCAAAAAAATTGCTGGTGATTTCATCTTCTCATGAAAATCCTTCAGTGACAACATTCCCAGGACTATTGCACTATATGGTACATCAATAGTAATACTACAACTGCTTTTTGGGGGGAAAAATAATGAAAGTTCATCTGTCAGCTTTGGTTGGATTGGTTATCCTGGAACAACCCAATTACTGGCCTTGAACAGATGAAATGAACAGAAGAAACAAGAAATATGAGATCCTCATGTTGAAGAAGAGAATAGGCGCATCTGAAAATGCCATGCATTTAAAGAAGTTTCTTTTCTTTCTTTCATCTACAATAAGCTGGGCTGATCTGGATTGGCCTGACAAGATGGTAACTAATTAGGCAATACTCACAGGACAGAAGTAATGAAATGCCTTCCTATAAGTAATATTTTATGATATCATGGCAGCTTTTTTTCTACCAGTCCAGATATAAAATAAGTGGACCATCTTTCTGGGAATTCTTGTCTGGTGAAGAATTTTCCATCACTGTCTCTTTTAATATCATCTCTTGGACAAGTTATGTGACCTGAATGCTTTGCTATCATAACAATTGGCTTCATCACAGTGCTATATAAATGCAGCCACAGTTTTATTATCAGTGTGTTAAAGTTTTGTTCCTCTGTCATCCTGTCATAATGCTGCACCAAAATCCCAGGTCTAGAGTTGACAACTGTTATTGTGTTTGTCTTAGCTTTGTAAGGGGGAGGGGGAAAATCATTTATATTTTTATTTCATGTTCCTTTTCAATATACATTTGTAAGACACAGAAAAAGAGAAAATATTAAATATGCAAGGCAGACAAAAGATTAAATATAAGCAATGAAAGAAACACATCATGGATTAAATTAAATTAACAAAAAAAAATTGTATTAACAAAGATGAAGTGATTGTATGTACAATTTTGCTTTGCAACCAATTGGGCAAATCCCAAATTGAATTGGGACGATTTGAACACTTTGCACCAGGTCTAGATTAGATCATATTGCTTTGTTAAGTTCTGGACTGGATCGTTATGATTCCAAACATTCTAGACTGATCTGGGCATTTAGACATCAAAAATAAGTGAGAAACAGCCAGAAGTTTGTCATCAACATGACCCCAGAAGGAAGACACCAAAGCCATGAAATGTGAAGGGGAGGAAAGGATGGGACTGGTTTAATGACAGCTCCAGCATGCAGCATTGTGCAAAGGCCTCACTAAGACTCTCCAATCACAGTGCTTATAGGAAGAAATTGTGCATTTTCATTGAAGATAAATAGTCAGTTATCTCCTGCCTCTCTTCCTTCATTTGCTAGATTTAGCTCTCAATAGCTATATTTATTTAACTGACTGTTTCCCAGTTTTCTCCTCAATGAGACCGAAGCCAGTTGAGGCAACTGTGCTAAGTGGGGGTTTGTGGGGTTCTTGACTGCTGTCAGAGTTATTCTTTGTTTTTATCATTTCTTATGTTTTGTCTTTATCTTTTCATTTTCCAACATTTTGTCTTCTTAATTTGAGTAATTTAGCACAAGCTTATGTTTGTATTTTCTGTGTTCATTTGAGTAGTTAAATACATTTGTTGTGTATGTGTTTCCAGATGTTTTAGGTAATGAAATGTGTTAACTCAAATGGATGCATAGCTTTTTCTTCACCACCCTCCCACCCCACAATGGGATGGGAGAAGGACAGGACCACAACAATACTTCTGCATGATCTCATTGCAATCCCACCCTTTCCCCATCCACAGGAAGCACAATCATGGATTAAATTGTTGATGGGCTTTCCCTGTCAATGACACGCAATTGTGTCACCATAATGGCTTAACCTGTCCTGTGAAAGCTGCAGAAACACAATGGCTTCATTTTCTGTCCCAGTGCAGTCTGGGAAATTACCCAGCTGTGCTGCAAAAGGAAGAGGCCTGGCCATCATGCTCCCTTCCACAGGGAGCCAGCCAATGCAGATGGGAGTGCTCCTGTCATGCTTCCCTCCCAGCAGATCCAGTGCCAGGACCCCCACCGGACATCTTCATTAAAAGGTAGGGCGCGAAAAGGACCTGTGTGAACGTGTTATTGTTTATATAGTTGTTGGTATTACCAGTACATCTAGCCATTTCATTAACTCAGTCATATCCATATAGTGTCCCTGCTGCCAATGGTAAACAAACTGGTTTGCCTTCAATCCTAGTAAAATTTGTTTAGGATAGTAGTTTGGGTGATGGGTGAGCAAGATTTCTTCACCTTTAGTAAAACCTATAATGTCTTCTTTAGGTTATAGTGGGAGCAAACACGTTTGTAGTTGGGGAAGTTTTATTTGACTCTGAGGATTAAAGGTAACAATAGAAGCAACACCATGGAAAAAAACAGATATGAAGACAGAAGACATGGAGTCTAAACTAGTACAGAAAAGGCAACACTTTGAGGTGGAAGTAGACCCCAAGATTGTGTTCCACCTTCAACGTAGGTGCGAATGCATATATATAAATTGCCAGAGCACGGTAGGAGCAGCAGTAGATCAAACATTTTAAAAAGTAGCACAAAGTAGTCTTGTCAAACAGCAGAACAAGACTCATAGCACAGAAATGATGAGTGAATCCCCTAGCAGCAGTAGCTTTCATTCTCCCAATCCTCAGCTTCACAACAAGCTTGGGTGGGCAACTATGAGACAAAAGTTGCCAGTGACACTCAAATCACCTTACTGAAATGGTGAAAGTGGAGTACTAGATGGTCTTTGCAGGGCATTCTAGTGCAGTACTTAATGGGAATGCTCTTTGGGGATGTCGCATGGTGCCTCCAAAAGGAATGCTGATGTGCCAAGTTGGAACAATATCTTGCTTACCTTTATTTAACTTCCTACTTTTCACCTCTACCTCTCAGCCTGCCTTCCCCACGCTGACAACAACGCCATCTTCCCAGTGCCCAACCAGAATGAATTATTTAGAAAATCCAAGAAATGGAAGTGGTGATGGTGGTGATGGTAATTTTGTCCTTGACTCGTGGGTGAAATCTATTCAATAATGCAGGACGGATAGTACAAGCTATGCAAGCAGAGTCAGATTATGGCCAATGGTGTAATGGAGGTCACACAATATTTATTCCATCAAAAGCACATAGCAAAGGTCAGCCTGGCTCCAACTGTATTTAAATGCCTGATATAAACATTTTTCCTTCTTATTGGCATTTTCAAATGGATCTTCCTCACCTGTGTTTTCTTTCAACAGCCTCTCTGTTGTCTGTCTTGATTTTTAGATGGTGAACCCAAGGATGGATCTAGTCTCTTTATTTTCTGAAGTGTCTAGGTTATTAGTAGAGCCTCTGCCTTGTAGTCCTGTAAATAATCATCACATGATACCCATGTGATTTTTTACCAACTGAAGATGAAGAGAAGGATTTGCATTTGTGTGAACTGAACATTTATTCCACACGCTTAACCTTCCTCATTCAACTTAATATAAAATAAATTCATTTTTAAAATACTTCAGGAAGAAGAAAATTTCATAGAAATTCCCATGGGTGAGATTCAGCATTTTTCTGCTTAACCTGCTAATGAGGTGGTTGTGGAGCGTGCGGGTGTCCAGCTTATTGTATAATCACCACTTGGTTAGTCTGTAGCCTTCCTGGTTTCCCTCACTTAATTAATGCCCAGAGTAAGATGTAATGAGGTAACTCCTCCCATGAGGCTACTGCAGACCAATAAGCATGAGCAACCGTGGAAGCTGAAGAGTGATAAAAAGATATGTAACAGAATTTTAAAGCACACAGAGCAGCCTTGCCCACCTGACAATAAGTTTTGAGGGTCAACCATGAAATAATGAGACCACTCACAGAAAATGAGGTTAAATTAGGGCTACTTTATTTGACTTAAAATTATTTAAAATATATTGGCATGGAAAAGGAGCAAGAAAGGGGGAAAACCTTATGCAATTCCAGCTGAGGCCAGCTGTCATCCCATGGCTACCTCCCTATCCTTCCCTTAGGTGAAATACCTCAGCCCCAAGAGCAATCCAAATTACTTTGTTTGCTCCCCAGTCCAGCATAGCTGGAAGGTAATCTAGGGAACTCTCACCCAAGCCACAGGACCCTACAAGTGAGATCCCAAATTCTCAGTTGGCCTCAAGGATTGCCTCCTTCCCCACTCCCTGGGATGCAGACCCCTGAAAAGAGAGTTACAAAGCTTACTCTGTACCAAAAGGATGCCAGAAAGTGATCAGCCCAGGCTTATAATCTCTCCCTGCTACCTGCAACAAACAAGGGACAAGCGCCCATTTAATCCCTTTCACCCAACAGGCTGGCCAAGATGACTCTCACACCTTTTGCAAGTGCTCTAGGAACAACAGATTCCCATCTTCCAACAAATGTACATCATCAAGCCTGTAGAGCTCAGATCATCAAAAAAACATTATTAGAGTGAGGTAAAAAAATGTCCCAACCCCTCACTGAAGACATAGCAAATCTCATTACTTAACATACTTGGTGTGTGATTGATCCACTTAGAGTTACCCACCCTTTTCCATATTTGATGGAGAAAGATGGCAGGAAAAAACCAAACCAAAACAACAACAGTAAAACCCCAGACCAATGACTTCTAATAACCTCAAAATCATTCAGTGTCTGTAACTTGAGTGCCTTGCCTTTCAGCAAGCCTAGATCATTTTCTCCATGGTGAATGACCAAAACATCAGGAGGAGGCCCTCTGCACTCCTCAAACAATAGGATTATCAAGCTACACCACTGTAAGCCTTGCTTAACTGGTCACTCCATGGTGACAACATCACTCAAATCTAGCTGAGCCCCAAAGTGACAATTTCAGGTACGGCAGATTACCGAGAACAACATGATGTGGTCACAGATCAGGACCCACTGTCTTGCCCCACAGGACCTAAAATGTACAAAAGAACAGAAAAGACAGAAACAAGTTATTGAAGCCATTACAGCTAAAACTTCAGAGAATGGACATATGTTTTTGCAGCTGAAGATCTCCAACACCTGACATGTTGGATATCATATGGCCCTGAGCTAATTGCAGAAGCTGTGGAGGCCATCCAAATCCTGAAGGAATGAGTACCAAACTCCACAGAGGCCCAATCACTGCAAAATTCTTGACATAACTGACCAAAACTGAAACGTGGTGAGGAGCCAAAGGTTAACATGACAGAAAAAAATGCTCAGGCTGATGTCTCCAAAGTGAACTAAATGCTGCAGGATATGAACTTGTCAAAAACCAGGGTCTGCACAAAAACAATGTGAATCTTAACCCCACCCCACTCCACTCGATCAAACTCCAAATCTGCAAAAGCTAGGGCCCCACCAGAGGTGTAACTTTTAGATGACACCACCAATTTGCTGAAAAACAGGGCCCCCCAAAATGCAGTTAAGGAGGAAGCACAAAAAAGTGCCACTTCAAAACTAGAACTGCAAATGTCTGACCACACCTTACTCAAACTCTTTAAGAATATCTGGAGACAGTAATAGCCAGGTGTCAGAAACCTGACCTCCTTCTCTGGTCCATCCCTCCAAGGCCTTGTGCACCCGGAAGTAAAGTCAGACAAAGTATTTGGCCTTGACTAAAAACAATAAGGCAAATAATTTAGACCAGTTATTTGTGCCAGGCCTCCATGCCTCAAGAACACACAATAATGCAACACATGCTCCACTGGTAGAGGCTAAACAGCCTCATGTCCTGGATTGCTCTAAAGGACACAAATACCCTCCTTTCATTTTGATAACAATGACTGGTACTAGTGACTAAGGAGAGAGCAATGGCTCACACAGTCTCACCCCTCCAATGTTCCACTGGACTAACAGCAGGGCAATCGGCTTGAGATCTGCATTTGGGGCCAGCTGCCTGAAGCACTGCATTTGTTGATGGGAAAGAGTGTCAGCTATCCCATTATCTACACCAGCCATGTGGAACACTGTAAACAAAACATTGAAACACAGGCAATACAAGACGAAAATCCTTACTAGCCACATGATCCTACATGATTTGGAAGATATAGTGTTAATAACATGCACAGAAACCATGTTATCACACCAAAAATAGACAGAGGAGTTAGCAAACTCCTCTGGCCAGAGTCTTACCACTATCATGATTAGGGGGGGGGGAAATCCAGAAAAGTTAAATCAGCTAATAAACCAGCCTGAGCCCATTCCTCGACCCATTAATGTGTGGTCCAATGCCCTTTGAAATAAATACCAAACCCAGTTGACCCCTCTGTATCAGAAGATAGCTGCCGGGTGACCCAAAGTTGCATCTCGTCCTAACAAAAGGAGATACCATTGAAAGATGAACGAAATTCCTGCCAAACTACCAGATCAGCCTTAACAGCTCTAGTGATCCTAATTCTGTGATGAGCTTTTTACACCCAGCAATGGCATCACAAAGATGTCACAAAGAGTCCCTGCTGAGAGTGACTACTCTCCAAACAAAATTCAAAGGACCAATAAGCACCTGAAAATCATTAAGGGTAACTCTGTGTTGCCCCAGAAAGTTTGAGGCTCTTATACTCAAATCATCTAGTTTTGTTTGCAGCAAATGACAATACTGGTTTAATATAATGCTGAGAAAAACTAAGGATCCTCCATCTTCTCAGGAAGATAAAAGGACCCCAAGATCCAAAGTAGATAATTGTTTCATCAAGGTAACACACTGACCTGAACCAGCCCTACCAACAACTAATCATTGAGGTAGTGCAAAACCCCATTCAAGGCCAACCGCTTTCAGAGCATTCCAGAAAAACACTGAATTTCTCACAGGCAGAACAGAAAACAAAGCATCCCCTGGGTAAAGCCCAGTCCACATAATGCTTCCCTTCAAAACAAATCCCTAACAATTCAGAATCATGGGGATGCACTGGAAGCAAGTGAAAGGCAGACTTAATGTCACATTTGACCACCTCTGTTCCTATTCCATTCCTGTGTACAACTGAAGTAGTAGCATCAAACATCATATACTTCACTGTACACAAATCAGCTGGAATAGCATCCTTCAGAGTCCCCTTTAGGCTAAGAAAGATGGTGAACAAGTCTGAACTCATCAGGTGCCTTCTTGGGCACCACAACCAAAGGAGACACCCTAAGGATCACTATAGGGCAGTGGTTCTCAACCTGTGGGTCCCCAGATGTTCATGGACTTCAGCTCCCAGAAGCCCCAGCCACTATGGTCAATGCTCAGGGTTTCTGGGAGCTGAAGTCCATGAACATCTGGGGACCCACAGGTTGAGAACCACTGCTATATGGGGAGAAGAAAAGGTAGTGCCAATGCTGCCTTTACATACCTCCTTGGCAATCTTGTCCTTAACCACTTGTCTAAAACATTAAATGACTTTTGATTCCAAGTAAGGTAAGGCTTTCAAATTACCTGAAAAAAGAAACCTGAAGCCTTCTCTGAACCCAACACTCAAGTAATTTGTGAGCTCTCAATTGGGATATAAGTATAAAAGAAAATCAGTCCTATCCACGTTAACTGGACTGGGGATCCTTAGGAGGAATGGAGGAACCCTCATCCCATCCTTACCCATCTGCTGCTCCCTGGATCCCACAGCACCTTTTCCTTTGGGGAAATTCCACAAGAAATGTGGCCCCAAACAAATGGAGCAGACATGCTTGTACTTGCAGGGAAGCTTGTTGCAAGAACCTTGCACCCCAAACTCCCAACATACCTTAGGCTCCCTGATTCCTAGAGGATACCAAAACCTGGGGATTTTGAACCAAGTGGCCACTGTGAGAACATTCACCCTGAATGGGGCAAGCTGGCATCATCAGGTGCGTCCAAAGCCGGGTTCATTGCCACCCACATCCTAAAAGCCTCATTGTAACTCTACCATGCTAAATAAGCCTATGAATAATATCAATATACCTTATAAGCAAATGTGCTCTCCAAGGCTGGACCTTAGTGATAATGCCTGAGTAAATGAAAAACAAAACCAAAACCAAAAAACAGACAACCAGTTCCTCCAGTTGCTCACCATTTTGGGTTTTCCAAACCTCTCTTTCCTAATCAATCTCCCAGAATTTCCCAATCTTTTTTCTCCACTTTTCTATAGAGAAAGTGAGATAATGTCAACATATTCACCATACAATGTCTTATCAATAGTTGCCTGGAATAAATGATCTGCTAAATTCATATTCATATCCCCAAATGGAATAGCACTATAATTCACAGGACTGTGAGAAACAGTAAACAGGAGCTGCAATCCCAATGGAGAGGCAGCAGACCACTGAAGAAAATGCCCTTGACTCTGAATTGGGGATCCCATAGATAACTGTGCAAATCCACCTAATACATAATCCATCTAACATAAAGGAAGGTACAATCCAGTCTGAGTCATCCTGGCTTGTGCTCCACCATCCTAAAGATGATGGAGCCTTATTAATACCCAATTTTCCCATTGTGCTAATCACTCTAGCTGAAGATGCATTTCAGATTCCCCCACGGCCAGTCTTGTGCCATCAATGCTTGAGAAACTGTCCCAAGTGTAGCACTAGTGACAGACTCACCTGAGGGCTTCTGTGCCAGGTTGGGATTAACACAGACACACTTTGATCTGCATCAGCTAACAAAACCTCTTCTTTCTCTTTACATATACTATTTCTAAGGGCTTCTAGGTGAGCAAGGACCACGGCATTAAAATTGTCCTTAAAGAGCTTCTTGGAACCAAGCATAGTAGTCTTTCTCTTTTCTAGTTCCTCCAGTTTAGACAAAATAGCGACTCTTTCCATAAATTCATTGTCATCATCAGAGAAAGGAGGGGTAACCAGGGGAAGGCACTTAGTGGCTTGCTTCCTCACAGGTCCCTTCCCTTTAGAAGCACCAGAGCTCTTCTTAGAGGCCATTCTCAAATAATCCCAACCTAAGCAACTATCAGTCTAAGCCACCGACATAGAGCAAGATATGAAAGTTGTACAAACATGGAGATTCCCCAATTAATTACCCCCAACATACAATGAGTAAGAATCTGGGACGCACAACAACCTTGGTCCAATGGTCTGCTGAAGATGCCCTACCTCCAAAAGGGGGCAAATACTCAAGGTAGCCCCCAGGAGCCAATGGTTAGAAACATAGTAAGAAAGAATGCAATCTATGAAATTCAGCAACCCCCCAACCAATCCAGTGATGGGAGAGGCCCAGCTGAGCCACGAAAAAACACACACACTAATGAGAAGGTTAATAAATCACCATCTTTCTTAGCCTAAAGGGGACTATAGTTTTTAGTGGAGGAAAGCAGCTAAAAGAACTCCAATCAATTGTCAACACCTCACACAGTCCCTAAAAGTCCTACCTAAAATACAGATCCTCCAACCAACTGACCACCATAATCAAATGTTTACAAGGCCATGGAACAGAGAAGGCTAACAGTGAGGACAGAATCATGAATACCAAGTTGGAGGAGAAACAAGAAAAGATTTGAGGCCACTGAAGTTTTAAGAGATTTAATTGCAGAAGAAGGGTATCATCTACCACTCCCCCACCTGTGCTGCAAGAAGAAAATGACCACTGGAAACCAAGCAAGACTAGCTGTGCAAAATGGATGCTGGTGCCAGAGTGCCCCATGATTGGTTGGTGCAACCCATGTGATGGGAAAAAGGTGCAAAAATCAAATGGAGGGAAGAAAAGAAATGGAGGAGCAGCCCATGTTTATTCATGAAAAGAAGGCCAGTTACCCAACAAAAATCCTCCTGGCAATGGGCAGCAACAAGGTTGCTATCAGCATCAGAATGTAGTGCTCACTACATCACAAACAAAACAGTTGCCAAAGATGCAAACAAACTGAGGGCATACTCCTACCAAGTACTGACCAAGATAGGCATGATTGTAGCTCTAACAGCAACTGGAAGCTTAAATGAATAAAACACTGTAGAGAAAATGCCATAGGAGGAAGATGAACTGAGTGGGTGGGGGAGCAGAGGAGGTCTGATGAGACGAGCCAGATACAGATCCACCCAAGGAAAATCAGCAAAGGCAAAAGCACCCAGGGAAAACAACACTGTGGAATACAGCAAGGCAGGGGAGACAAGATCAGTCAGACACAAGCTTACAGAGGGAAATCAAGCACCAAAAAAAAGTTGAAACTGAGGCCAACTGAGTAAAACCTTCCCCAGCAGCCCAGCCCCCAATCACCAAAACAACCAGCCCACCAAACAGCAAGCCCAACAGACATTCAACACTCAACACAAGCCTCTGAAGCAGGTATCCACAGACTGCACCACAATTGATACACACATGACACTCAAGCAACCCAGCTAACAGACTGCAGATTAATATGAGCATACACTCTGTAAAAGCCCACCAATGCGGTCAAAAAACCCAGCTCCTACAAGGAAAAAAGTGCTGGAATTGCTGGGAAAAAAATGCAGATTGCTGCTCAATGAAATAGGAAGTGCTCTTAAAAAAATAATCCAAGTAGAGCATGTGAAGGGGTCACATGGGCTTTGCTCTTCCCCCATCACATTCTGTGATCTGGTTCCAAAAGCCAATCGAAAGTTGCACTCTGGCTGTTCTCATGGAAACCCTCAAAGGCTTACTCTCCCGTACAAAAATGTTCACCTTGTGGGTCCAAGTAAAAAAAAAACACTTTAACACACTTCCCAAAAATATTTAAAATATATTTGAAAGCACCTCAAGACTGAAATACTAAAAGGAAACCCTCTTTCATGAGAGAAGAAGCTTTGAGAAAATTGAAGGACAAATTTGGACACAATGATAACTCTTCCTCATATGTCAGGACTTCCAGGAAGGGAAGAGATATTAGGAGCATTCACATTTAAACAAGGATTTATCCACAATTTCCCTTCAGAAATGTTACATTTTGGTAGAATAACAACTAAAGCCAAGCCAAGATGTTCTTCTGAGAAGTTCTGAGATTTTTCTTTTTTCCCTTTCTAGCAACAGAACAATAATTTGTGAGGGTTTCCCCCCCCCAAAAAAAAATTCTGTTGGGAGATGGGAGTTATCCAAATGATTAGTCCTGTGGGAACTCTGTACTAGCAAAGTAACAGAGAAAACATTTCCCAGTTTGAGTGTGGCTTCTTAATATATGATGGCTGACTTGAAAGACAAGGTGGACAGTAGAATTCAAAATGTAAAAGAAAATATTTATTCTTTCTCTCTCTCTCTCTATATATATATATGATAAAACATTAAACTCACCAATTAATTATTAGATTAGAGATATGCTTAGCATATTTTAGAAGTTAAGAGCAGTTAACATTTAAGCAGCACTATGTGTGTTGTTAGAGTAGAATAATGACAGTCAAAGGAGAACAGTGTTCTCAGAGACAGAGTGACACTTAAAAGTGATTGACAGTTGAGAATCCTAGCAAAGATAGCCAAAGAAGTGGGCAAGAGAGAATACTGCTGTAATTTCCAACAATTTCTTCATCATTTTTGATGCAGTGGGGTGGCAGATTCCTCCCAACCAATACTTCAGAATGATTCTGGATATGGAGGATTATGAAGAATACAAAATAGTGGTGTGATCACACAGTTGCAGCTATCACCACTTGACATAGTTAAAAAAGCTGAAACCTTTAGGAAAAAAGAAGGAAGGAGAAGCACTATAGCTATTGTGAATGTTGATCTCTGTCTCTGAGAAACTGTTGGAAAATACTTCCTGCCTCAGGAATTAAACAAACAGTTATAATCTTCCTCTGGAATCCAATGCCCACCCTTAATATGGGGAATCTAGAGAGACAATTTGCATGCACCTCTAATTTGTATTTCAGTTTTGAATTGGAAAGATTCCTTCTCCTTCTTCTTTTCACATGATGTCTTCTCTTAGCATTATGTATTCAATCTCCCCAATTACTTGCTTTATGAGACATGATAGCTTTTTAATGCATGGATGTCTACTGAACTGATAATTTAAGTAGGTTCTACTGTTAAAACAAAAGTACAGACAATGTAGCCAGAAACTACTGTATAGGACTAGTGTTCTTCAGCAGAGATTTCTGAGTAATTCATCAAACTATAAATCCCAGAATTTTGTATGATGGAGCCATGACATTTAAAATGACTGCAATCTGCTATAGCTGTTTAGTGTAGACATGCTTGTGATATTAAATTGTTAATGCTTGCTCAAGATATTCCCGTTACCATTAGTCCCAAAGTTTTGCTACATCATTCAGATATCAGTTCATGCTTCGTCTGTTCCCTAGATTTACTTATCTGGTACATTTGTTCCTGAAAAGTATACAGGTTGTATGCTATATTCAATACATTAAGAAATATTTTTGTGAAATGCCAAAGAGAACAGGAAAACTTACATTTATTCCATACTGACTGGCAATATACATACACACATGCACATGCACAAATACGCACACACATTCACAATGTAGTGTGCTACTTGAGAAAAAAAGGTGTCATTGTTCAGTAAGCTGTTTTAACAAGGATAAAGGGAGAAAATATATTTTAACATTTTATTTTATTTTTTTTGTCAGTAATAAATCTGTGTAGCTGTCTGCAAAATCCTCATCATTTACCAATCACAAACCAAAAGATGAGAGAGAAAAAAATTAAGAAACTGTCTAGAATATGATACTTTTTTTTCTCCCCAAAACCAGATATTCATCAAAAAATTCCATTCCTTTCTGAGAAAATGCCTGGGGTAACGTTATATACTGTCATATCAAGACACTGAGAATGCTTGCAAATGAGAAAAGAATGGAAAGAAAGAAAGAGACTTATTCAGTTTTATTCATGTTTGGCCCCAAGCTTCTTTCATTAATCACGTACTGTCCATCTAAAGGGATGTTTGGATGTGAAGGCAGTTTCTTTCAGCAGTGTCAGCTTACTTGATGAACAATTATGCATTCAGAAAGTTAATGCATGATAGTGGCAAATGTGTTCATACAGCTGTTATCCAAAGCCCACTTCAATTTTCTATGTACAAGATAAAAATGACAATTGCCAGGAAATAGATGCCACCATGAATAGTAATTGTTCACTGGCAGAATTAAATGCACACAAGAACTAAAAAAGACAGAAAATAGATTAATTTTTTTAAAAAAGTAACAGACTCCTCACCTCACCTCATCAAACTAATAGAAAAAGAATCATATACTTTCAGCTCATTGGGGTTTATTGCATCTAATCCCAGTTGTCATTTACACACACACACACACACACAATATCCTGTAAAGAAAACTTGCAAGTTTTTCTCATCCTCAGTAAGAAAATGTATCCTGATGCATAAAACAACACCATCAAAATCAAGAAATAAATAAATAAAATCTAAACCACCACAATCTTGGTTTCGCAGAAAAGTATATATATGCACTTTTTATGGGGTTTTGTGTGGGAAAAAAATGTTCTTTATACCAACTGAATTTTTGCACAGCTACCAGAATGAACCAAAACCTCTGTAAAATGTGGGGAAAGTTTGCCCCTCCCCCAATGATAATATTGCTCTCGGAAAGATAACCCTTGAAAGTCCAGCTTACAGTCTCACACAGACCAGGACGCCATCCAGAACATATAGTTTATGTGACCTATACAATCCCTTTCTGCAGACATTGTGACTGGAGATTGTCAGTGGCATTCCTGTCCCAGATAGGCAGTTAGAACTTGCAGTTTGTAAACTACTGTTGGAGATGAATAATTCACCTTGTGCCTGTTCTGAGTAATAATCTTACAGAGTGAGCTGCAACTGTGTCAGGCACATACTCACGTTCTGTCCATGCTATGGACATGCACGTGAGTTTTCATGCAGTAAAGGCAGTACATATACAATTCATGCACATATGGTGCTGCACACAACTTTGTATGTAGATCTGTGTGGCTGTTCAGTAGCAGTAATTGTGAAATTAAAATAACCTATTATTTGTATCCATCCTTTTAAGTATTTCTGGTGAGAGTGTCTTTCTGATTATATTATAATTTTCTCCAACAACTCTCCAAATTTTGGTTCAGGTGGTGCCAGAATTTCTTCATACATTCACTCATCCCACTTTTTCTCAAACCAAACATTGTGTGGTCTACTTGTGATGACTGTGTAAGTTAAAAATTAAATTTTAAAAACAAAACAGAACAAACAAACACTTAAAATCCCCCAGTTTCTTGTATTTTACTACCAAGCCTATGCATCTTCTTCTCCAGCTGGTAATCATCCCTGTCATAGCTGGAGTTGATTTAATTGTTTAAAATTAGTGCCTTTGGGGATGCAATCTTTCTTCATCATGAAAAATGCATGCCACACCCTGCCCAGAATCTAATTATTTTATAGAATATGTTTAATTGACCTTTCTGCATTCAGTCAGTAAATTCTGCTGGATGATCATATTGAATGTACTATCTATAGAGAACAGTGCACAACTTTTTGAAATGGTGAGAAAGTGCTAATTCTACAAACAGAAACATAAGAAAGTTTATGTGCTTATCCTGTCTGTCTGTCTGTCTGTCTGTCTGTCTGTCTATCTATCTATCTATCTATCTATCTATCTATCTATCTATCTATCTATCTATCTATCTATCTAAATCAGTGGTTCTCAACCTGTGGGTCCCCAGATGTTCGTGGACTTCAGCTCCCAGAAGCCTTGAGCATTGACCATAGTGGCTGGGGCTTCTGGGAGCTGAAGTCCATGAACATCTGGGGACCCACAGGTTGAGAACCACTGATCTAAATGTAAATTGTGACCAAAAGAAATGGAATTACTTGCTTTCCATAACCAGAAATCTCCATCAACTTGAGTTAATTCGCACTAATTCTGGAACTATGATTCCACTAATTTGCCATGGTTCCATCCTATAGAATGTTGGTATTTGCAGTATAGAGAGTTTATTTAGAATTTTTAGCCAGAGAGTTCCTCCAGTGCCTCACCAAACTACAAACCCTTGGATTCCAAAGGATATTTCCAGGGAGCTTAGAAGTGGAACGTTGTGTAGTATGCATGGATTCCTTG
Organism: Iguana delicatissima; assembly: GCA_948472985.1. Classification (NCBI taxonomy): domain Eukaryota; kingdom Metazoa; phylum Chordata; class Lepidosauria; order Squamata; family Iguanidae; genus Iguana; species Iguana delicatissima. Next base: position 449,006 of record CAOKZL010000599.1, on the reverse strand, counting down.
TCATCCAATGTGAAGTCTTACTCCATTTCTAACTAGAGTGTCATCCAGCTCCTCCTACTTACACTCCCCTGACCTTTCCTTTATGTAATCATGTTGGGTAAATAATGTCTGAGTCATTCCCTCTTACTTTTTAGTCATTTAGTGTCTTAAGGACTGGGGTACTCTAGATTGCTTTGAACTGGTGTGATCTGCTCTGGAGCTGGATCAATTCAACTTTGCATGATCCTGAGCTAGTCCAATCAGTCCATGACAGACCAATGAATGTCAGGATTTAGTAGGATCAGTCACACAGTCCTGCCTTATACCCTTATCTGTGTTTGGTTACCCTCTTACTGAAACATAAAATATATAATTCTATTATATTTTAATTGAGGAAAGGTCTTTTTTGTTTTGTTTTGCATCCATAAATGACAGAACACTAGAAACTGCCTTGTGTGAAATCAGACTATATGTCCAATCTATTGTTGTGTTTTGTGCTTTCAAGTAATTTGCAACTTATGGGGACCCTAAAGTGAACCTATCACAGGGTTTTCTGGGGTTGAAAGTCTGTGATATGTCCAAGGTCACCCAGTGGGTTTCCTCGGCTGAGCAGGGAATTGAACCCTGGTCTCCAGGATTGTAGTTTAACACTCAAACCACTACATTATAGCAGTACTCTAATTAATTTTAGTTTTCCAGGATCTTAAGCAGAGTTTTTCTTCTCTCAGTTACTACATACCTGATCCCTCCTGCCCTAAAAAGGAAGTACCAGCTACTGATACAGAGGTTTTCTACATTCAGAATATATGTCCAGCTACTGAGCTGAGACCTACTCAGCTTTTCACAGAAACCAGAATAGGATTTTATTCCATTAAACCTTTAACTAACTTGTGGAAGCTTTAATCATAAGTATTTGGACAATTAAAAAAAGTTACAAACTAGCTAGCTAGAAAGTAACATATATCTGCAAGGAAGTCACTTTCATTGAGTTCAAGGAGTCTTACTCCCATGCAAGTAGGCATAGGATTGCAACCTAAGTGAAACAAGATTTCCTCTCCACTATCAACCCAGACTAGAAATGTCCTAGTCCAGCTGAAACATATTTCTGTACTTTCCTTTCATATTGTTCTCTCATTATGGATGAAAGGCTCTTTTGTCGTCCTCATAATTGTCTCCATAGCACTCAAGCCCATTTAGCAATGTGTTGTGCTAAGGGACTCTTTCCTCTTATGTCATAGTGTGAGTTCTAGTCTCTGTGGCAACAAACCTGTATAATGAGTGGGACTGCAGACTTTCAGGTTTAGTCTTGGATCAACAGGAGTCTGGAGATGAACTTAGAGATGTCTTACCAGATTTTCTTCCTATCTCAGAGCTGGGAGAAAACACATTCAGGTAAGGAGAAAGAGATAGCTGAAACCATGAGATAGCTGAAGCCATGAGATATCAAAGCATAGAAGTGTTATCAGTTAACCCTTTGAAAGAATAAACTATGCTGGAGATGAGATTCATGGAGAAAAAGAAGCTTGTTGAGAGAGGAAGGGGACTTTGAGGCAGAAAACTGCAGAAGGATGACACGTTGATAACTGAGCAAGAAAGCATGAGATCTGTTGGGTCTGGTTAATCATAAAGGCAAGAAGAAGAAAGATGATAAGTATAGAGTATCTCATGGAAAAAAATGAGATTTTTAAAAATCTTCCAGAAGGAAAATGGTTAAAAGTAAGCAACTACAAACTGATAATTTGAAACTAATAAATGTGGCTGTGAACTGCCTGCTAAAGATGATAAACCCTACTATTGTTGGAGGAAGAAGGCACTGCCATCATTTATTCAACAGATGATATTAAGATACCATAGCGAAAGACCTTATTATGAAATTGATCAATAGTGTAAATCAGGGGTGGGGGTAAATTTATATACTTAAACAAGGATACACACACACACACACTTATTCTTCTTTGGAAGTGATGAGAAAGGTTTAGTAACCATCCTTGTCAGGGTCCAAAGCAAGGGCAGCAAGGGCCAACCAGTACAGAAGCTGGGACTGGGACAAGGGGCCAGCACTAGGTCAGGAAGCTGAGGGTCAGAGCAAAACAAGAGTCCAAAACAGTAGTCCTCCATGTAGCAGGGGTCCAGGAAGTCAGGGGCAAGAAGTAGCTCCAGGAGACAGGCAGGAGGTCATAACACACAAGACTAAAAGGCAACAGAATCCTTTCAGGCAACATAGGGCCAGAGGTCAACTGTCAGCTGGGTAACACAAGAGAGTTAGGAGAGGTTACAGACAACACTGGAGACTGTGTTACTGTAGCAAAGGCTGCAGAGTAACCCCAGCCCTTAGATAGCTGGCTGCTGGCTGCTCCAACTGCCCTGCATCAAAGCAGCCAGCTGGGTCTGAGATATTAGGCAGGATGCTGCAAAGAATAGGGTCAAGGTCTGGATCCTTGCAGGCAGAATCCTGCAAGGACTTAGTCATGGACTCAAACCCTTATAGTACCCCCTGCTGTCCACTCTAGGGCCTGGCTTCTCTGGGTAATGTCAGTGGAAGGCCTGGAGCTTGGCAGGAACATGGATGTGCTCCACCAGTTCCCAAGATCTTTCTTCAGGACTGTAGTCCTCCCAGTCAATGAGGTAGTGCAGCTTTCCTTGGACCCATTTAGAGTTCAAGATGTGGACCACGTGGAAGTCCTCATGCCCATCAACCAGAATGGGGGGGCATGGTGCACTCTGAGAATGGGTTAGAACAGTAGGGTTTGAGCTGAGAGACATGGAACATGGGGTACATCTTCAGGGCATGTGGGAGGTCCATTTTGTACACCACTAGACTAACCTGCTACAGGACAGGGTAAGGCCCCTGGAACTTGTAGTCTAACTTGAAAGAGGGGTGGGTGGAACTACAATTTTCTGTGGACAGCCAGACTTTGTCCCTGGCCTGAAATGTAGGTCCAGCCTGCCAATGCTTGTCTGCCTGGGCCTTGTAGTCTGCCTTAGCCCTTTCCAAATGCTATATCAGCTCAGCCTGTATCTTCTGGGTATGGAAACCCTGTCTTTGGCACTTGGGACCAGGGAAGCTGCTGGCTTGCACAGGTGGTATTGAGGGTAGTGCCCAAAGTTTGCATAGAAGGGGTTTTGCCCTATGAAGGCATGGCTGGCATTATTGTAGACACACTCAGCTAGAGCAGCAGGCTCATCCAGTCATCCTAATGGTAGTTGAGCAAGCATCAAAGACACTGCTCCAGGACCTGATTCACCCACTCAGTTTGCCCATCTGTATGAGGGTGATAGGCCAACAATAGTTGTCTATCCATGCCAAGGAGCTCAAAGAATGCTGTCTGGAAGTGGGATGTGAACTGGGGGCCCTGTTCGGAGATCATGGTGTCTGACAGCCTCTGAAGGTGGAAAACCAATCGCAGGGGCAATTGGGACCTTTGGCAATGGGGTAACATGAAGCTGAAGCATTGGCTTCTAGCACAAATGGGAGCGGCAGATCTGGGTGTGCCATGATGGGAGATATGGTGAAAGCCTCCTCTAGCTGGTTAAAGGCCCCTTGTGCTGCGGAGGTCCATCAGAACTGGGTGCCTTTCCAGGACAGAGTGGTGAGGGGGGCTATGACCTGTAAGAATCTGAAAATGAAATGCCAGTGGAAGTTAGTTAACCTGATGATGTGCTACATTTCCTTCAGGAACCTCAGGGAAGCCAAGTCCACCACCATCTGGACCTTTTGGGGGTAAAGGGGATCAGATAGTGGTTATTGATGGTTACATTGTTGAGTTGTTGGTAATCTATGCAAGACCAAATCCCTCCTTTCTTTTTCACAAAGAAGATGAGGGCCCCTCCTGGATAAATGGAGGGTCAGATGAACCCATGTTCCAAATTATCCCGCAGGTAGTCCCACAGAGCCTCCAGCTTTGGCCCCGACAGGGCATCGATGTGACTGAATGGTACCATTGCCCTTGGATGGAGGTCAATAGGACAGTCCTATTCACAGTGGGGTGTCAGGGTTTCACCTCCTTTCTTTTCAAAGACATTGTCCAGATCACAGTACTCATCTGGAAGAGTTTCCCTGGACAGAGGCTGGAGATCCATGGGGAGACCACCTTGCCTCACCTGTGTGTGCCAGTACTAACTACAGAGAGGATGCCAGTTAACATTAACAAAGTATTTTATTCTAATTGACAAATACGTGAAAAATCAGATACTCTTAAGAACCATACAAAGCTATCAGAAAATGATATAGGGAAGATTGAATAGAGAGAGACTGGGTGGAAAGGGCAACAGTTACTTGTCCTGAAGAAGGAGTCACAGCAGAGTGGTTCAGACAACGTCTGAGGGTAACAAGTAGGATCAGCAGCCTAGGGTACCAAGTACAATGTACAACATACTACAAATGGCTGAGATTGAAGCTAGGGCTTTTATACTCTATTTCACACCCTGAAGGGGTGCACTGACAAAACCGTAATGGCTTTCACACAGGATTGATAAAGGGGTCCACAGTGGCCTGCTTGCTTAACTCTGGAGGGACAAAGCATTGATGAGAGTCATGATGATCTCTTAATGTTTGCTCAGGTGGGGTGTATAGGGAAGATCAAGGGATGGTCTCTGATTGCTCACCAATCTGGACAGTTTGTCTTTCACTGCATTCAGAAATGCAAAGAGCCTCAAATGGTAAAAGGATTAGCACAAACCCATTAATGTTGAGTTTTTCCACCTAATCCTCTCTGGATTTACGACCCTGAACAGGTCAATTTGATCCTGAAATATGTCTCTGGTCAGTGATATGATGTGGTAACAATTAGTCTCAGTTAGATCCATCTAGTCAGCTAAACTTACGTAAATGTTGGCTTACTAAATTCATTTACTTGGTCTATGCTAGTTGAGATTAACTATTTGATTTATGTCATAATCCAGATGTTACCCCACTGAAAAACCCTGTCCCAGGGTCTACCGTTTTGATATTAAAATATGATTCCATGTGCCTGAGAGATTGCCCGGATGAGCACGTAGGCAGCAACGGTCGAATTATCAAAAACTAGGTCAGTCCAGTAAAATCCCCCATCACGAGCCCCAGGAGACCTCAAGCTGTGCAAACCCATAATAAACAAAGGGTCCTCAGCCCCTGAGAAACCAACTTGAGGGGATTAGCATGTTTACCCCAAGTTGAGCAAAATTCTATCAGGCAAGGACAATTTACATGAAGTCACACCACAACCCAGTGCAGCTGAAGATCCTGAGACTTTGGGAACACCTTGTAATCTCATCATGCAAAGGAAGTTACAATTGTGGAGCTTCTTTCTCCTTGCAACACCCATTGTTCTCCCTGGGAAAGGATTAGCCCTCCAGGTACCTTTTCCCCTACCAATAATCCCAGTTTTTGAGTGTTTCTTTGGATCACTCCCAGTCATCCCAGCAGACTGTTTCTCTGTCCGTTGAGTAATCCCCTCACCCCTCTCTGTGCTGAGCCCCACTTCTCAGCTGTTTTTCCCAGACCAAGGGCAGTATTACCCCAGCTACAACCCCTTTAATATTCCCCTATCCAATTTCCTCTCTTTTGCTTCTTAATAGGTCTTGAGTGAGTGTGTGAGTGATTGCGTTGGTGTGTGAGACTTTCATTCAAAAAAATAATTTATTAGACATTTTTGTTTGGTTTTTGGCTTGGCCTGACCCAGTAAAAGCAGGGTAAAAAGACCCCACAAGGCTACTCTGCCTCTTGCATTGCTCTTGCTCATTCTCTGGCTAGTTTCCATTTCCCATCACGTGGAGCACATTGAGGTATCCCCCAAGGGACCCCAGAAATCAGGGTAACACAGAGTCAGTGTAAGATTCAATGTGCACTTCATAGAAATGATCAAAATTAATGAATTAACATACTGTGTCATCCTTCCAAAAAGATGAGAAGGAGCAGTGCCTATTTTTTCTAATTGCAGTAGAAAACTTTTACAACAGTCTGGGCCCTGGGTTTAATAGTGAGGAAGAAAATATAGAATAAAATGAGAGAAAGAAAGAGAAACTAGGATAAGCACATTTTTAAAAGGTGGCTTTTGATTGTCAAAATGCAGACAGACTGTTTTCAGGAGTTCTGAATTGTGTGTAAGAGCTGAAATTGAGAAAACTATAGAGTTCCACATATTATCCAACATCAATGTCCCTGAGTGTACAAGGCCCTACTCAAGCATTTGTTAATCAAACATGAAGCATTCTCCTCACATGCGTTGAATGTGACTTAAATCTCCATTCAGACTCAACAGATCAAACCAGGAAGGTCAGAGGAGTAAATGCTGTGAATTGTCAGCATTTGTAGACAACCCCTGATAAGAAAGATGTATATGTATATATGTGATCCCTTGACCACCCAGCTCTAGAAAGAAAAGAGTTAACTAAAAATGGTATCTCTAGCCAAATCTTCGACACAGTCTTCATAGTGGGGAGGACTCCATTAACTACCACAACCAGGGTTATAGGGGATACTGATTAAATTATCAGACATGAGTGAGTACTTCCAGGCAAAGTTCTTTTATTCCTAGTATTACATCCTGCACGTGGAAAACAAGGCATTATGTACAGAAAATGGTATTAATAGGGAAACTTAGCTTTGGGAAACAGGTGATCATCTTAACATCTAGCTCTCTTTGTTAGTCAAAATAAAGTCATAATCTTTCCTGGCAAGCCTAACTCAGAAAAATGATGTTATAGACTGAGACAGGGCAAGATTGTGAAATATGCAAACTTTAATATTTTGCCTCCTCAAATATATAAAAGTCAAAGTTTGTCTGTTTCTCTGTTTCAGGTGAAAACCTCATATGATTGGCTGCCTAAGAAGATTCTACAGAATACTGGAGTTTGTAGTTTAGGGAAGGGCCTTTAGAATTCTCAGCGAGAGAGCTCTTGGGCCTCAGTCAAATGTGCCTGTTTTGAATAGGCTGGTTATTGTGGAGATAAGGCCTAGCAGCGAGGAGGAGGCCAGTGTATCCCCTCAGGAACCCAACCTTTCTATGTTAATAACTCTGAATACAGATTGGATTAAGGAATATGGGGAAAAGTGGCAGGTACTGGACGAGACAGTTTGGGGAATTAGAGACACAGGATCTCAAATCTTTCTAACAAGTATTACCTATGAGAAAATAAAATCCCTAATGCTAGGTAGATAACGCTAGTCCCTTGTAAAAATGCCAGACTCTGAAGACAGTTCATACTGGAGAAAAGGTGTTTTTGACCAAGAAGTATTCTTGTTACAGCCCCATGCACCCTTCACAATTGGCATAGTTTAATTGGCAATATTATTTAATTGGCATTATATTAATTGTCATTTATATAAATGATACCTGAGGTGACTGGAAAGTCAAGCTGGAAAAAGCAGATTACTGACTGTCAACATGAGATAGCAAGGCAGGTCAGCCACACCCACCTCCTAGGCAAAAGTCAAAGTCATTGTCAGGCTAATAGCTTGGCCATTCTCAAGACAATAGGCTTATGCTAACAAGGCAGACATCTCAGAGCTGAAAGGGGAACCTCCACTAAATTGTGATTGTCTTAACCCTGATCTCACAAACTGGAGATTTCCTTGTTGTCTTCCCAACCCCTCCACAAGACTGGGCTATTATGACAGCCATTATTCTTTTGTCTCCTAAACACTAAGACCATTAACTTTGTCTGGATGTCACTGTTCGTGTTGTAACTCCCATTGTCCACTTAGCTGGGAAAGTGATTCACACCCATACTTACAGTATATTTTTCGGGTATAAGAACCCCTGATTTTGAGCACTTGAGAGCAGTCTCTTGACTTTCTGAATGTCACACTGTCTGTTTGATTCCTGAATGAGAACTGTCCTTAGGTGCCTACCTAAGCCATGTCACTGCTTTCCTTGCTGCTCTCCAGACCAGTAAATGTCACCTCATCCCTGAAAGTCCTCTATCCACACTTTCCTCCCTTTACCTTCAGTTAGCTCTTCTGTGTGTGAGTGAGTGCTTGGATCCTTGAGTGCTTGTGTCAATTTCTATCAATAAAACAATTTTTTTTTTTTACATTTAGAATCTCTAACTGGTTCTTTCCTTCAAGGACCCCATAAACATGATGGTAGATCTTGTTAAGTTACCCCCCTCTCACAGGCCTCCTAATTTTGAACTAATTTCTCATTGTCATGCGGAGGTACTAGCATCATGAGTGGACCCCTGAACCACTCACAGTTTGGGGTAGCATTCTGAAAGAAGGGTGTCCTTGAAGCTTCCGTCTTCAAACAGAAGTTTAAATTCCTGAGAAGAAGTTGCCTGTCTCCAATATCTGCTGAACTACTGCTTAGGACTGGGTCTAACAGTTTCCTTTATCATGATGTAAATGATTCTTCTAAATATTATAAAAGAAACAACATTGGTTCATTTTTCCCTAATTTTTAAAGAGCATCCATTGATCTGGGAGTGAAAGATGAGGAGTGAATGGGATAGATGAGGTTTAGCAAAAAAATTATGTGACTGTAGGAAACAAAAGACTATTGATTAGCAAGAGTTTAAACAAAGATTTAGCTTGACATCAGAACACCACACAAAGGAGTTTAAAAGAGAAGCTTCAGGAAACATATACACAATTAGGTCATCAACTGGACAAATCATTGGGAAATTGGATTAATGTGTTTAGATTCAAACTAAGAAGTATTTAATGAATTTATTTGTCCTGAAAAAGTTTTATAATATCTTAACTCAAGATTTCAGGTGGCTAGCATGGGGGGGGGAACAGTGGCAAAAGCAATTTTAAAATTGGACTATCGGGTATTAATAAAAAATGAAGGAGGAAAAAAACTTTTTTTTCCTGCAGAAACAGAGTGAGGACCTTTTAGGAAAAGATGCTTTGAAAACTGACAGCCTAGTAAGTATAGGACATCTCAGGAAAAGGATTGTGGCACAAATGAGAAGAGTTTTAAAGGCAAGCCACTAACCAGATCAAACATTGGAATTAAATATTGTTTTAACCGTGGAAGTGTCAGGCTTATCCAGTTTAATTGCCTGGTCATAAACAAAGAAAATGTATGACCAAAACGTAAACAAGTAAACATTGTAAGAAGCATTCAGTTTCAGGGAGCAGGCAAAGACTTCATGCAAAAGACAAAAAAACCACTGCTGATGGCAGTTTGGAATCTCGTGAATTTACCAAACAGAGATACTTAGAGGAACAATTAGCATTGTAATATCAGAACTTTACATTTTGTTAAGTCACCTCAACTTTAGAGATGAATTCTATATTTAAAGAGAAGGTGTCACTAAATGGTAACAAGACAGAATCTGTAAGGAATTTTGGACCCAGGTAATATGTAGTTAAAATCTACCTTATAAACCCTGAAAATATATTGAAAGGAAACTGGCATATGATTAAGGGCCTAAGAAGTATTCCCAGTAACAATAGCAAGTGTGAACATCAAGCATAATGGCTGGGAAGGATGCTTGGGCTTTGCTGTCAGTTCAGATATCCCAATTCTTCTTGTGTTTCAGAATGATTTAGCCCAAGATGCACAAGGGGGACCTTAGAACTACCACCTATCATACAAAAGAAGGACTTCTTCTAGGAACCACTTTGGAAAAGTATGATGAACAGGTTGATGCCGGTGTACTTGGTGATCATCATCATCATCTTCAATCAGAAGAACGAATAGATTCCTTCCATAGAAAGGGACTCACTTGAATTTACCATGGAAGAGTAGAGAGATGATGGCCTTAACCAATTTGAAGGAACAGATGAAACAACTGGACTTGTAAAAGAAGTTCAATTTAAGACAACAGCTGAATGGTTGTTTTCCAGGTGAAATCGTTCTCCTTCAAAGTTCTCATTCCCAAGAAGCTGTGTTTTTGGGTAGAGAACATCATTAGTTTATTAGTCTTAGTCTGGTTTAGAGGCCCTGAATTAGTTTGTCTTCTTCCTCCTTGCACTGTTCCAGTACAATGCTAATAAAAAAAATCTAATGGGACAGAATGATGTGATTTTTTTTTCCATCTCTAAAGTGTACCATTTGGTACTTTTGGTACACTGTGACTCCAGTCATCCTTCTTCCTTTTCTCATGTGTACGTGTGCATTAAAGAGATGAAAACTTTTATAAATTCTATTCTCCTGGGTAAGATATAGTTTTTTTTTCTTTCTTTGCTGTGAGAAGTCATGAAAAACAATGAAGTTTCTTGAACACTTGTCACAGTACAGGACTTATGGAGAAAGAAAAAGTACAGGTGCTTTTCTTACATAGAAAACTTTTTTTCCAGTGAAAATAGTGTTTTCTGAACAAGATACTTGCATTCTATTGAGAAAACTGTTTCCTGCATAGAAATATTTTCTGTGTAGAAAATACTTTTTCATGCCCAGCAGACTTGTTTTCTGAGCTGAAAATTCACATTTTCTGCACAGTAGAAGTGCATTTTCACACAGATTAAGTCTTAAACTGCAAAGATTCCCATTCATCTAGTATAATCATCTTCAGACACTCTTCCAACACTCAAGTAATTCATTTCTGAATTTTTAAAATATTCTTTACTTTTCTCTCTCTCTCTCTCTCTCTCTCTCTCTGCGTGCTTGTGTGTATTTCAGACAAAGTTTCACGTTGTCCTTATTTTTGAACTCTTGTTCTTAGCAAACATTTAATTTCAGTTGTTTAACCCTAATCCTTCTTAGCCTTGTTAGTTTACACATTTGAATTAGTGTTTCCCTATCCTGAAATAACTGTGCTCTTTTAGTAATTATGTGTGTTTTACAGGAACTATTTATCATTTATGAAGATTTTCTATAGTATTTGCTAATCCCAAATTATGGTGCATATTTTGGTTCAACTCTGTTTAATAGTATGTCCTTTTTAGTCAGTTATCTCTGTGGGTAGCTTATTGGCTCCAGTTTGACTGAGACACACTAATGCTAAGGTCAAAAGGTTCATTGCACACATGCACAGTCAGAACATGTGTGAGTTCATGAAAGTTCTTTGAAACTATAAATGAGTTATGTTCCCAGGAATACTGAGAGTGTTTTCAGCATGTGTGGTCTCATACCTGCCCTACTTCTAATCCTGACAGTCTTCAGAGGAGGACAGCTAGAAAGGGAATTAGATGCAACATTTGCAGTAAGATAGAGGGGAAAAGTGAAAAATAGAAACAGAAAGACTGTCAGAAAGGATATTACAAAAATCAATGTGGGCGATAATAACAACAACAAAAATCCCTAGAATTTTGGTAGCATCTGCTGACAGGAATGGTTACATTCTAGATACAGTAATCAACTGAAAATGACAAGACTTAACAAGACTCTATATAAAGGCAGGAGATTAAAAGAAGATTTAAATGGTACTCCACAATTTTTTCTTTGACAAAGAAATAAACAATACCACATTATGAGTAACATGATACAGTTAGGTTGAAAAGGACCATGAAGCAAGAGAGGAAAAAATGTAACAGGTCTGAGAAAATGGAAGTTACTCCATTGAAAGAAAGTGAGTGAATCATCAAAGAATAATATAAGACACTGTAATGAACTAGTGTATCTGTACTTCTAACCTGGCAAGTCAGGACAAGCTGAAAGCAGAGCAGCTGGTGAGTTCCTCATTAGTGGCATGGAGTATCATCTCTTGGTTTCAATTTAGACTTTAAAGGAGCTATTCAGCGCATGTGAATCTATCTGGGAATAGACAGTTTAGCACCTTGGATGGCTTCTTTAATGCTATCCAAAATCCAGAGTAGATTCACTGTCTCACTGACATAGGTCCCAAGAGCTAGGGCTGATTGCTAGACATATTTTGTCTATTCCTCAAGAAATGGAGCTATTTCCAGTAATATTTTATGTCCAGGATTGTAAAAATTCAGGTGAAATCTGTTATTTGCAAGGAGACTCTTGACACAGTTTCCTTTAAACTAATTTAAAACCGGTATAGTATAGCTAGCTGGTATAAAACTGGTATAGTATAGGTATAGTATAGCTAGCTCATGCTTAAAGCCAACCTATAGGCAAAGAAGAGAGCAAATGAACTCCAATTTCCAATTCAGTGTATGCATTATAGAACCAAACAGAAGGAAGTCCAGAAATACTTGCTTTTGAAACAGAGCAAACAAATAAGCCATTTGTTAAGGGAGGAGCTGGGCAAACCTGGTTAGTGCCCACCAATCACAGCTCAGGAAATGCTGTGCAGAGGTGGGGGACAACTAAGGCTTGTCTCTGCCAAAAGACGGATAGGGGCGATGGCATAGGGACAAGGAAAAGTCATAATAGGTCTGTTAACCGAGAGGAAGAACTGAAGCAGATTTTGAGGAGTTGTGAAGAATGAAATAGTTCAAGGGTTAGTGTGGGATCTAATTGCATGTTAATAAACTTCTACTTGTTTATTCTTTTTTTATAGCTATATCTGGCTGTTCCTCTTAAGTTTTGATAGAGAGTCTGGTCACACTTAACACAGTCAACTCACTGAACAACATAGCCACATGTCCATGTAGAGATCACCTTAAGGTCCAAATACCAGATCCAGGAAGGGGAGAGGGACAAGATGAGTGACAGGAGTCCACGGGTTTGGAACTGCAAGATGAGCTTGGAGAGGGGATTTGTCACCACCATTTGTTAACCAAACCTATTGGAATCCTATAAATAATTTTCTGAAGCACCTTTGAGAGAAATAATGCTCCTGGGCCTTGCTGGCATAACTTTTATGCTGGTCTTGCCCTTTTTCTATCCATGTGAAGACAAAGGTATTCTCTTTCATAGACACAAGTAATTTGTCTAAGGGTTATCTAGCTTCCAAGGAGGGAAATTCAAACCAAACAGTCTAGCTTTGTAGGCCATCCAGATGGTTTGATTTGATTTGGTGAGACTGAGTCAGTCTTAAATGTTTAGAGAAATACATACTGAAGCCTACAGTTGACCAACTAATACAGAATGGTTCCAGAAATTAGTGGAGGGAGAGATTTGTTACTACTAGCCTGAATGAATATTCATTCAATAGGATAAAGACTGTATCAAAGACTGAATGAGTAGATTATGATGCCAAGAAGATCATGAGGAGTAAAGATAAGAGAAAAGCCTGGGGATGAATGAGAATTTTTCTCAGGTCACATTTCAGTGCAGAATTACCAAATTTGCACTTACTGAATTTGAACAGGAACTGGAATGCAGTTAGACACCAAACCTATACTTATCTTTAATCTGAAAAGCAGTCTACTGACTATTTCCAGCACGAAAAGCATGTATTTGAAAAAGAATATACTCTCACTGCAGCTGAGAAAATCCATACGCATTGTGTATATTATTCAACTGTACACAAACACTTTATTTAATGGGGAAATTGTTTGGAAAAGGAAATAAATGTGTATAGGCATATATATATTTGAAAAAATGTATAAACAAATGCATATAGTTTGAAAAATATGCATGAAAATATATATCCAGCTTTGTGTAGAACTGGAATAGAATGGACTTAGCATTAAAATAAGAAACTGACAGAAATCAACCATAATAACTTAGTCTGCTTCTGGGAGAGACAATGTTGATCACAGATCCTGATAGGATGGTAGGACAAGAAATGGATTATCAGAAGAAACGTTACATGAGACAGGTATGATTGAAATCTTGGCAAAATATTATCTCAAAACCAAGAGAACTATAAAAAAAAGTTACTGATTGACTGTATGAAACTCCAGTAAAAGATTGATTAAAAAAGTAAAGAATATTGATAGATTTTTCTGGAAATAATACTTTCTTGTAATAAGTGACAACTTATGTATCTGTTAGTTTTTTGATGCATATGAGTGTAAGAAAGAAAGCTTGAAAAAGACCAAGAAATTGATTTGTACAAAGGAAAGGTGTTTTTTGTTTTTTTTTTTAAAAAGTACAACAGAACAGTTTTCTGTTTCAAAATTTTGTAAAGGAATAAAAGGGGAAATAGATCATAAAACAGCAGGCAAGATCAGAAGAATAGGAGTAACAAAGACTCAAAGATTCTTTAACAAAGAACTATAGGTAATACACAAATAGTAAATATGGAACAAAGAAAAAGGAATTGATTTGGCTAGGAATTTCAGAAAAAAATAGTGAATGCATCCAACTATATTAAAATTGGTGACAAAATTTTCAGTAACTATATATGAAAATATTCTTTTGGGGCTCCCTTTGAAGAAACATATGCCCCATTTGTCCACTTGAACATATACTGGAGAATTTTGGTTGCAGCTAGACCAATCTTCTATTATTATTGAAAAAAAATGGTGGGCTGGACTGTTCCTCCTTCCCATTATCCCTTTAACATTATACCCTAGTGTTTCCTTCAGGAAGAAGGCTGTAGCTAAGTAGAAGAACCCATGCTTTGGAAGCAGAAGTTCCAATGTTCAATTCCTCGCATCTACTTGAAAAACTGGAGAACCACTGTCAATCAGTGTGGATAATGTGGACTAGATGAACCAAAGGAATTATTCTGTTACAAGGCAGCTGCTTAGGCCACTGTTAGTGGACACTATGTTATGCTTACTTAGCCAATAGAAAAGAGAATCTTTACATATAATATTTGTGCTTACACCACTCCTCCCCACTGGAAAACTCAGCCTACAAATATGGTAGAAACTTTCTAGAAGCCGTTTTTGAGATTGCTAGTGATAGTTTCTCTCCAGCCTAGAAAAAGGCCCTTTTCCATCCTTTTCTGTCATTCGTGGAAACTCTTTACTGATAGTCTAATGAATGTGTCTAAATCAAAGGTAGATCTTGCCTCACTGACATTTATTCTACACAAATAAATGCCTGCAAAAGGTCTCCAGGCATGCATAAACACAGCCACTTAACTGAGATAAGTTTCCCTTTTAACTCCCATTAAATGCCCTGATATGCTCACAAGTAGGTTCATGAGAGTAGTTCTTTCCCACTATAACAATGGCTGCTTATGGATGGAGATGGCATTGTAATCTACATTAATGATTGTCAAATACAGTGTCAAAGTATGGAAAGTGAGAATATGTCTATCAGATTTATAGACTAAGAGCCCAATGGTTGAATATTTTATATAAGACAGAAGAACTTCTGCTTCAATGGGATTCCAATATTCTTACAAGTAGTTGTCTCTAGCCTAATCTGTACATCTAAAAATTAAAGCTTGTTAATGACAGTTTGGGAATTCTTGGAGCTAAAGGCCAAATAGTAAATTTTAATAGATTTTTTTTTATTTTGGGGGAAAGAAATCATGTTATATCATACTCATGGGTCAATGTTGTATCATAATGAAGATAGGGCACGGTTCAAATGAATGTTCTACCACATCAAAACTCTGTGTTAGTGGACATTTAGTATATTGGAAATAAATGGTCTAGTCAACCTGTTCTAGAAGGTTATATTAGTGTGTGTGTGTATGCATGTGTGTGCGTGTGTGTGTATTCACAGCATGGTGTAGTGGTTTGATTGTTGGACTACAACCCTGGAGACCAAGGTTTTATTCCTTGCTCATCCATGGAAATGTACCGGGTGACCTCAGGCACATCAAATACTCTCGGCTCCCAGAAAATCCCATGATAGGTTTGCCTTAGGTTTGTTTCAAGGTCACCATAAGTTGGAACCAACTTGAAGGCACACAACAACAACAACAACATTATTAATGTGCAACCATACTGAAACATGCTATCTTCCCCTTCCCAGCTGAACTCTCAATATTTTACCAAGTTTGCTTTCCAGAAACAGTGCAACAATTCTCAATAGATCAATAGATCTCCATAGTATTTTTTTTAATTATTTGTCACATATTGACACATTATTATGTTTCATCTTCAGGCACATTGTTCAAATTATTTTCAGTAAGGCAATAATGATCAACTCTCCCCCTCCCTTTTTTTTTTATGGAAGAAATGAGACTCAGTAGCATTGTTCATTGCTTTCCCTCGCCTTGATTTTTTGTTTGTTTTTTCTTTCCTGTTCAGAGACCTGCTTTCCAGAGTCACCCATTATGTTTGCATTTAGATCAAGAGGGGGACTTTCTCTCTCTCTCTCTCTCTGATTGCTTCTGGAAACCCACAAGAATTTCCTGATAAAATCTACAGCATTTTGGAGCAGGCTAGAAAGCCAAGAATGGAAAGTGATCCACATTAGAGTAGTGATGGGATAATACCTTAGGTCTTATTATATTAATGTGTTCTAAAATAACTTCTCAAAGCCCAAGGAGGATGAGGAGGAGAAGGAGGAGGAGGAGGAGGGGCAGGGGGAGGATCCTAAAGTGAAGAGACAGTAGAGGAATGGGAAAATAAAAAGGAAGTAAAGATCTGGAACATAGTCATGATACCATACCCTACACCCCACATCCTGTGGGATGTGCTATTTTCATAACTGGACATAATTATAGCTGAAAAAAATGTGATCAAAACATGCTGAGCAAAAAGCTTTTTGCCAGGTGAAGCTGACCTATGCCATGTTGAGGTCATAAATTCAGAGAGGATTAGGCAGGAAAACCTGACTCTAATAGGTTCATGCTAATCCTTTCAACACTCCAGGCTCTTTGCATTTCTGAATACAATAACAGACATGCTGCCAAGATTGGGGAGCAATCAGAGACTATCCCTTGCTCTCACCCTACAGAGATCTTCTTTATACCCCATACTTGTTTCCCATCAATGTTTTGTCACTCTGGAGTTAAGGCGATCAGCCCAGTCCAGACTCCTTTGTCAGTCCTGTGGGAAAGCCATCACAGCTTTGTCTATGCATCCCCTTCAGGGTATGAAATAGGGTCCTGAAGCCTTGCTTCAACCCCAGCCACTTTTAGTACATTGGATATAGTATGTTATACACAGAGCCCCTGACTGCTGTTCCTCTGTGCTGCCCTCAGTCGCTGTCTGAGCCACTCTGCTATGACCCTTTCTGCAGGACTGGTAACTGTCACCTTTGCCACCCAATCTCTTTCTCTTTAACCTTTCTTGCCTCACTTGAGAGTGTTTGATTTCATGTGTGCTTGTCAATCCAAATAAAATACTTTGCTTAACTTTAAACTGAGTCTTCTCTATAATTAGTACTGGCATATGTATGTGAAAAGAGCCTGCCATTACCCTCCTCTTGTAGGCCTTCTTTGAACTATAATTCCCTCAAATTCTAAGGAGATGCTGGCATTGCAGTGAGTCCCAACATCTCCCATTTCTTAGGGTAACAGTGGGGAGTGTTACACTCTGATCAGGGGGCAGGTATGCTTGAAGACCTGATCCTTATTAATTCTTTTCTGAAATATACTGCTCTGTACATTTCAAATGTTTGAAGAAA
This sequence comes from Iguana delicatissima, assembly GCA_948472985.1. Taxonomy (NCBI): domain Eukaryota; kingdom Metazoa; phylum Chordata; class Lepidosauria; order Squamata; family Iguanidae; genus Iguana; species Iguana delicatissima. Next base: position 431,820 of record CAOKZL010000599.1, on the reverse strand, counting down.
TCCTGAAGCTTACAGAAATGCAAATCATCTTGTTTAAAAAGTAGGACAATAGCTCCTCTTAGACAACAGCATCATTCCAATAAGAATCGGGGAAACTCAGCAGCCATTATGTTCTGAGTATCAGTTGGAAAGGTAAACCATATTGAAGAGAGCAGGAGTCTATCTATTAGGATTTATTGTAATATTTTGTCACATATAATTTATTTTCTGTAGTACTCAATAGATAAGATAAAAATAATCTGCGCAAGACTAGCATATAGCAGTAAGACTTGGTCATTTTTGTTGCCTCCCTCTGGAGTTGGTGCATTAAGAATCAGATTTGTATTCCAAAACTGACAAGCCTCAATTTTCTCCCCATATACAACCATTTGGGAATGTGGCTCAAAGCACTGACATTTATAAATCATGTCTCATTTTCTTTGCAACAGCAGATGCTTGATGAATTGCCTAATGATTTTGCCACATGCATTTTTAAACAACTCTAAATAAATTGCACAGCAACATAACCCTGATATCTCAAGCAGCATGGCTTAAAAACGATCATCTGAGTACATTCTGTAAGCTTTGGAAAATGAGATCCCATAGACAGAAGATCATATTTGGCATCTGGTATGATTTCTAGTGAAAGTTGTGCAGAGGTTCATAGTTAATAACATCATTGTTAAATACAGAATTTCATAACTGAAGTCATTGCTAAAGGTTGTAAAATAGGTATGATACTTCTACTTTCATATATGATCTCTTGGCCACCCCAATATCTCCCCTCAAAAAAAAAATAGGGGATTCATCCAATTGCACTCAAAAGTCTGCTCCCTATTTGCAGGAGGCAAAACTGGGGGCTGGGCATCTTCAAGGGAAGCCTAAACAGAATATTTTCAGGAAAAAATAATAATATTAAAACATTATCATCAATTTTGGTAGTTTGATGCATTCATTATTCTTTTCTGAATTCATAGCTCCATCAGATTTCAAGTGGAAAAAGCCTAACACTATTATATTATATTATATTATATTATATTATATTATATTATATTATATTTTTTTTGTTTTATTTTCCTAAATAAATAAGTTATCCACCGTTGACTTAGAGATATGTCTCTCTTTTCTCTTGGGGATTCCATTGGGTACTCGATTTACCTTTTTAGCCAAAAATTTGTTAACCACATTTATTAAAGATCCACAAATTAGTTCTGGAGCCAGCATGTTCCACCACCATTTAGTTCCACCATTGCGTCCCATGAGTAACATTGATTTACTGCCACTGGTAAAGATAGAGTGGTAAATTTTGATGTGCAGGGGCACATGATGATGATCTTCAAAGCCACACCCATCATGCTTACAAGTCATTAATCTACTACATCTAGTTAGTGAAACTATTTGGCTTGGTGAGTCAAAATTCATACCACCCTTGGGAAATTGTATAAGAAAAGTAGCACTTAAACAAACAATGACAATGAAATTTCTTTATACAATTCTGTGGGATAAAGTGGCAAACTGTTCATCATATTTAATTGACACATGTTTAGTGAGGTTGAAAAATCTGTATTCTAACATTCCTTTTAAAACATTCTGCCTATAGGAAAATTAATGCAGGGTCTGTTAGGTGAAGAGAGTTTTTAAAAAGAATTATATGACTGGTGTCCTTCAACTTAAAACTATTATATCAATGACCTGGAGTTTAACATTTATTTCAGAAAGCCATTAATTTGAATTAATGGAAGTTCCAAAGGCTTTTCAAAAACATTATTCACTCCATTCCCAGAAAGACCAATGTAGAAAGTCTTTGGGGAGGGAGTTCAAATGACATTAAAAAAAAGAAAAGAAAGAAAGGCTGAAAGTGACTTGTTCCATCAGTTTTCTTCTTCTTTTGTCATCTCTCTCTCTCTCTCTCTCTCTGTTTCTCTGTTATTGCTTCATAACTCACATTTCTGGGTTGTATGAATTGTATTTGGTCACAACTGAAGCTGAGAGTATCTGTTAGGGATGGGATGAATCCAGAATTTTCCAAATCCAAATCTGGATCTGAATCCCTGGAAGGTTCTGGGAATCCATAAATCTCACAAATCTCAAATCTTTCAAATCCTTTTTTTAGAAAGGGTTTTGAAAAGCAAAAGGGAAAGAAGGATTATCCTGGGCAAGACACACTCTTCAGCCTTAGCAAAAGCCTAGGCAAAGGCAAACCTTCCTCTAAAGAAACCTGGCCAGGACAATTGTCATAGTTTTGCCTCAGGATCTCCCCAGACTGAAAATGACATGAAAGCTGTCTAACAAGACAGGAAAATGTGGATTAATCCACATTTCCTGCCTGTGAACGGGCCACATACTCATACAGAGCTAATCCAGGTCAAAACTGGCTTTTCTTTGCATAGCTCCTTATGGTATCCTGGGGTTTGTGTTTGTGATACACCAGCACACCTTGGCAGAGGCTGTGACACCTTGAAACTAGAGCTTTGCAAGGGAGCTGTGCAAAGGAATCTTTCAGCTGTCCTTGAAATCTCAAGAAGACTGTACCTTCCAGCCAATCAGGCCTTTGGCAGGCCCCAGAGGCACCAATTTTTAAAAACAATTTTTCCTTTCTGCTACATGTGGTTTGTCATGTGGCTCATGAGAAACCATGACAGACATTTCACTTCTCATCCTGTTCTAACTATTGAAGTAGCTCGCCAAGAATTGAGACCACCAGATTAGAAAGCAAAAATAAAAGTTTATTTTACTGCAGGGATCTCAGTGGAATGATTTCCAAAGCCTGAGAGCCCCGATCCAGGTATTAGCTCTCTTTTTATACCCTCTTGTAAACAGGTTACAGGAAATGATTACATATGACCATATATGAAGTGTTTACAGGTCAGGCAGACCTGGGTTACATCTTTCAAAAATGATGTATTTTGGTACCAAGGGAGTATTTCTCCAACATCAAAACTCCCTAGGTTCCCGGCACTGCTAAGCACATACCTAAGCCTCTTGATAAGATAAAGGGCGCATCTGCTCACCTTATTTTTCTATATTTTTCTACCTTAGCATTAGCTTCTTCAACTTAACCCTTTCATTCCCCCCTTTATGCCAAATTCTACGCAATTTGACATACTTAAGCTTGCTTTTGGGCCATAACAGCAAAATGAGCTGCCTTCCCCTCCATAGCTTGGGAGAGAGAGGCATGTACACATTTCATAGCACAAGAAATACATATCATTACTAAGAACCCTACTACAATTAAAAGTACAATACCTAGAAACAAGGTTTTTAACCAGCTAAGATCTGGAAGCCAAGAAGTTAACCAATCCCAGGGGTTACTAACGCCACTGTCATTATTTTGTATCAACCCTTGCAACTGCTGTATCTCATCCTCTATAGTCTTGTTCAAATCATGGAACGCAACCTTGCATCCTCCTTTGACTATGGTACAAAACCCCCCTTTTCTGGCTAACAAGTAATCCAAGGCCATTTGATGTTGTAACAATAGCTGATTTAGCTCTTCAATTTCTTGTTGGAGGGCTTGTACCAATTTCCCAGTTGCATTTATAGTTTTCTCCAATCTGCAAGTCAATCCTATTATGCTCCTACGATTTTCTTGAGCCATAATTCCTGGGTAGGATCCCAAGGTGAGGACCCCTGTGATCAGTCCTCCTCCTACTCTACTACCCTCACTCTCAGACAACTGTGGCCTCACGATGACCAGATCCTCACATTGACTTCCCAGTGGTCCCACTAAATGCCGTTTCTTCCTACCAACTCGTTTGATCTGTCTTGGTAGGAAAACTTGGACAGGTATAGTCATATATCCTATTCCTATACACTGGTAAGTCCCTGGGTGGTAGTTGGTGGCCCACCCATTAAAGTAGAACCATAAATGCGGGTCTCTAGCCATCAATCCAGAGCATATACTACCTGACCCTGTATAATTAGGAGTGAACATGGGATACTCTGGGTATAAATCTCCAAAATTAGTTTCATTTAAGTCCCCCTTGGGTTGATAGGAGTTATTATATGTGCCATACAAATAGAATCTATCACTACATGCTGAATAATTTCCCAGTTTACCATAAAATGAGGAATATTTTATATATCCTTTCCACTTAGAATTCCAAGATCCACTATGGTGACAGCAAAAACACATTCCGGGGGAATAAGTATAAAACTTCAACCGCCTAAATCGAGTCTTGTTTATATTACTATCAACTTTGGCAAACATATTGGGATTCCCTCTCAATGCTGACTGTAGGGCTCCTACAACCACTCCCGGTTCACTAATAAGGGAGGGCATAAAACCGAAATCTGCTACAGTCTGTGGATGTTCATAGATCAGGGTGACATTGGGTCCGTGTTGTTGGAACATATGTGCAGCATGTCGTTTGAACCAGTTAGCCTCAACTACTCCACCCATCACGCTCCACATCCCGATCAACATTACCCACTTCATTTTCGGAGCCACTCAGGGACCCAAATCTACTTACTCCACACAAATTCCTTCTGTACATATACAAAAATACTAAAATACCAAAAAATATACACACTACTATTATTATTAGATCACTAATACTAATATTCATTGTTTCTCTCCCATATCCACTGTAGGGGATCTGGCCGTGCGTAGAATAGTCAGCCTCCGGAGTGACTACAGCAGGGCTCAGTCCCAATCTTCCTCCTCTGCAGTTGCTAGGTCTGACCGTACGTAGAGCTACCAGCATCCAGCGGGTGGCAGCAGTAGGGTCTAGCCTAGAGTCTTCATTCACCTGTTGCGGATCTGACTGTGCGTAGAGTGGTCAATTCCCTGGTATGACCACGGCAGAGTCTAGTCCGAATCTTCTCTCCCCCCTTTTCTTCTGGAGAATTTCAGTTTCAAAGGGTTTTCTTGTGATGAAATTACAGCCCAATCAGTAAACGCCCTTTTTATCCTGGTGTAGTGTATCCAAGGTTTCAGCCCTGCTACTTTTACTGCAGTGGGGGTGACTAACAGCACGTGATACGGCCCCCTCCAGCCTGGTGATAGAGGCTCCCCTTTCCAATCTTTAACCCACACCTCATCCCCAGGCTGGAAGGAATGGGCCTTTGTGAGGAAAGGAACTCGTCTAACCTCCAAAGCATGGGCGTTTACCTTCTCTAGAGCTTTCCCTAATGCCTGCACTTCTTCTTGGAGGGTTAAGTTCCCCAGCTCTCGAATGTCCCCTCTCAATCCCTTCAGGATGGCCGGGGGTCTTCCATACAGCAGCTCAAATGGAGTCAGCCCAGTCGTCCGATGAGGGGTGCATCTTATTCTCAAAAGAGCTATTGGGAGTACATCCAACCATTTGAGCTTAGTTTCTTGACACAATTTTGCAAGCTGAGTCTTCAATGTTCTGTTCATCCTTTCCACCTTCCCAGAACTTTGGGGCCTATACGCACAATGTAATTTCCAAGTAATTCCTAAGACTTCTGCCAAACTCTTAACTACTCCGTGCACGAAGGCCGGGCCATTATCAGATCCGATGTGAAGGGGTAACCCGTATCTAGGTACGATGTCTTGGAGTAGAGCTCGTATTACTTCCTTCGCCTTCTCGGTTCTAGTAGGATATGCTTCAACCCACCCAGTGTGAGTGCACACCATTACCAACATATATCGGTATTGTCCCATCCGTGGCATCTCGGTGAAGTCCACCACTAGGGATTCGAAGGGAGTAGATCCTTGATGTTGGGTTCCCTCTTCCAATCTGGGTCCTTGACGCGGGTTGTTCCGAGCGCAGAGTTGACACCGTGATGACGCCAGCATGGTGTACTGTCTCATTCCATCTATAAACACATCCTTTGCTAACAACTTGGCCAACGCTGTCTTTCCCAGATGCGTGGCTTCATGTGCCTTCTGAACGATTGGCCATCCCATAGATTGGGGTATGTACCGTCTTCCATCTGGTAGGACCCACCAACCATCTTTGTCGCTTATAGCTTTCAGGTCCTTTTCAGCCCTCTCATTCTCCTGCTGGGTGTATCTAGGGGTCTGGTTACTCAAGGAGACTTGGAAAAATGGTACTACCAATTCTCTGGGCAGGTTCTCCTTCCCACTCACTAGTTCACTCTCAGCAGCCTCCTTTGCAGCAGCATCTGCCTTCCGGTTTCCCCGGACCACTGGATCTTGCCCTCTCTGATGTCCTTTACAGTGCATCACAGCAACTTTACTAGGGGCCCACACCGCTTCTAATAGGTGCTCTATTTCTTTTCCATATTTGATCTCTTGTCCTGAAGAATTGATCAATCCTTTTTCTTTGTACAGTGCTCCATGCGCATGCAGGGTAGTGAAGGCATACTTTGAATCTGTGTATATGTTTACAGTAAGTCCTTCGGCCAGCTCTAAAGCCCTGATCAAAGCGATAAGTTCCGCCTTCTGGGCCGAGGTACCAACAGGTAGCCCTTTGGCTTCTATTATTTTATCTGCCGTGACCACTGCATAGCCGGCCTTTCGCTTCCCCTCTCGCACAAAGCTACTTCCATCTGTATAGTAAGTGACATCAGGATGGGGCCATGGGGTATCCCGCAAGTCTGGTCTACTTGAGTATACTTCATCCATGGTTTGAAGGCAGTCGTGGTGTATATTTCCAGAGTCTGCTGGGAGCAGTGTTGCAGGGTTCAGGGTGGTGCACAACTCCAACTTCACTCTAGGGTTTTCATACAACATTCCCTGATACTTGGACATTCGGCTATTCGTGAACCAATAGCTACCTTTGTACTCCATGAGGGCCAGTACAGAATGTGGAACCTTTACCATCAAATTCTGGCCTAAGGTTAACTTATCTGCTTCTTTTACCAACAAGGCTGTTGCTGCTATAGCTCTGAGACACCCAGGCCATCCTCTAGCGACTGGATCTAATTGCTTAGAGAGATATGCCACTGGGCGATGCCAGGATCCCAACATCTGTGTCAGTACTCCCACGGCTATTCCATTCTTCTCATCAACATATAAGGTGAACTTCTTTGTTACAGCTGGCAGACCTAGCGCCGGAGCTTCCATCAGCGCCTTCTTTATCTGTTCCCAGGCGTTCTTTTGTTCTTTTCCCCACACAAATTCAGACTTCTCTGGACCTTTGGTAGCTTCATATAATGGTTTGCTCATTACTGCGAAGTTAGGAATCCAGATTCTGCAAAACCCAGCTGCACCCAAGAATTCTCGCACCATCTTCCGATTCCGGGGCTCAGGCAGAGCACACACAGCCTCCTTCCTTTCTCAGCCTAGCGCTCGTTTCCCTTGAGTCACTTGGAATCCCAGATATCGCACCTCTGTCTGGCACAACTGGGCCTTCTTCTTAGATACTTTGTAGCCTGCTTCCCACAGAAGCTGGAGCAACTCCATTGTGGCTTCCTTACACTCCTCCTCACTGGTGGCGGCCAACAGTAGATCATCCACATATTGCAGCAAAACTCGTCTCTCGGGTTCAGATCGGAATTTTCTCAAGTCTTGACTCAATGATGTCCCAAAAATCGTTGGCGAGTTCTTCCACCCCTGAGGCAAGCGGCACCACGTGAACTGGGTCTTCTGGCCTGTAATGCTGTCTTCCACCTGGAAGGCAAATATGTCCTGGCTTTGGGGGGCCACTCGGATACAGAAGAAGGCATCCTTGAGATCCAAAACAGTGAAGTGAGTAGCTGCAGATGGAACTAGTCCCATCAGGACATATGGGTTTGGTACCACTGGGTGTAGGGTTACTGTAGCTTTGTTTACCATCCTTAAATCTTGTACTGGACGATATTCCTTCGTCCCAGGTTTCAATACTGGGAGTAATGGAGTATTCCAGGGAGAGCGGCATTCCCGAATTATATTGTACTTCTTCAGCCGTTCTAAATGCTTCTGGATCCCTTCCAGGGCTTCTCTGGGTAGATCATATTGCCTTACACGAGTGGGCATAGCATTTGGCTTTAATTCTACCACTATGGGGGCCACGAACCGGGCTAACCCAGGTGGGTTGTCTTCAGCCCACACGCCTGGGGGTCCAAATATAGTGGGTTGCTCTTGACAAACCATGATCTGGTACCTTCGCCACTCCTCCTCCATTAGATAAGTCACTGAGATATTCTTTGGTCCTCTAAAATTTATTTCCATCGTCCCATCTTCTTCAATAGAAATTTGAGCTCTCAATTTAGCCAACAAATCTCGACCCAATAAGGGCACAGGGCAACTTGGCAAATACAAAAACTGGTGAGTGACTTGATGTCTTCCTAGATCCACAATCCTTTTTTCTAAGAGAGGGTGTTTTTCCAATTTCCCCGTGGCCCCCACAATTCTTATGGCTTTCTCAGTTTTTGGGGCTATTGCAGAATTTAATACTGAACGGGTGGCTCCCGTATCTACCATCATGGGGATGGCTCGGTCCCCTATTTGTGCTGTGACCATAGGCTCCCCGGGGCCGAGAGCAAGGGGGCCCGGTCTGTCCTAATCGTAATGTTCCATTTCAGCTAGTCCAATGAAGTCCTCGAACCCTTCGTCCATCCCCTGCTCATATCTTCCATCCACTACTCTTCCTCTTCCTCGATTTGCTCCCCTTCCTCTTCCTCGATCCATTCCTCTTCCCCTGTTCGCCATCCCTCTCTGTCTGGGACATTCATTCTTCCAATGCCCAACCTGTCGGCAGAGGGCACACTCATTGCGTCTCAATGGAGGTCCACTTCCTTTTCCAATTTTCCGCCCCCCTTCCTTTGTCGCCAAAGCTGCAGCCAATAATTCCGCTTTCTTATGCATCCACCTGTCCTTCTCCCGTTTCTCCTCTTGGTCTCTATTCACATATACTCTCTGGGCAATTTCCAACAATTGGCTCAAATTCATACCTGCAAATCCCTCTTGTTTCTGGAGTTTCTTCCTTATATCTGGATAACTTTGGGTCACGAAGGCCAAATTCACCATCTGTTGGTTGCCTGGGTCTTCTGGGTTCACAGGAGTATACTGCCTATAAGCATCAAGCAATCTTTCCAAATATGTTCCTGGGGGTTCAGTGGGTCCCTGAAGTATCTCTGATACTTTGGACATATTAACAGGCCTCTTCATTCCTTCTCTCATAGCTTCTACTAGTAGAGCTTGATAATCAGTGAGCATAGTCAACTGTGCTGGGAGGTTCGGGTCCCATCCTGGGTCCGCCAAGGGGACCCTACCTCTCATCCACTGCTCAGGGTTCGCCTCTCCAGGAGGTGCCCTGTTTCTAGCTATCCGTTCTGCATGCTGAATTATTCTCCTCCGCTCTTCAGTAGTGAACAAAGTCAGGAGCAACTGCTGACAATCTTACCAATTGGGGACATGTGAGGCCATAATACTGGAACAAAGTTCAATTACTTCTTGTGGCTTATCTGTGTAAGTAGCATAATGGGTCTTCCAATTAAGGAGGTCAGACGTGGTGAAGGGAGTATATTGGTAACTCGGGACTCGCCGATAACCACCCTCTTGGGTGGGATCTGGCACCAATTGACTGATTTGTCGCAATGGTGCAATCACATCTCCACTTTCCCCATCCGAATCATCTACTTCTTCTACTTTCTTCTGGGGTTTTGTCTGTTTACTCTTGACCTGCTTACTCTTGGATTTTTCTTTTGGTCCAGTCTGTTCGGGTTTGGATCTGAGTGTCATCTTATTCTGGACAGCCAAACTGGAACCTGGCAACTCCTCTGTCATTTCCTCTTCATGGGTAACTGGGGCCAAATCCGCCAGTCCCCCAGCCACTCCCTCTTGTTGTGAGGTTGTCTGAGGTACTGGCGGTAGTGGAGCAGGCGGTGGTACTTCCAAAGCCAGTGGTGGCGGGGCTGGCTGCATCACCACATACGGTGGAGGGGGGGCAGTGGGCTCTTCTGGAGCTGAATCAGGCAAAATCTGGGCTTTTCCAAGCTTTCGTCTGGCCCTGTCCTGCCTCAGCACCATAGCCTTACAAATTTGTTCCTGACACTTCTGCAACCAAGAGGGGTTCTCTGTAACCACTGTGTCCCATGAATCTATGTATGGATACTGATCAGGATGGCCAGGCTCACCCACCACTACTGAATACACTGCCTTGATTCGAGCGGGTTCTAAGCTCCCTTCCGGAGGCCACCCCACCTTGAAAGAAGGCCACTCCACTTCACATAAATTCCGTAAACGCCCTGGTGTCATCGGGGGGTCCCCATAGTCCCCACTGAATCCTTTCTTGAAATTCTTTAACATACAACCTAAAGGGGTTTGCCGGCTTTGCCCCCCACCCATTTCCTCCCAACGTGGACAAGACACACTAGGAGAAAGGGATTTGGCGCGTGAGTAAGGGGTCTCACGCGCCAACACGAAGGGGGATAGACACCACTCTCTCTGTGCCGACCCACGCACCCGGACTCTCAACGGTATGCAATGGGAACTGCGACACCTTGCGCCCCTCCTTTCACACCACATTCACGCCAACAAACTACCTCCCACCTCTTTTTCCACCTCCAAAAAGCCTCGCGGTTTCACCCACAACAGTGGGGTACTAAGGCAAGACTTAAGGGGTTGATCAGGCCCCTCTTCTCCCTGAAGTTGCAGGGAGGGCACTCACCAACAGTCGTGGGAGGGTTCTGCTTTCTGCTCCGTCTTCGGGTCCCTGGGCTGGAACACTACCGCCAGAGCCGCCGCCTCACTCTGAGTCAATCCTTCTGACAAAAGTAAGTCAGGGGCGCCCTGGGTCGCGTCGGAAAGAGGCGACGGCCCCGACGCCCTGGCGTCCGCCAAAGTGGGCAAAACGCCCCTCAATATCCCGGACGAGCCCCCAAATTGAAGTAGCTCGCCAAGAATTGAGACCACCAGATTAGAAAGCAAAAATAAAAGTTTATTTTACTGCAGGGATCTCAGTGGAATGATTTCCAAAGCCTGAGAGCCCCGATCCAGGTATTAGCTCTCTTTTTATACCCTCTTGTAAACAGGTTACAGGAAATGATTACATATGACCATATATGAAGTGTTTACAGGTCAGGCAGACCTGGGTTACATCTTTCAAAAATGATGTATTTTGGTACCAAGGGAGTATTTCTCCAACATCAAAACTCCCTAGGTTCCCGGCACTGCTAAGCACATACCTAAGCCTCTTGATAAGATAAAGGGCGCATCTGCTCACCTTATTTTTCTATATTTTTCTACCTTAGCATTAGCTTCTTCAACTTAACCCTTTCACTATAAGTTTACAACCAGGCACTGGTCTTGTGGAAGGAGGTATACTGGCCTCCAGGTGGCAATCACTGGATGAGATTGTGTGATCTTGCTCTCTGCTCCACTACTTCTGACAGGCGTCAGGTCCACTGACCCCAGCATTTATACATGCCATTGATTTTCAGCACAGAAAACAGGGCTGAACTTAAATATTAAATGTTCAATTTAAATATCTTAGAATACAACCCCAGACATAATTTCTGAAATTGTTAGCAAAGGTCATTATTACTCCAAGGGAATAACTCACCTACTTGCCATCCTTTAGTGTCTGGTCTCCCAGGTTTTCTGGTGTCCAGTCTCCCAGTTTTTCAGGCATCCCAGTCTCCAACAAATTATTTGATTGGTGAATTTGAAAGATTCAGTTTGCCTATTTTGGCACAGGGATTTGGATTCACCAATCTCAAATCCTTGGCAAGGATTTGAGGATTTGGTTGGCCCATCCCTAGTATTTGTGTATCAAAATTTGGTAGCAGTATTAAATTTAGCAGGACTCACAACACCACATCACAATCTAACCTTTCCACAATCAGGGTTTATCTTATCTCTCCTCTGCTGGATATTCCCTACCATCTAATTGATCTGTAAGATAAGTTTGTTCGTGGAGGATGAAAAATATTGCCATACTAGTATTGTGTATTGACAATATAAAGTACCTTTTAAATAATTTTGGGGTGGTAGCGGAGTGGTAGAGCTGTAATCATACCATGATTAAACCTCATACCATGATTAAACCTAAAGAGAATCTTTAGGCTCTTATACCCTTCTTTTAAATCATGGCTTCTCATACAATGTCAGTTGTCCAACCATCACCATTGCTCTACCTCAAGATAATTTCTGGCCACAGTGGTTTTAGTCATTAACCTTATTGAGCACCGAAGCTTACAGTTGGGTGACCAAACCACACAAAGTTTCATACTACAATCTTTCTTACAAGAGTATTTATGCCATTTGCCTTGTTGTTTATGTGTGTATGGGGAGGGAGATAAAAACAATTGAAAAGATGTAACTACAAGGTCAAAGAAGAAAGGTTCTCACTGGTATGTATCCAGTCCTGCATAGCGTAATTCAGTGCCTGGTAGCACGGATAGCTTGTGTCTTTAGGTTTTCCAAGGTAGCTAAGATATATCTTCAGTCCCTCTGCTTCTGTTTCACCCATTCATTCAACAACCTCCCTCCTGGGTTTTCTGTAGCTTTATGTCCTCCTGCCATCCACAGCATTTTGAATATAAAGTAAATGGGACCAATGGAGGAAGGGTGTTGGAAACAGAACAGTTAGAGCTTGTTGCAGTGCCTCAGATCATTTGTGGGACTTAATAATAAAGTCTTGCATCGTGAAATTCTTCTGTTTAGGATTTCAGCCAGCTATACCCTTGCCTAAAATATCCCATGCCATTCAGCCACCTGCTTCCTGACACCAGTCAGCCAGTATTCCATCCTCACTGAACATGCTTAGTGCTCATTTGGCTGTTTGGATTTTCTCTCACTCTTGAATTTTTCCCCCTAAAAAGCCATTATTTGCATTTTTGTTAATCTGCACTTTTGTACACAGAACTTCTCCCCCATTTTTTGTTCTTAATCACTATAAAGTCAACTTTGACTTATGGTGATGTTCTGAATGAGAAACTTCCAACTTACCCTGTCATCAACAGCCCTGCTCAGTTGGCTTCCTTGACTGAGGATCCACAAGTAGTATTGAAAACAAATGGAATAACACATACTCTCTCTGGGTAATTCTATTTTTAATACCAAAGAGTTCTTTGTTGAGAGGGTATGGGGAGGTATGTTCTTCTCTCATGTTCAACTCTTTAGCAGTGAAAAGGGATAGTGAATTATTGCCATATGGATGTGTCTTTACAGTAGCCTTCCCCAGTTTGATGACCTCCAGATGTTTCCAACTATATCATCCATCAGCCCAATGCAGAAAGAACAATTGTGGGATTTGTAGTCCAATACATCTGGAGAGCATGAGCATGAGCATGCAGAAAATTACGTTAGATAATGATTTTACATTGTTTTAAAGTGTTGATGTTTTAATATATTTTATTTGTGTTTTACCATTTTTACTACAGAAGTCCCTCCACATTCATGAGGGTTAGGGGCACAGAACTCTCCCAAAAGTGGGAAAACCATGAATAACTCCCTCCTGATTCCCCTCCTTTTCCCCTTTGGAGTCCCCCCATTCCCTTGCCTCTGGCCCTGGCATTGATGAGGAGAAAAACAACTTAAAAGGCTTACCAGTACTTTTCTCTCAGGCAAGGAAGAGGGGAGTTCTGGAGTTCTAATAACTTCCAGCAGCCATCTTGAGAAAGGAGCACCCTATCAATCATCAGCCAATAAACACTACAATGTGCAATCACATGGCAGAGAGACCATGCCTTCAGCAGTGGAAGGGGATTTTGCTTAGCCAAAAGAAAAAAAGAAAAAAAGAAAAAAAAAGCATCCATTTTAAACAGAAGCCTCACAAGCCTAGAGTGAGGAATACAAGGGATGAGAGGAGGAAAAGGAGGAGAGGCAAGCACTGCCTCACAAGTAATCAAATTCATGATGGTCAAACCTGTGAAAGTAGAGAAGGGACTGTACTCATTTTTAATTCATGGACATTGTTTTAAGTCACATGTGAGCCCATTTTAGAAAAAGCAGAATGTAAATGCAATTGATTATCTAACTGTTGTGGCCGAAAAAGACAAGACCAGGTTTAACTCTACCATCTCATAACTAACTAACTAACTAATTGTTAATACAGAAAAGGCTTTCAGATGGCAGCAGGTAGAAAGCTCCTCATAAGAGTTTCGGACCGTTTATGCACCAAATTCGGAATGGTACACTCTGACTACCAGTTACTTCTCAGAGTCTCAGGCAAATGTCTGTCACACTAAGCTTTTTTTCCCCTCCTTAGAATCCCACTGTCCGTGTTGTCTGAGGGATTTGGTGATTTCTATGTTCTGTAATTAGTACTTCATGCATTAAGTTAGTGATGCTGGGGATTAACTTGACCACCGAGGTATGTCTCCTCTTCTCTTTCTTCTAAATGAGATAAAACTTCAACAAAGTGGGAAAAGATGCAAAATTATAAATGAAATGTTCACAGTGCATTGGAACTTATTCCCATGTTTGCAGCTGGCTGCCAATGCTAGTGTAACTTTGCAGTCCATAGACATCTGTACACAATAAAGCTCTTGCTTGCTGGTGCAGCAAGTTTTTAGAGTCTAAAGAACTTGGTGTCTAAAGCCTAGAAAATGTCTATGCATTTTTGGAGTACATTATATAAATGGAGAATTCCCATAGAAAAAGAAATTAGTTATCAAGGATATGATGCATGAAGAATAAGGCTTGCCGATCAGTAAAATGTAAGCATTAAAACAGCACAAGAGAAGCCAGTGTGATTAAGCCAAACTATAAAGAGCATAAGAATGGAAAAGATCATTAGTGGCATGAAGAATTTACTAAATAGGATGATGGGACAGATTTTGTGAAGGAGCTGAAGCTAGCAAAATAGAATAATTAGAAACACTACTACAAATGAGTGTTAAACTTGTAAGCATCTTAGCAATAATTGCTTCAAGAGGATGCTGAATATGAGCTGTGAACATAGAGATTGCTTCCTTTTTAGAACTGAAGGGATGAATTAGAACTTGAGGAACTCTTGGCATGCATTTTGTCACTCAAAAATGTAGTACATCCATCATGATCTCCATTTTGTTGATTTTATGCTCCCAAGCAATGCATTCTGAGTATGCTTGAGAGACTCGAATTCATTCTGCTGTTGGCAACACATAAAATAGTTTAGGAAAGAACAACAGAATCATATCCTGAAGATGTGTATTCTATACTTAGCAACATTGGCTTCAGTTTTTAGGGATTCTGAAGAAGAACATTAGCAGGGAAGAGCGTGCAAGCCAAATCTCTGCACACACTTGCAATTTGTCTGGACATCATGTGAACTGAAAAGTTGTTTTTGATGCAGAGTTAAAGATGTGAACAACTTTTTGGCTGGAACCCTGTTGGTTTACTATGCTAGCATAAAAATAGTAGTTGTACAAGTGTGTGGTCTCTCTCAGAAGTTGTAGTATGTGTGATCCCCAGTGTGGCCAGTCATTTGGCATGTGTACACACACAGCCCTCTCTTTCACTTTTTACTTGGTGAGTAGGAAGCAAACTGATTGTTACTCAACAGGCTGTGTTTTCTTTTACATCACAAAACTAGGGGGAAAATAAATTAAAGTATGCTGAAAAATAAGAAGAAAGGGGGATGAAGGACATCTCAGTTTATGTAGTCATCAGTACATTTTGCCATTATCTCATACTATGTAGCCTTCAGTACATGTCATCTTTGAAATAATGTTGCAGAATTCTCTCTGTTTATCATTTTGCTCTTTGTTAAAAATCTATAAACTGTGGTAAGGCAATAACATTGTTACATTAGGTGTACAACACTGATATCATGGAAGATATCCTTATATTATACAGTTGTGTATCCATATTAGTAGCCTAAAGGATTCTATTTCCACTACAAATGTTTGAGAAGCTTGAACTTCATATACAGCTGGCCCTCCACATTAATTAAGGATAGGGGTACAGGACCCTGACAAAAGCAGAAGCATCACAGATACCAAAATGTGTGGGGAAGGGGTCTGTGGGAAGGGGGCCAAGGCATGGTGGGGAACATGGGCACCCAGGGTTCAGGAAAGGAGAGGGAAGGGGAGGTGGTTCAACATGGTGGCCCTATACTTCTTCTCTCTTACCTATTTCCTTCCTTGGATCTGTGTGGACATCAGGAGAGCTTTTCTGGTGCTGAGAAATCCTTAGCTGGCCAGGCCGTGGTGGATGAGGGGGACCAGAGATGGGTTTTTAAAGACTTTCATGGCCTTATTGGAGCTGTGGAGAGGAAAGTTCCCCTAGGAAAAAAGTGCCCGAAGTAGGGAGCAGGGATTGAACAAACTCTCAAATAATCATATCGGTGAAAGTCAAATCTGCAAATGTGGAAGGTCAACTGTATTAAGAAATTGTGTCCTCTTCCAAGGTGCAGATCACCAAACATGGTTAACACATTTATGCATAAACCAAAATCAAGCAAAATATTACATACCACAGGCATATTAAGGTTTCATCATTTAGAATTTTATCTACTAAATTTAGGTCACAGTAAGACAATGAAGTATGGATACTTCTTAGCCATCTCCTGGTGCATGTGACCTGACAGTCCTTTCCATTTAGAGGAGCAATTTGCAATTAACTTATCTGGTATTTTGCTAACAATTTGTGACATTGCACTTTCATCCAAACAAGCAGATCAGTGAGAGGGAGATGTAAGTAGAAATGATCTTGTGGACAGTGGCATGATAAAGGTTGAACACTGAGTAGCAGTCACCTTTTAGGTAGAACTTCCCTGAGAAGATTATGCACTTCAGAACATTATTCATCTCCAACTTATGCTGTTTTATTTCCTTCTTAATAACCCCATCTTAGTTCTCAGACAAAGGTCCTTTTCTGCAAAGCTTTATGTGTTCAATATTCAGTAAATCAATAAAACACTAATGCGTAAAATTAAGTGCATTGGTCACTTAGCTTCATGTACCCCAGGTACATACAGAGGATAGGTTCTGACCTTAGTTTCTCCTTGTTTCTCAATGTCCTATTTGCCAACTTTAATTAATGTTGTTATTTGTTCCTATTCTTTTGCTGCTTAGGTCTCTCACCCAAGACATTGAACTTATGACCCTGCATTACACTGACCGCTGTGAAGAAATCAGCTCTAATTTGAAATGCTCTCCCCTCAACTGTGTGGGCTACTTTCTCCAAACAGGGACATGACCTCTTTATGTTAGTGTTACAGTTTGATCTCTGTGGTAAGACTGCAGTAGATGGCATATGCGTGACCACTGAAGCAAAAACATGCTCAAAAATATCTAGGCTAGGAAAAACCTCAGAGAGGAATAAAATAAGCTGTAAGAAGATACATTTTCTTTCAAAGTAAAAGCAGAACAGACATGAGATAATCTGCTAGAGCAAATGGTCTCTCATGGACCAGGTCTTTTAATGAACTCAGATATAGCATCATGTAGTCTATGATGACTGAAAGGAAAAAAAAGCAAAATGTATTGATTTTCCTCTGAGTGTCCATTTGTATCTTAGCAGACTTGCTGCCTCCACTAATGCAAATCACCTTAGCAAATTTATACTGAATTCACGTGTTTCTCAGTAGTAGCCCAATAATGCAAGAAGTTCAGTAGCAACATATCCATAGCCATTTTGGTGATTATCTCTCCCAAATCTTAAGATTAAAATTCAAAATGAGCTTGACAGATTGGAGAGATGGGCCAAAGCTAACAAAATGAATTTCAACAGAAAGAAATGTAAGGCCCTACACTTAGACAGAAAAAATGGAATGCACAAATATAGGATGGGGGCACGTGGCTGGATAACAGTATGTGTGAGAGGGATCTAGGAGTCTTATGACCACAAGCTGAACATGAGTCAGCAATGTGATGTGGCAGCCAAGAAAAGGAACATGATTCTTGGTTGCATCAATAGGAGTATGGTGTCTAGGGAGGTAATGGTACCACTCTATTCTGCTTTGATTAGATCTCATCTGGAATACTGTGTCCAGTTCTGGGAACCTCAATTCAAGAAGGATATCGACAAGTTGGAATGTGTCCAGAAGAGGGAGACCAAAATTGTGAAGTGTATGGAAGCAATGCCCTATGAGAAGTGGCTTAGGGAGCTGGGTATGTTTAGTCTGCAGAAAAAAAGGTTAAGAGGGGACATGATAGCCATGTTTAAATATTTGAAGGGATGTCATGTTGAGGAGGGAGCAACTTGTTTTGTGCTGCTCCAGAGGCTAAAACAAGGAGTGATGGATTCAAGCTGCAGAAAAGGATATTCCACTTGAACCTCAGGAAGAACTTCCTGATGTTCAGAGCTGTCCGGTAGTGGAATATGCTGCCTCAGAGTGTGGTGGAGTCTCCTTATTTGAAGGTTTTTAAACAGAAGTTGGATGGCCATCTGTTGGGAATGCTTTGATGTGCATTCCTGAATAGCAGAGGGTTGGACTGGATGCCCTCTGTGGTTTCTTCCAATTCTATGATTCTAAGATTACATGAAGGTACTATGAGAGGAAATCCCAGTTTTATACACATAAAATTAGACCTTGGGTACAACCTGAGCCCTTAATTAATAATAATGGGCAAACTTGGATGTCCTTGTCTGGAGAAACACCTTTGATGGGAGATGGCATAATACACCAAACAGACACAGGAACAAAGAAAATATTTAGAATAGAGGTTCCCATCTTGTATACATTCTGTAAAGAGATGAGTTACTTTTTTAGCTCTTACAGTATTTGTCATTTCTTGGACTGGTTCTAGCTAAAGCATTAATAGTGTGCAGTCAGAGAAGATCCAGATTATGCATCACTGAATGGAGGAATGGCCAGCATTTCATGGAATATGAATGGTGGCAAAGTTCCAGCCAGGGAAGAGGAGACTGGAATGTTAGCCCCCCGGACACATCAAAGGTCGTGTCCAGAGCTAGAAGTGTCCATGCTTGGTCTGGGCTGGCAGCCAGTAGAAGCTGACAACACACAGGTCAAGAGGTTCAAGAAGCAACATAATTAGTCAGTTTACTTTAGCAAAGAAACAGCCTTACAAATGAGAAGCAAATAACAGTCCCAGCAATGTCCATAAATCAAACACAGGCAATATAAACACAGGTCAAAGGCAAGAACAACAGGCAAGGAAAGCAAATGGAAGCATGGAAGAAACAGTCAGTTAATCACCAACAAAAGCTAGAGGGGAAAGGCTTAGTTCTTATAGGTCAGTGGTTCTCAACCTGCGGTCCCCAGATGTTCGTGGACTTCAGCTCCCAGAAGCCCCAGCCACTATGGTCAATGCTCAGGGCTTCTGGGAGCTGAAGTCCACAAACATCTGGGGACCCACAGGTTGAGAACCACTGTTATAGGTTCTGCAATCAGCACAGATGGTACTTGATTAATTGCTGCTTGGCATAAATTCACTGGGAGCAATGTAGGAGATCCTTTTGGTGTCTCCACTGGGTGAAAGTCACTTTCCATATCAGAATGAGCAGGACGCCTTGTTAGGGCTGGCACAGCCCCCTGTTCTGTCTCGGGGTGGGTGGTGGTACTGTCCGCTCTGCAGTTTCTGCTGTAACAGTCTCTGTACCAGGGCTCAGAGCAGGTTCTGCTGTCTCAGACTCTGAGTCTAAATCCAGGTCCTTGAAGCCCATGACAAGAAGGGGCAAAGGGTAGCTGGACCTTTAGTTTTGAAGGTCTGAGAATAATAATAGACAGTAGAAGGATACTGAATGAAAGCATGAGACTGTGGACAGAATAAAGAAGCAAGTGGTCAAAAGTGGGTCCAGAGCCAAAATCACCAAATTAAACAAGGATGAGAAGGATCTTCAACAGAGTGATGGAGAAGAAGATTCTGTGACAGTGGCCTTCAACAGAACAGTGAGTCTGAGAGTCTGAGAAGGGCTGAATCCCAAATGTCTGCTGCTGGACCTGAATGATAACTTTTTGGAACAAGTTCAACTGTAGAATCCTAGTTGTCCACAATGCCAAGCATATGCACTGCTCCAAACCTGTGAGTTAACTGGGATAGAGTCTGGCAGGAGGATTGGCTATGAATAACTAATAGATCTGTAACCTTCAGGTCTTTTGGTGTTTTTTTTTTTTTAGTTGATAATGTTATTACACTTCTTTGAAAGATCTGGAAGATAGGTAACAACAAATAGACTGATGCTAATAAATTAATATCTGTTTTGAAAATCAAGAAATACATGTGTTACTCTAAGAGGTGAGAGACTTTCAGGTCCACGCCCAAGGCCAGTGTCTCCTTAGAATTTGGGATATTATAGCTCAAAGGAAGGCTGTGACATAAGGATAATGGCCTGAGGATAGTACTATGTATACCAGTACTAATCGTAGAAATGACTCCAGATAAAAGTTAAGCAGAGTATTTTATTGGGAATTAGCAAACACACACAGAAAGTCAGATACTTTCAAGAACCACACAAGGATATCAGAAAGTGAGGCAAGAAAGGTTGGATAGAGAGAAATTGGGTGGAAAGGATGATAGTTATCAATCCTGAAGCAGAAGGTCAAACTGGAGTGGTTCAGACAGTGAGTTGGAGGGTAGCACACAAGAACAGAGACCTGGGCACCACATACTATGTTCAAAGTACTACAAATTACTGGGTTTGGAGCTAGGGTTTTACACTCTATTTGCCACCCTGAAGGAGGGTGCATGGTGAACGTGGTAATGGCTTTCTCATGAAACTAACAAAGATGTCTGGAATGGGGTGACTGCCTATACTGCAGGTGACAAAACATTGATAGGAGTCCTGACAATTTCTTAGTGTTTTGTCGAGGTAGTATGAATGGGAAAGGTCTTGGGTAGGATATGCTCACAGTAGGGGTCCTGATTGCTTCACCTGGGCAGTTTAGCCCACTATTATACTTGGGAGTGCTCACAATTTACAGTTTTTAGAAAAGATTATCCTAAGCCCATTGGCACTGGGCTTTCCTGCCTAATCCTCTCTGAACTTATGACCTGATCATGTTTGAGGTCATCCTGAACTGGCATACGCATACAGTCAGTGTACTCTCAAATGTATGCTTCATGAAATATATCCAATTATGAAAACAGCACATCTTAGTGGAGATGTATGACATGGTAACACATGCTTGTCTTAAAAATGTCTGTTTTATTCTATGCCTAGGCACACATACCTTGAACAGAGGTAGGGGTTTATGATGGCAGAGGTATATCGACAGAGAATCTAATTTAGAATATTAGAGCAGACCATGGTATGTTGGTGGCAAGAGAAGGACCTTATAGGTATGATCCATCATACCTTGGCATCTCAGAAAACAGAGAAGCAAACATAGTTTGTATACCTTTTTCTTCTCAGCTGGGGATGTGTGGATATTTTTACACTATGCTGTGAGCCCCCAGTATCCACTAGGGATTGGTTCCAGTCCACCCCATCCCACCCATGGATACCAAAATTTGTGGATGTTCAAGTCCCATTATGTAAAATGGTGGAGTAAAATGGTCCAAATCCTTTTGTTTGTTTGTTTGTTTTTGTTTTTAACATTTTCAAGCTGTGGTCGATTGAATACATGGCCACAGAATCCATGGATATGGAGGGCTGGCTGTATTTACATCTTATACATGGAAAGCTACAGTCGTGAAAATATATACTGATTCTAGGGCATTTTCTGGGGGCATGTGATGGAGCCATGTGACTGAAGCTGAACTAGCCTGGATGGTATCTGAATTGAAAGCTGCATGGGAGCATTATGTGCACTGCTTTGAGATTCATAATGGAATGATGATAGGACATAAATATATTATGTAAAAAAGAAGGAAGCCCCATTCAATCGTTATGCATAATCTGCAGTGCAAATGTAGTTGCAGCAATTTGAAATGGGCACAGATTCTCCCATTGTTCCCTCTATGTTCTATACATACACATAGCCATCATTCCAAAGTTACTTTCTCCCTATGCTTTCCTATCTATTTCTACGATCGCTTACTACATTTCATATGCATCTGTTGTGATCATTTGGAACATTAACCACCCTCATTCGCTAGTTTATTGATTCTGTTGTACAAATCCTATTGAAGAATTCTTCTACTTTGTCTTTGAAAACCCACCTTAGTGTTTTAATAATGCAAGGTGGTTGAACTCCACATGCAGTATTGTCTTGTACAATCAGAAGCAGTCAGACTTCATTCATATCTCATTAAAAAAATTAATCGAGGGCTAGGAGTATAACCCAGCATATCAAATTCCACTGATACATTTTTTGTGTTAAACCACAAAATCCACGATTTAGAGTAGAAACATCTACCTACAAGACCAGTCCTGCAGTCTGTTATAATCTAATTGCCATGGTGATTTCAAAGTGGCTTCAATTTGAGTTGTCTGATGACATATTGTGTTCTATGATCATTTGAAAGTTTAATCAGTGCCACTGAGTTCAGTCCAAATGGGATTTTTAACCTCCATAATTTGCTGGTATTGATTTATTTAATGTCCATGTCTTTAAAACATTTATATGCCACTCTTCCTAAGCTAAGAGTGATTTTGTTATTAGAGTTACTAACGTTACTATTTACAAGCATAGTAATAAAGAAGTCTGCAGTCTTGTCATTATGAGCATCATCCTGTTGTTTTTATATTAGTCTAGCTTCTCCCCCAATATTGTGAAATACATCAATTTTTGCAGTACCAACAGGCACACAGTTTCTGACTTCATTTATGAGGTTGTTCCAGAACTTTGGCATAATTGTTCCAAGCTTCTGGTTATTTTACTTCATACAATGGAGAAGCAGAGATCTGAGACTAATCGTAGCAAACTGGGGTTCATATTGGGAAAGGCTGTTCCAAGCCCATGCTATTCTAGAGTGACTGGCCAGGTAGAAGCTGTGCTTAAAAAGTGCTGCCAGAAGAATCCTCCATATCCATCAGCGCTTCTTTATGCTTAAAGACAAGGATAGAAAACTCTGTCCTCTTTCAATGATCACACAGGATCATCCAGCATATTCATCTAGCAAACCACCTGGCTGATGAAGGTAATATTTCTTACCAACTGTGGTCTTCAAATCATTTCAAGAATAGGCCTATAAAGAGCACATTACGGTAGTTTATTGCTAAAGTTAAAAACAGATGGATCAGATTAGTGCAGGACTGGGTAATAATTATTGGCCAGATTTCAGTTTGGGAAGGGTCCCAGAGACTAAGCTTTAGCAGTAGGCAGGGCCAAAGCAATGTGAGTAAGACCCGTTGTGATCCTTAGCAATTTAAACACACAAAACACAGATAAATTCTGTGCATGTCCACCCACGAGAAATCTCCATGGTACAACTTGCCTGTTGGTTAAGTGCAGCTGAATTTCATGAAACAGCTTTCCTTCCTGCTTTCCTGCCTGAAAACAACAGCTCAGTTCTATGCAGTGGATGTACCCTCTTATGTGCAGTCACTGATTCGAGAGATCACTGACTGGAGATACTAGCAGAAGGAACATGCAGCCATTTGGGAAGCTAAAAATTTAGCTGATCACCAATAAAACAAAAGGTCTAATTTCCTTGCAATCACATTGGAAAGGGAGACATTTAATTCATGTATATGTTAAATTCCCATTTAAATTTAAGGCAAATATCTGCATCAAAAGTCTTACAAGAATGGTGCTGAAAAATATCATCCATAATATCCTACATCCACTCACCTATCTCTATTTTGTGCTTGCAAGAGAAGAAAAGAGCTGGATGAATTTTTGAAAACCTAATTTCTCATCCTCCCAACCAATAATTCTGTTCATGATTTCTCATTCTTCCTCCCTTATGATCTTATCTCCCAATCCCCATTTGTTCTCTAGTTAGATTCTTCCACAGATACCACAAAAGCCTCATAGTCAAGAGCTTCAAAATTTAGTTTCATGGGACAGATGAATGACCTAATTGTATCTTTCAATGCAAAACAGATGCAAATTTTATGCAGAGTAAGTCTTGACTATAACAATTCTACTGAGTCCACAGCTCTCCTCATCAAAGCACCCTGACACACAAGAAACATATTTTTCAGTTATTATTCTGCTATGTATTTTCAAATTGTCTTCCCAACTGGACTTTCTGAGCTGCAGCTGGAGAGTCCGCCTGGCTGGCCTGACAGAAGTTGAATCAAAACCCACTGAACTTGATCACTAGCTGACCATTGTTTACTACCATTTCCTGTTTCTTTCTATGTGGCCTCAGTACATCAACTTTTTCTTTTTATTCCAACCATTGTGTATTAAACCAGGGTTTCTGAGTATTTGTATTTTTTTTAAAGAAAAAATATCTCAGATAGCACTAGCAAGAAATCATTTGCACAGAACTGTACTGCTATGAAACCACAAGTAAAAGTGTTTCTGGGAATAAGGAAACCTCTTGTAAACAATTGTACCACTATGAATTCACAAATGCAAATATTTCTGGGGTGAGAGCATTTTTTTAAAAAAAAATTAATCTTTTTCATTTTAAAATTAATCTAGTTTCAAAATTTGCTATTTGTTGTGTTCAAAAAAAAAATCTTGTTAATTTTGAATATACCTCTATTGAAAACATATATTGTGTGGACCAAGACCAAAAAGATCACATTTATATAGTTCTCTTTAGTTAGCCTATTGGAAAGGGAGTTTGGGATTTTAAAGCTATAGAAACATATAGAACTCTTGGGATTTTGGCCTGTTGATTAGATTTCTAGAAAGCTTTCAGCTGGAGACCAGTAAATCATTTTTTTAATGCTAAAAATGAATTAGGAGTGACCTGACTGACCCAAGAAGATATGGTGTACTGTCAAGAAAGATAGCATTTGTAAAATCCCATCAATCCTGTTGATAATTAAATGTGCAGAACTGGGGAAGAAGTAGAACAGGAGCCAAGAAAAGACACAGTAGGGAAAGAATTGTATCACAGAAGTAGAGGAACTGAAATGAGAAGATAAGCAACATTTTAATTAATCTATTTATATAATAAACATTTTCTAGGCCGCTTATCACAAAACAGTGGGTGGCATCTTGTTGGTGATATATCCTCATGAAATTCCAACTAATACTTGCATATGTCTCTACGTAATCCTTGTCCAGGAACTCCTGGAAAACGATGTCATTTGCATCCGGCTACCAAGACATTGTGTGGCTGACCTCTGCCCTTTTCTGTCCAGTAAATGGAGATGTAAGAGGTATGAGTTTTCTACTTGGAGAGAGAAGTGTGAGACTGAGTTCTGTGTGGAAAAACTTTTTGTTGTAGGAGATGATGCAGAATCTTGGTCAGTATCTTAAAGATGTACAGCAGTAAAATGATATCACCTCAAGACAATAAATTTCTTAACATTGAAAAATATAAAACCAAGATTTAAAAAATAACACAGGAAAAACTCAAGTAAAAAAAAAAAAGAATCTTCAAAGAGGCATCCAAAATGCAAAACAAGTTTTGCCTCCTGTATAAGTATGGGGAGGATATTCAAAAGTACAGGTGGTACTGTAAAAAATATCCTCGTTTGGGTCATTGACAATTGACAAGGAACAACAGTACTATGAGCAAGATATCTCTGGGATGACCTTAGTGACCTTTTGAATCTTTAAGGTCAAGACAATCATATAGATAATCTGATTCATGGTTGTTTTGAGCTTTAAATGTTAAACACATGATCCTGAAATGCCCCAGTATCCCACAAGGCAACTACCAGAGTACTAACACATAGTCACCAAAAGTATTGATCTTTCAAGTATGACTGAAACTGCCTTAAACTGCCAAACCCAACTTGCAGAGATGATCCAAGGGGAAATGATCAATAGCATTAAAAGATGTGAAGGTAATGATTAAGCACAACAAGGTTGTAATTCCGCATACATCTCCATAGGAAAAACAAATATCAAGGCAACCAAAACAATATAGTCTGAAACCATATTGGAAAATATAAAGATGGTCAGTTTTCCCAATGGTGTCTATAGCTGACCACCCATGTTGCTCTCATGTTGCTCAAATGAAGACAGCATTAGCAAACATATGCTACTTACCAGGTACTTCAAGAACCAGGGAGTCCCAAACCTGTAAGGACCCACATCAGTGCCTTCTTTGAGTCCATGGAGACCACCCTCTCATGCTAGATCAGCTGGATTGAACAAGCTAGGCAAAACAAGGGTCAAGGCAGCAAAGCTCCAAAGAAGCTTTTCTATGTCCTCTCTCATCAATTAAAGTTGATCCCGTAAAACTAGGTAAGACAATGTATTGACTGCCTTGCTAAAGACTGTAATAACAGCAGCATTCAGACTGGGGTGAAGACAAAGTATTTTCACTTCAAAATGTCTAATACAATTTATCACAACAGGCCACCCAGAGTTGGAGAATACCATTTGTTGTGATAGTTGTCATCAATAATCCCCTTACCACTTGGAATAGTTTGGCTGGGAAGCTATGTGAATGCATTGCTATCCTCTCTGCCATAGTCTGCATGACAAAGCATTTTACTTCTAGAAGACTTCCTCATATGTAAAATATATTTGGAGAAATATACTAGAAGGAAACTTTTGGATCATAGTTCCCAGTTTTTTCTTTATAGAATCGTTCAAATCTATAATGAAATATGCTATGTATTTAAACATTTTATAAGCTTGGTTAACATGGAAGAGAGTAGAATAATGAGGATGGTTTTGAACAGCACAAGTGAATTCTTAGTTGTGCTCTAAATGTTGAAAATGTTCCATTTTTAAGTCATACACAGGAATAGTCAACCCAAAGTTAAATCACCAGCACTAGCCTTTTCACTCCATTTTTCTGGGGCAGTCCAGACATTACCTGAAATATGTGTCTTGTGCTAAAAACAGTTCCTTTACCCTGTTCCCCTCACACGAGCATACCATTTATAGAATCATAGAAATGTAGAGTTGGAAGAGACCACATGGGCCATCCAGTCCAACCCCCTGCTATGCAGGAACACCCTCAAGGCATTCCCGACAGATGGCCATCTAGCCTCTGCTTAAAAACCTCCAAGGAAGGAGACTCCACTACACTCCGAGGCAGCATATTCCGCTGCCAGACAGCCTTGACTGTCAGGAAGTTCTTCCAGAGGTTCAGGTGGAATCTCCTTTCCTGCAGCTTGAATCCATTGCTCCTTGTCCTGGTCTCCGGAGCAGCAGAAAACAAGCCCTCTCCTTCCTCTACATGGCATCCCTTCAGATATTTAAACATGGCTATCATGTCCCCTCTTAACCTTCTCTTCTGCAGACTAAACATACCAAGCTCTCTAAGTCTATCCTCATAGGGCATGTCTTCCAGGCCTCTCACCATTTTGGTTGCACTTCTCTGGACTTGCTCCAGCTTGACCAGGTCCTTCTTGAATTGGGGTGCCCAGAACTGGACACAGTATTCAAGGTGAGGTCTAACCAAAGCAGAGTAGAGTGGTACCAGTACCTCCCTCCATCTAGACACCATACTCCTGTTGATGTAGCCGAGAATTGCACTGGCTTTCTTGGCTGCCGCATCACACTGCTGACTCATGTTCAGCTTGTGGTCTATGAAAACTCCTAGATCCCTTTCACACGTACTGCTATCCAGCCACTTGTCCCCCATCCTATATTTCTGTATTCCATTTTTTCTACCTAAGCGTAGGACCTTACACTTATCTATGTTGAATTTCATTTTGTTAGCCTTGGCCCAGCTCTCCAATCTATCCAGGTCATTTTGAATTTTGATCCTGTCCTCTGGCATATTAGCAACCCCTCCCAATTTGGTGTCATCTGCAAATTTGATGAGCATGCCCTCTATTCCTTCATCCAAGTTGCTGATAAAAATATTGAACAGCACTGGGCCCAGGACAGAACCCTGTGGCACCCCACTAGTCACTTCTCTCCAGGATGTAAAGCAGCCATTTGTGACCACTCTTTGGGTTGGGTCGGTCAACCAATTACAAATCCAACTAACAGTAGCCCTGTCCAGCCCGCATTTTACTAGTTTCTTTTCAAGAATGTCATGGGGAACTTTGTCAAAGGCCTTACTGAAATCGAGGTATGCTATATCCACAGCATTCCCTTCATCTATCAAGCTAATGACTCTATCATAAAAAGATTTAGGTTCTTTCCACACTACACTGTTATAGTGCTATTATACCATTTTCAACATCCTGTGGAATTTGTAATTTACTGAGGCCAAAGAGCTCTCTGGCTGACAATTCTAAATGCCCCCCTCCAATGCAAACCCTAGGATTCCATAGGATGTTGAAGGTGGAATAATAGCACTATAACAGTGTAGAGCGGAAAGGTCCTCAGTCAAATTGTTCATGCCTGAAATTGTAAGCCCTTTCACATGTCATACATATTATGATTGCAGACCCCATCCCCAATGTCTACACTTAATTGTTGTGAGAATGAAGTGGGGAGGAGAGTTAGATACTCTGCTTTGAGTGGAGGAAAGATATAATATACATGTAATAAATAAACAAACATCAGGACACATGCACATTCTACTGAAGATTACATGGAGATGATAGACTCTAGTCATGTAATTGCCATATTTGGTGGCAGCCACATGCTTAGGATAATAGTAAACTTAGTCCCACATTTTAATGACTTAAAAGATTATTTTATTGGAGAGAAAGACAGATGGATAGATACAGAATGTGCCCTGGGCCCAACATATAAACTGATACATTGATTTTTGTATTACTTGACATCAATTTTGTTTACCTTTAATGCATATGAGTACAACTCATGTGTGTAATAAGTTGTGTAATAATTGCTCTCCCTTTTTCTATCTCTCAAAAAAAAGAAGAAGAAGAAGAGGATATAGGGAATAATGAATATTAGCCTGGCTGTTTGTAGCAAAACTCTTATTACAATTAAGATGAAGATTTTGCATTCTGACATGAAAAGGAATCAATCTTGTGCCTTCAAAGGGCAATAAGGTATAGCATTTAAGGAAAAGTCATTCCACATTAGTAGAGTTCCTGAGGTATTTCAAAAAGACATTTGACATTTTAAAGGATTACAATGTGTCAGAGTTGTTAGGAGTGATATTATACTTTGGGTTTGGAGACCTGGAGAGCAAAGAGACATTATGAAGCAAATATTACTTTGAGAAAATGATCAGACAACTAAAACATAATTTACTTTTACTTAGATAAAAGAAAGGAAAGCAAGTGAGCCAGTAATTGCAAGGTGAAATTGACACATATCAACCAAAACAACTCATTCCTGGTGGGGAGAAGAAGAATGTGCAATGCAGAGGAATACCCAGATTCTGCCGATTCAGTGAACTGAAGTGGGCTGCAGATTTATTGCAAAAGTCACATCTAAACAATAAAAACACTCTGATGAAGGAAAGAAATGAACTTGTATGGGGTTAGCCCTCAACAGGTGCTAGCGAGTTGCTGAGACAAGTGCCCTGATTCAAAAAGGCTAACATTCAAGTCTGAAATTAGCCAATTTGTGATGAGGACAGTCAGACAGGCTGAGGTGTGCCACCTAGCTGACTAAACTTTCAAGGTAACCTTCTGGACCCTTCCTTTCATTATTTCCTACCCTTGTCTCCTGCCCATTTATTGGGCTTAGTTTTCACCTCCTTTATTGACATTCCAACGAAGTGACAGAAACATAACAGGGATGTATCAAGAAATGTTCAGTAGGTCATCCACGTACCCACACGTAATGAAGAGAATAAAGAAACTGTCAACATCAACAGTGCAATAAAATTTGGAGGGGAGACTCTCAGAAAAGAACATACATACCACAATGTCACAAGAAGAGATTTCTTCCTGGTCCACAAGTAGTCAAGCAGTTGCCAATGGCAGGAAAATCGAAACATAGAGTGTGGTGGATTCTAGCCAGCCAACTAATGGCCAACCACAAGTCAGCAAGTCTGTATATTAACCTGCTGAGATCATGTGGAATTTTGCAAGATCAAGCAGATCTTTCAAAATCGGATGCAACCATTGGATCTGTTACTCAGATCTTGTAGAGAAGTCTTCTGTTGGCAAAGATTCCAACCCATTGTGAGACTTTGTGTTTGACTCCCAGCTGAGCTGAAGCTTGGTCATAATTAGACAGTTCTTTAATCACACCATCAGTTTATTAGCTTACTAGATTTCTTGGATAACGCTGAAGCCAATTATTTAAAAGTGATGTATTTAAGTCTTTTATTCCAAGTCTCAAGTCAAGTTTCTACTTTCAAGTCTCAAGTCAAGTCTCAAGTCCTTGAAGATAATTTTAAGTCAAGTCTCAAGTCTGCAAGTCAATTTTATACCCCAACCAAAATTCCAGAACTTTTGGACAGAGCCAAATAAAGTCAGTTTTAACAATTAAAGCAGAGCCAGCCCTCCACATTTGTGATTTTGCCATCTGCAGCTTTGGATGTGGGGAACAGGATCCTTCTTACTTTCCATTTCTGAATCTGGATGACTTTTCAGAAGTGGAGAACAGAATTCTTCTTACTCCCCATTACTGAAGCTTCAAAAGCTTTAGAAGGAAGGATCCTTCCTCCTTAAGCCTGTTGTTTAACACATTTGCTGTTCCCTTCTGAGAAATGCACCCTGTACTCTGGGGGTGAGTCTTGTCTTCTGCTCTTAGGAAAAGTTTTAGAAGGGTCTTTGAATATGCAGCAAGAACAGACTGCTGAGAAGACCTCAAACCTGCCTCAAGCCCATTGCCTAACCCATTTGCTGTTCCTCTCTGAAAAATGTCCCCGCATTTTGGGCTTGAGACAGATTGTCATGGGACCAGTAGGCAAAAAGAGATGGAGGTGTTATTCAAAGTCATAAGGTTTCTGGGTGAATATGTTATGTTACTGAACAGCAAGTCAGTCATTAAAAATATTCGAGTCTCGAGTTGAATTGAGTCAATGCATCATTTATTGCCGAGTCAAGGCTGAATCAAGTCACTGAAAAGTCCGACTTGAGTACAAGTCTATTGACTCGAGTCTACATCATTGTTATATGTTTTTAAAATATTGTTTCTTTTTATAATGCTAAAAGTTTTCTGGCTCATCCTTTGGCAAATTCAATGACACAGTAAGGGTCTTTCCTCACTATCCTGCGATAGTACTATTATTCCACTTTCAACATCCTATCGAATCCTGTGGTTTGCAGTTTAGGGAGGGGCCTTTAGAATTCTCAGCCAGAGAGCTCTTTGGTCTCCCTAAAGTACAAACTCCAGAATTCCACAGAAAGTTGAAAGTGGAATAATAGCACTAGAACAGTGTAGTGTGGAAAGGCCTAAGGAAATGGGAGGAAATGTATCACATGGTTCTGTTGCTATGCAGACTAATTCATTTGCTTCATCATGTTTATCATGTCTGCCATTGAAAGAAAGGCACCAGAAACCAAGGCCCTTTTCGCATAGCATTTGCCATGCAAAAGGGTGCCTGGAACGTTGCGTGATTGTGAGGAGCAATCTGCACGACACACTCACAATCACGCAATGCTCCAGGGGCTGGCAGGCACCGATCACACACCTTTTCATTTTTGGCTAGAAGCCAAAAATGGTGTTTGATCGCTCATTGATCCTGGACCTCATGCACACTTACCTGGCGTGCGGAGACTCCGGAGCCACGGTGGTCACGCTTCCTGCCGCAGTGCAGCCTGGGAAAATCCCTGGCTGCACTGAGGAAGGAAGAGGTGGGGCTATCGCATGAGCAGGTAGCTCGTGTGGAGCCAAAGGAACCCGGACATGAGAGCCTCTCACCAGAGGCTGCTTGCTCAATCCCCGCACCCCAGTGCCGGAAGAAGGTAAGGTGCAGAAAGGGCCCAAGTAGTTGTAGATTTAATGATATTTAGCATGGGCTACTGAAATGAATAAAACTGAAATTAAACATGGCTAAGTTAAGTTCAGTGGATCTTCTTTAAGTATAATTAAAACTGAATCCAACCTACCACCCACCCACCCACCAACCCACATGTACATTTGTGAGGAAGAGATTGCAAATGTAAGAGCAGTCATATGCAATCTGTAACAGTGATCACTGGTGACTGATATGAACATTAAGGGCTTCACAGTTATGGAAGACATATTGCTGAGTCATAACAATATGTGTGGAATATCTCATTTTTACCATCACAAAATTGATGTGGTTTTCTAACTATTTCAGCATCAAATGATAGATAAAATGGCTTTCAGTGCTTACTTACCCAGCGTAATTTGTTCATCTATTTTTATTTTCTTGCTTAAGACAGAATCTTTGATGGCAATCATTCTGAGAAGTTTCTGTTTCTTTGATTTTTGTTCATTTGTTTGTTCATTTTGTTTCTTTTAATTGCTTGGCACATTATAGTGCTTTAAACTGTGAAATAGCTTTCTGAAATACCTCAGAAACTCCAGTCACATAGAATGGCTACTGCCCTTTGAAAATGCAAGAGTGATTTCATTTCTTTCTGTATCAGAATGCAGGATTCCTGAAAAACCACTACCAACAACTGTAAACACAGCAATACTCATTCAAGACTATTCAACACAGCAAACCTCTGTTCAAAGTATATGCACAAAACCTTTGGCAACATAGAACTAACTAGCTAACACTCTCCCTCTCTCTCTCTTTCACACAAAT
The DNA here is from genome assembly GCA_948472985.1 of Iguana delicatissima. NCBI lineage: Eukaryota > Metazoa > Chordata > Lepidosauria > Squamata > Iguanidae > Iguana > Iguana delicatissima. The sequence continues at coordinate 399,573 of CAOKZL010000599.1, read as the reverse complement.
ACATACATACACATGGGGAGAGGGAGAGAGAGAGAGAGAGATGAACAAAGGTTTTAAATAGCCATTCTTTAATTTGATTAGCATTTTGTTTGAGCTTCAATTTGTTGACCCTCATCCAGTTAGGTGGCTAAGAGAAATATTGGTGATGGACCTCATCTCAAAGCCCAACATCAAACTAACTCTCACAGGTTACTTCCATGTGTATATGTATGTGTACTTAAGTATCAGGTCACATGTGTGAATGGGACATGCCATAACATCTGGAGAAGACCCATGTCTTCTGGCCAGGAGTTTTATAACTGCAAGAGTTAGGGAGGCTTCATTACTTTCACATGAGATCTTGGAAGGCCACTCCCTTCCATACCTTTCCTATAGTTTAAAAAAAGCTCTTTCTTGGATCAAAAGTAGTCCAAAGAAGGAAATGGCGAACTTACCCACATGCTCCCTTGTGGGAGTGGAACATTTTTAGTCATTAAAAGACCTACAGACCACATTTTGCCCATTCCTGGAGTATATATAAGTGATGGACCAGTGATTTAACTTGGAACAAAATAAGTTGCTGTGAGTCAGAGAGCCACCATTTCATTTTTTTTTTTTGCATTGCCTTTAGCCACAGCCTCATATGCAGATATTAGCTAGTGAACAATTTGCTCATCATGATATAAAACAATCATGACCTGTTACAAGTGTCTTGTGAAACATACAAGGACAGAGTAGGCCACAAACTGCATATCTCTACCTAAATTATTCGTAATTCTACTAAAGGGATTTTACAAAATATTTATTACTTGGCAATTGTAAATATTTTTAGTCTGGAGGAACTTCAATGTAAGCCTGAATCACCAAGAAAAATGAGTTTTTCTTTTGGCTGCATAAGACCCTTGTTAGCATTTTTGGGAATCTGTCATGTTAATAAAAACTGATGACAACATATTTTATTGTTACTAGATGAAGGTTTTTGTGCCTTTATTTCATTTTATTTTACCAGTATCTATGCAGATGGAATGTAAAATACTCAGCAGCAGAATGTGCTTTTCTTTTCTTGCTTCCTTTCCAGTTTCTGATCAAGAAGTTAGAGTGAATTATAGCTGGCAGCTTATTTGGAATTTTGAATAATTTAAATCTTTCTCCACCCCACATTTCTAATGCAGATAAGATGGTAATACAGAGTTCTAACACAAAGTACAGTGGTAGATGAAAAGCAAGCTCCTTTCTCAATCTCTCTCTCTCTCTCTTTCACAAAAAAGGCAAAATAAACTATTATAGGAAATGAGAAATCACAGTTCACTGTGCTTTTGATAATGAGTTTTTAATATTCTAGTGTTTACCTTGTGATTTTTATAATCCAGTTTTGCAGTGTCATGTCTGGAATGAATTATTGCACTACTGACAAAAAGCCACCTACATTTGTTTCTTTACCAAGAGGTGCTACACAAACATGGGGGAGCCAGCCTATAGAATACAACTGCTGGTTACATACAAATAAACTGGAGGCCTCTCATGTAGTACATGGGGAATGTTCAAGATACTGTCTCTACCTCTCTCACACAGGATGTAGATGAAGAAAAAAATCCATGCTGCTATGTCCACAACAGACTGGTTCCCCTAAGAAGGACCTAATCAGTCATTTCTGGCTTATGAAAGGGGAGGGTACATGAAGGCGTAGCCTTCCCAAATACTCCTCTGGCCTCATGTTCCAGGGCAAGAACACATGAACCAGCTATATGAATTGTCTGTTGTTGTCTCTCCTGTGTACATACCTTCCCCAATCCCCACCTGGTATCTAACTGCAACTATTTTTCATTTAACTATGTCAGTCATTATTCTTGGCTGAGACCCTACATCAAGCCAGCATAGTGTAAATCTATCCTGATGTAGTTACATGCACTATACCACCTTTCTTCTGAATATTGACATTATGCAACCAATTGTTATTTCCCAATGTGTCTCTCTATTATCCCATTGAACAATGAGGAATGCACAGTGGCTGTTTCTGCAAACCCAGTGAATAAAGTAGTTCACTGAAAGTACAGGCAAATAATTATGTACCATTGAATAATGTGTTATTGTGTGGCTGTAATCCTCCTAATTGCTCCCAACTACAGTAGACTACAGTAATCATAGGAATTGGAATCTCAAAGTAGGAAACAGAGCAAAATCAACTATTGTAGGAAAATTTGGCCTAGGATCAAGAAATATAGCGGAAGAGTAACTGACTGAACTTTTTGAGGCCAACAGTAGGGTGTGAGATAGTGTGCAAAATAGATGCTAACCCATAACATTCTTCCCTTGATGAGCTACTTGGCCAGAAAACGGTACACTCAGAAAGAAATTGGAAGACAAAAAAGTGATTGTGTCTTTTAAAGTGTGTGGGTGGGGTGGGGAGAAAAGGACCTGTCCACCTCACCTACAAGATTTAGTAGGTCAGTCCTCACCCCTACCCACCATACAAAAACTCTTAAAATTATCCCTGTCATTCAGAAATGCATATAAATTTATATTTTCCATTTTCATGGGGTGGCATGGGATGAAATAGGACTGGGAAAAAGAAGAAACATTTCCAGATTTAATTCATCCATAAGTCTGTATCATCACATTTCCATCCTGATCTTCAATTTGAGAAAGAGGTGGAAATCTGAAAGGAAGGGGGAAAAAATCACTCAGAAAAGTCTTCTAATTTTTTGAGTTCTGCAGTTCTACAAGCCCATGAGGTAATTTTTTATGATCATATGATACTACGAGGTAAGGTGCCATAGAACACAGATTATGTATGACTACTAATCATTATGACTGTGTCTCGTTTTAGAGCAGTATGTTTCTATATACTGGTTGCTGTTGAACATGAACATTATATTCACTCTTGTGGACTGTGGGCCTTTCTTAAAGGCATATGGCTGGCCACTGTGGAAACAGAATGGTGAACTTGCTAGATACAGCATAGGTCTGATCTATTAGGACCTTTAAGGGCCTTTCTGCACTACACTGTTACAGTTCTGTTACCCTGTGACTTGGGGGTCCCAGGGGGGGCCCAAATAACCAAAACAAACACAAACAAGATGGGGAAATTAACTCGAGCACTCTCTTAAGCTAACGAGAGGCAGGGTAACTCAGCGTGAATCTTTTACCCTATGTATACAGCGTCAGGTCAGTGAGCAGTCAAACAGTTTAAATTAGCAATAATAATATTTATTAAACAGATAGCAAATATTAAGAAAACACAACCTCACAGCTAACTAGAAATAGGAAATAGAGTTTTGGGGGAATGGGTGATACGTCACCTATCTCACAGTCCTGAAGAAGTCCAATGGAAGGAAGGAAGGAAGCTCAGCACAGTGGCCGAGGGGAGCTCACAGAACGAAGCGACAGCAAGGCTGGGTAGCACTCCGGAGCAGTCCAAGCAGTCCAAACGCAAGTCCGAAGAGCTCTTAGAGCAGGGGTTTTTATTAGGGAAAGGCATGACTGTGGACTAGTCCGGTCTTGGGTGAAAACAATGAGTTTTGGGCTGGAGACAATGTCTCCGAAAGGTCAGAATTTACATGATTGAGTTAGGGTCCAAATTGACAATAGTATGGCCAGTATGTAGATGTGGCTAACTTGGCCGTTAAGCACTCGGCTTGCCAAGGTGCCCTCTCGGGGCAGAGGTCTCTTTGTTTTAACACACATTTGTAATGAAGGTGTTTGTTTTGAGAGGTCTCCCAAAGCAGATCTGGCAGTTTCTGGCTTGCTTAGGTGTAAACAGAAATGATTCAGCAATTAATAGCCATGCCTAGCTTTGCGCTTGTTCGGTGGCCTCACAAACATGTGGCTGAGGGTGGCAGAGCAGAGTTGAATTATGATATCGAAATGATATCCAAAGATTACCAAAGGCCACGCCAGTTCACGGTGGTAACAGTTCCATCATTCCACTTTCAATATACTGTAGAATCCTGGGGTTTGCAGTATAGGGAGGGACATTTAGAATTCTCAGCCAGAGAGCTCTTTGGCCTCAGTAAACTACAAACCCCAGAATTCCACAGAATGTTGAAAGTGGAATAACAATAAAAGCTCTAGGTTTTTATGAGAACTGGACATAGATTAGCTGGGTATAATTCAAGTAACTTCTGATTAAGAGCCCATTTCATGTAAGAACACAGTAGGTTTCCTTATTGAATGGTATTATCTTCCTTATACTTTCAAGTATTTTTGTTATGTTGTTATCTTCTGTTTTGTTCTGTTATGCTATGTTATGTTATGTCTGTTATGTTATGTTATGCTATGCTGTGGGAGCATCAAGCAAATTTGAATGATGGTTTGTTTGATTTAAGGAAGTGCTACCCTTACCCTGCCCACCTCCACACTCACTCCTATCTTGTTCAGAAAGTCTACTTGAAATTTCTCAGGAGCTGCAGATATTTGTAGAGGTGGAAAAGGGCAAACTTCTTTATGCTAGCTTATCTCAAGATTGAATCCAATATGTGGCTACCTTCATAGCTACAGATCTTGGCACTCCCTCCCATTGCTTTACTCTTCTGAATTTTGCAGCTTTCTTATTTCTTTTTTTAAAGGAAGGATACGAGACATTTAGAGTGGATTTTGAAGGAAAAGTACAGATGGCTCTTTGAGGGATGACTAATTAGAAAACAAGAGGTCACTGAATGAAGATATTTGTCTCTGTGGAATTGATGGTTCCTTCTGCAATTTCCTTTAAATAAGAATAATCTTTAACAAGCTTTTACATCAAATGAAAAGAACATTCTTACTAAAGAGCTTAATATTATAGCTTCTATACACAGGAATGCCTGTGCTTACATGCATTATAGAAAAAAGGGTAAACACCTATTTTAATAACTCATTTAATCCTTTTAATCAATCTATTTTTGCCAGATAATGCATTTTTTTAAAAAAATGATTGCTGCCCCTGAGCATTCTATTCATTTATAATGTGATTTTTGGCAGCTGAGAAGTATGTTAGACTTCTTTCATACCATCTGTTCTTCCTTTAGGAAATTTGAAGACATTCCCCTCACACACACACACACTGCTGCTGTTTCTACTTCTCTAAAATATTTGTAGATCTTTTTATGTGGTATTTCCTGGAGAATGAACTTCTGTTCACTGTTTATTTATGTTAATTTTATTTATTGTATTTTTCTTCTGCCCAAAATGGTGGAAATAATAGAATGCAGTTTAAAAACAAAGCAAAATCCAAGCATAATTAAAACAACATAAAAGTCAGTGTGTAAATCAAGCTTTAAAAACACCATTTAAAAAGATAACAGCAAAAGAGACAGCACTCAACTTGTATAAAATTTGGTGCAACAACAAACTAGCCCATTTCCATTCAGGAAGAGTTAAGTGTCTAGTCTCTGTTATTATCATGCTCTGTACTGCAACACAAATCATATTTAATGAGATAGTAGACATCTTTTGATGATGACAACCAATAGCAGTATAGCAACAGCAGTTACATTTCTTTACCACTTATCAATACGAAGCACCGCCTAACTAGTTTTCAATGTATTCAGCTAATTGCTCCCAACAAGCTGGGTACTTATTTTACTGACCTAAGAAAGGATGGAAAGCTGAGTCAACCTGGAGCCCTGCAGGATCGAACTCACAACATTGTGGCTGCAGTACCAGCATTGAACCACTGCGTCACCAGGGCTCCTGCTTAAAATCAACTTAAAATCTTTTAAGTTACCATCACTGTAGCTGAATTCCTCAAAAACTGGGTGTGACTCTGAACAGGCAGAGTTAGAAGCAGTTTGAAAGTGTCCAGCTCTCTTACCATTCATCCTATTTTGCCCAAATTCATTGCCATTGCAGCGAAGCGCATCACAGTCGGCTGACTGAGTTAAATGAGGGCATTGCCCCCCATAAGAATTCTGCTGTCCCCATGGAATTTTTCTTCAGTCCTCAAGTTTATAATGTTGCTGTAACTTAAGTTTTGAGTTGAGCATTTGAAAATACAGTTTAGATATTCAAGGAAAGGGGGAACAAGCAAAGTTATCAAAGTAAGGTTAGCACAAACCTGGAGGTTGGATTTTGACAAGACTCTTCTTCGGCCCATCCCACAATCATGAATGCTAGCATTACATGGTCACTCCCTGCAAAAGACCAACTGCTTTAATTCTAGTGACCATCTCCTCTCTACTGGCTAGGATCAAGTCCAGGATTTTATCTGCAATGCACATCAGTGAGGGCCTGTCTTCCAGCAAATATCAGGATAATTGAAGTCTCCCTGTAACTACTTGTTCTTTCTTCATGGAGATTTCTGAGATTTGTTTCAGAAGGGCATCATCCACCATCTCATCTTAGTTTTGCATCTTGTAGTAAGCTCCTGCCACAATGTGCTATTTATTTATTTATTGATCCATTTATTTTTACCCAAATGTTCTCCTCTGGTTCAGTTTGATCTCTCACATGGATTTCTGTGTAAGTGACATGCAATGCTGCTGCTCCTCCTCCTTTTCTTCAGCAACCATTTTTTTGGACAAGATTTGATCCCTTGTTATATTCTAGCAATGGGAGTATTCCCACCCAATCTCTGTTATACTTTCCTGTACTAGGACTTTGCCAAACCAAGTTTGCCAAAATAAGTTTGTCTTGCTTGGTCCTGGACTTTATGTACTGGTATGTAAGAGTTCTGAGTGTGAGTGATTTTCAGTGCCTTTTTCTCTGCAATGCTAGAGATGTGAAGACTGAAGGGAAAACAATCATTTGGAAACACTGCTCATTTGGGGAGGCAACGTCCTCATCCCCTCCCCCAGCTATATCCTTACTGTTGCTGCATTGGTACCTAAGTTGATGAAGTCAGCTGTGGTATTATGGCTTAAGGCTGTACTGCCACAAGGCTGTTACAGATCTGCCGATCCATCAGTTGGGGAGATACTCAAAAGGGGGAAATTTCTTTCCAGAAAGCTCAAACCTCTGTCCCCCTTCAGGAAAAGACAAGACTCACTAAGCTGAGATATTTTACAGATGCTTTCCAGTTCCCTTCCTGCAATATGAGTGCTGGGGAAGAGGAAAACACCCCCTTTACTGACATCACATTTTATATGAGTTTCTCTCAAACTTTTAGACACAAACAAAATATGTATGTCAGACCCTCTGGAACATGTTCTTGAAACATTCTCTGTTTATCACGTACTGAAAATAAGGCTAAAACTAAAGTCCATTCATATGTTTATGTTAGTTGGAGAAGACAGTGGAAAATGCTTCATTGCAAAATTTCCATCAAGGATGTCATCTCTGTTTTTCCCTTGATTGCAGTCAACAATAGTGATATCATGATTTTATTCTTCTCTTCTTCAGATACTAAAAATATTCTTCTTAAATACCTGGAAAGGGGTTCCCTCACCACCACCACTGGTCCTTTCTCATCCTACTTCCCTAGTATCTGTGTGATCTGTTACAGCCAAAAATCTGATTTTTCAATATTATTCTTGATTTTCAGTGAGGGTTGTAATTTTGCATATTTTCTAGCAATATCAGCCAAGAGATTGACATTGAAGGAACAATAGCAACTGGAAGCAAACTCTAAAAATCTACAATACCACTGCTGAAGGACCTCCTGCCAACTGTAGAGCCAACAACTTTGAGGACATTGCTTGCTACATCAGCACTGGTTAGCTTCAAGACTGAACATTTGGTCTTTAATATTCATGCAGGGTGCCTTATTCAGAGCTTCACTACCAAAACTGGATTGTCTATCAATTGTGGGTCTGCTTGACAAGCTTGGTACAATTGTGGCTCTGCTTGACAAGCTTGGTACATATTTATAGTTGCTGCTATATCTAGACCTTTGAGCTGACTGTCAAGTAAGTCCCAGGTGAATTAATCTCACTTGGAAAAAAAGTTAAAGCTATTGCTGTTTCCTAAAGAAGCATTAATTACTATTTATTAAAACTATTTGTTTATTGCCTCACAGCCTGCTAGGGCTCCCAAGGTGATGCATAACAGATTAGGAAAAAAATTTTTTTAAAAGATTAAAACAATTTTAAAGCCACTATAAAAACAAACAAACAAACTTTACAATTAAAATAGCTCCAAAATCCAAGCTTGGTTGTAAGATCACCAGAATTTTATGCAATTCCATGTAAATTTTGTGCTGTGTTAGTCCCAAACTGCAAATATTCTACCAGTCCAGCATTCCTCCCATCCGGGTTCCTTGATGCTTGAAAAACATGTCTTTCTTTCCTTTTCCTTTTCCTTTTCCTTTTCCTTTTCCTTTTCCTTTTCCTTTTCCTTTTCCTTTTCCTTTTCTTGTCCCTCCCTCCCTCCCTCCCTCCCTCCCTCCCTCCCTCCCTCCCTCCCTTCCTTCCTTCCTTCCTTCCTTCCTTCCTTCCTTCCTTCCTTCCTTCCCTGTAGTATTATTTCCATCTCTATCACAGACTAACAACCTGGAGGCTGAACATTCAGCCAAACAGAATCAGAACCATCATAAAATGGTCCCTCAAGTTTGACATCAACCAAACAGGCCAGAAGGTTATTATGATCAGCACTATCAAATACCACTGAGAGGTCCAGCAGAACCAATAGAGATATCCTCCTGCTGTCCAGTTCCAGGCCGAAATCATCCATTAAGGTAACTAAGGATGTTCCTATCCCATAACTATGTCTGAATATAAAGTGGAGTGGTTTCAAGTAATCAGCTTCATCCAAGAGAGCCTGGAGTTTTGCTATCATTCATTCTAAGACCCTTCTTTCCAAAATAAGAATTGAAATTTCCTAATATTTGTGTGGGTTGGTAGATTCTGCTGAAGTTATCGTTCACAGAGATTTTTTAACTGTTTTATTTAGAGGAGTTGCAAAACAACAATGTTTCAATGAAGCACTCAAAACCTCCAGCACCCCAATGGCCTCCCCTCCTCTGACACCTTTTAATCAGTCAGAATGGCTGATCTCAGTCACCACAAAACTATTCCACATCATCAAGTCGAGCAAGCTGAAGCCCAGATATTAAAAGTAGATAGATGCATGCCTCACTTGTCTACTTTCATATCTATGCTCAATGTAAAATTCAAGTCAGAATGGATCCAAGTGATGTTCTCCACAAAGTGTCTTGCAAATTCAGCAGTTCATTTTTTGTTTGGAGGTGGGGAGATGAGATTTTCTTCAGTGTTTTGAGATGTACAGTGCACTAGGTAAAAGTGTGCTACTGTAATGTAGGTTGTAAAGATAAACACCTTTGCTACTTTAAAATGGGTCCCAACTCATATTAAATCAGATTTGTCTGGAGCTTTTCTTCCAGTATCACTGTAGTTACCTACCCAAGCTCTTCATTGCTCTGGGTTCATCAGAGAATGAAGGAACACACACTTTGCACTCACATATCAGATGCTTAGAGCCATATCTGTCACCTGGATCATCATTTCTAGCAAATGGAATAATCTCCCAGAACATTCGGGTATCATGTTGGATCCATTAGATGATGGACTAGTGTGTTCCCTACCCTTAAAATGTTAGAAGTGCCAAGAGTTTCTGACCTAACAGAAGTTCTATTAAGTAGTGATTTCACCATGGCTATTGAGTTTTTTCAAGCTTCTTGCTCAATGCTCACTTTCAATACACCTACATCAAATATATGCCCTATTATCTATAGATTAGGTAATAGTTGAGACAGTTGCATGGTTGCCAAGGAAGCTATGAAATCTGAAGCAGTATCATTGACAAGGCTTCAGAATACATGTTAAAATTTCCCCAGCACAATCACTTTTAGAGAGACCAAAAACCCATCCAAGGCCATCTCCACCAACTCAGGCAGGAAGACAACTGTGCAATATAGAGTGGGTGGTACATCAGCATAATCCCAATCCTGATTTATTGCCCAATCTCCAAAGTTAGACATTGCTGGTAATGGTACTTGAATATGGGAAAGGTCTCATAACAGATCACTGAGACACTGTCTCTCTGACAACCAGATCTTGCCCACTGCTGCACCTGCAAAATCTAGTGAGCACATCTAGGTCAAGATGATATCTCCTACTTTGTTCAACCAGGTTTCACTCACATATGACATGTCACCTTGTTCATCCAGAATCAAACCTTGAATCAAACAGCTCTTCCTAGTCACTGATCTGGGGTTAAGCAGCAGTAACCTTTCATCCAATGGGGATGCTAAACCAGGAAAACTAAAAGTAGAAGAACAGCTGCAAAATGGGTCCACTGGCATGCTCTGCTCCACTTCCATACTTTCCCCTATCCATAACCATCAAAGTTGTTGTTGTTGTTGTTGTTGTTTGAATTCAAGTTGCTTCCAACTTATGCAACTCTAAGGTTAACATAACACAGGGTTTGGGGTGGGCTGAGAGTGTGTGATGCACTCATGGTCACCCAGTGAGTTTTCATGACCAAGTGGGAAATCAAACTTGGTCTTCAAGATTGTGGTCCCAATGCTCAAAACACTATACCATGCCGGTTCTCTACCACCAATGCACTTGGGATGATATTTCTTCTTCTGTTCCAATGCCTGACATAATTAGCGTGAGTAAATATTAAAAAGAATTTGATGACATGTAAGCATCATATTCAATTCTAAATTAGAAATGGTCATTCTTACTGATAAGTGATATCTGTAGCACTGATTTGTTTTTCGTCTTCCTTTTTTTACAAAAAGACTTGAGGCCAATGAGAAACTGGCTTGGCTAAAGTCATACAGTTTAAGGATTTTAACCAACGCCAATCCTGTTAAACCACCTGAATCATAACATTCTAGGATATGTCCAAAATATTAAAGGGCTCATGAAATACTAATGTCAATCCATCTTTTCATAGATCAAAGCCACCATTTATCTAAATGGGTGGGTGGTACTATTACATTCTGGGTTAACATGACAGATATCCCATTTCGCAACAGGAGCAGAAATCTGTGAGAAAACATAAGAAATTATTTGGATATTTTTTTTAAAAAAAGCATAAAGTTTTGTTTTGTTTTCTTTTAAACAAACCAAAATGAGAATCTTTCTCCTTTAAGTCAGTTCTTGCAAGGACTTGAAGCCCATAGGAATTCATGGAAACTTGGGAATATTTTGCTATGAGTAGGTATGGGAAATAAATTTATTGGATTTAAGTGTCTGGATGAAAATAGTGTTTTTGTGCCTTCTGAGGTAAAATCTTCATCGTCATCATCATCATCATCATCATCATTTTAATCTTGAGAATTCAGCATTTGAAAGGACTGTTGGGCATTATGAGAAATCAAATATATACAAAATAATGCACACATTTAAAATGACTAGAAATGCACTCAACTAAAAAGAAATGTGTGCAAACTCACTTTAATCAGTAGGAAATATGTAAACTAGTTAAAATGAGTGAATAAATGTGCACATGAGGAAACATATGCAAAATGCTACTTGAATATTGATGCAGGAAAGAAAACAACAACAACAACCAGAAAGTCTCACAATCAAACATGAAATAAAGACAGGGGGAAAATTATGTGGGATTTGGAGCAGTGCAATGAAATATGAACACCCCTAGCTATGAAGTAGTTTAAGTTCTTCCCTCATGTATAAATGTCTTTTAGGTTTCTAAAGTTTCTAAAATGTGTGAGATAATATATGTGCATGCACATTGTTTGCAGATTGCTGTTGGGACAGGTTTGTCACACTGATTTCTTGATATACTTTCTCCTATTTTTTAAGTGAGAAGTTTAACAGTCCCATTGCTCCCCTCTCTCAGCTGTGCTGACATTCTCCACTGCATCCCAAGCATAGTTATTCCTGGATGCTAACATCCCTCAGCAATTGCTTGAAAAGCTTAGTATTTTTTTAGAAGCAAGTGACTTCTGCCCTTAAATTAGAGGATCTCCAGCTGAATGCAGATATATTTTCTAGACCTGTCGGTAGGACATAAGGTCATGTGAAATGAAGGATCAATCCCAACAGCTGAATCTTGTTGGGTGGCATGTGAAATCTTTATAATGAAACTTCAGGCTGGAATAACTCTCTTAGATTTCAACTTCTTGCTCACAATAAGCCCAGGTTCCTCAAGGTTCATGAACCTTTCAGTAAATTTGGCTGAGTTTCCAGGAGCTTCATCCAATTTGCAGCTCTTGCTATGCATCTTTTTCTGAGAGACACGAGTGCAGCTAGCCTCTAGAAACACCAAGATCTTCACATAAGACAGAAATAGAATGTTATAAAAAGCTCTCCTTTACATGCTTTCTTTTTGCAAAAGAGAAAGCTGATCAATATGTTCCTCCCCGTTTTCCTTCTAAAGGGCATCTAAATATTACAGAACAAGAGCCATTGCTTTCAATTATATGCTCAATTTACAATGGGAAGAAGATATATTGCAGTGGTTAGTATCAAACTCACCACTAAAAGTCTTGATATTTTTTAAAAGTCAAGTGCTAGAATTTTTTTTTTTTTTTTTTAAGTATGCTGTTTGCATCATGGAGCATTTTCCAACACCAGTGGGAATTTATTTGTATTGTTGGCAGAAAAAATGTTCCACAACACAGTGAGTATTTTCAAAACAAAATCTATTTCATAACACCCAGACAACCTGAAACATACCATGGGCCACACCCAGAGCCAGCAACAGTATGATTCAGAGAAGATACATTACTTAGGATATATTCTTTTTCAGTGCTAGAAATGAAAATGTCTCTAATGAGGTAAATCTCTCTCTCCATCATGTTGTTGTTGTATTGTTTGCCATCAATTTAACTTTGACTTATGATGAATTAGAGATGTACAAGAGCTCCACTCTTCCAACAGTTTCCCTGCTCAGGTTTTGCAAACTCAGGATCATGGTTTCCTTGACTGCATTAATTTATGTGTAATTCAGTCTTCATTTTTCCTTACTGACTTCTACTTTAATGTACATTAACATATTTTCCATTGAGTTATGTCACCTCATGATATTTCCAAAGTTGGATAGGCTCAGCTTAGTCTAGTGATAATTCAAGCTTAATTTGTTCTTGGGTCAATTTATTTGTCTTTTTGACATCCATGGTATTTCTAGAATTATCCTCTAGCATCACATCTCAAATGAGTTGATTCTCTTCCTGACAATTTTCACATCGATAGGTAGAAATCAGAAATATCATGGCATGGATGATTCTATCTTTGCTATTTAATGATATATATCTTTGCACTTGAGAATCTTAACTAAATCCTTCATAGTTGTCTTTCCATGTCTTGCTATGCCTTGATTTGCCCACCTCCAAAATTTACAGAATATTTTTGTCACAAATTATTCAATTACAAATTCAAGTCACAAATTATTATCCCATGCTCTGTCACAGAAACTTCCTGGTTTATTTAACCACATTTCACTGTGACTGAGAGACTATTGTTCAGGGGATCACAGAAATTAGAACAGCAACACAGGATCAGTTTGTCTTCGACACTGTTACTGTGTCACAGTGTTTTGGCAGGAACAGGGACCAGGAAAATAGAGACTATTCCTGGTAAATTGAGACAGATAAACATATGAAATAGTCTCATATCCTGTAGGATCCTGGATTTCTGAAACAGAGTCTCTCCTGAGAACCATATCATGACCTTCTCAGAAAAAACATGGGATATAAATGGAATGAAACCATCAGAAATTTGATTAAGTACAAAAGCCATGAACCAACAATTCCTCTCGAAATGTTTCCAAGATAGTTACGTGCCATTCATTCTCTATTACCTAAACTGCATTGTCAGTAAAGCAGAAGATATAAAGCCTGTCTTCTATGCTCTTATATATACTTGAAGAAGATTATAGGTTTCCATAGATGGTCAGATATTAAAGTTAAGTTAAACTGATGGCTGTTGAAATTGATGGAAGAAAATGCAGCTTGTTTCTATACTACAATTTTCTTATACCATGTGTACACACATTCTCACTCAAAGACATATCAGTTGCATGAAAAACTATGCATACTGACCAGCACAGTGGAAAGACATTCATTGTCATCCATGAGCTTGTTGGAGGAAAGGCACAGCATGCGCACACACACACACAGAGTGATTAGACTGAATAAGAGGCCTTCACTTATACATAAATGGAAATGTTTTTTCTCCATGATACAATCCAGAACTACACTGGTATCTTTCTCTGAGTGTATATTCAATGTTGTGAGCATGTAGGTGAGACCAATTGCATTGCTTTTATTTCCCCACCTTCCTTTATCCTCAAGCTCTTCGAAGTATTGCTAAGTTTTATGTTACAAGAGATTGCCCTATTAGAGTAAGGTACATTAATGACTACTACTGAATTAATATCTGTTGCTAGATTTCCACTGAAATGTTGCACATTCAGTGGAGTTCCCATTACATATTTTCTTGGTTTTCTTCTTCTCTGCAATACATGTGAAAATCAATATCACACATATGTTGAAAACATTATTTAATGAAATGTGACATGCCAACCATTTTATGACATTCTTTAAGAGGATCATCATAGCCCCTTCATAGTAATCCTGCAATAGACTGAGGTGCTGTTATTTTGACTGTTCAAGTGGGAGGCTTCATGTCCAGGGCCACTGACATAGGCAAGAATGGAAGATGAACAAAATAAAGGACTTAGAAAAATGGAAGGCTAAACTATAAGCTTCTTTGGATAACATGTCTCTGCTACTTGACTAAAACATGAACTTAGCAATATGACAGGCCTTTACTCACTGCACTGCTTCTAATCACAATGTGATCTAAACTTGGCAAGATAACACCTTTACTTCTTTTTCTGGTATGCTCTTTGGACATATTAATCTATAGCCACAGTCACCCTGAGTCCCAGTTTTTAGGAAAAGACAGATTGTAAATAAACCTCACCATCATTATCATCACCACCACCACCCTCAGAATAACCACCACTGCTACCACTATGTTATCATCACCTGCCACAATCAAATGTCATATCACATCCCAAATACTGTGTCTGTTCCAGTCAAACATAACAGCTTAGAAGTATAAATTCTTCCCCATAATTTACCTGACAATGTTCACTAGGACAAGAAAAAAATGTCCCTTCATCAAAACATACACAGATTTATTGTTGTTTGTCTGCATATTTACAATGAATAGTTGTGAGGAGGCTGAAAAGAGGATGTGCAAAGTTATCATTCTTCGTTAAAATTCACAATTGAAAAATTGCTGTAGAAAGAAACAATTTTACATTTTCACCTGCAACAAATACGTTTTGGTACCTTTGTTATAAACACTATTAAATATTAATTTTAATTGCCTGCTGCCCTACAGTTCTTCATTTGCATAACATATACAACATATGTCCAATTGGGAGAGCAGCAATTAAGCTGGGATGTGAACCAGCTTTTTCGTCAATAAAAAATTAATTAAGGTGGTGTTTATGCTTTTTGACACTTCACTCAACAAACTTCCAAACAGCAAAAATGCCCCTAGCTTAAATTGTATGTGTTTGAAATGAAAAGCAAAAGTTTGACATGGATTCAGAAATGCTAACAAACATTGGTAAATGCCACTTTTCTAATGAGGAAAGTTTCTCAGGAAATGTAGTGCTTTTTTAAAATATATATAATTTATAAGGTACACATAAAAGACAAGGCTGCCAAGTTCTCTAATACAGGCTTCAGTCAATGAAAAATTAAACCTCTGCATTGAATCAAAGGAGAGTGTGAGTGTCATGTGGAGAACTCAGAAGGTGAAGCAGTTTGTTCCAGTTGCTCCAACTGGAGATGATCCAAGTGTCACTATTTATTGTCCAGAAACAGTCCCTAATTCCTAACTTATCTCTGCCAAATCAGTGCTCCTAATTTATTTTTGGGGAAAGTGTCAGTGATATCTGTGAAAAATGCTGCTAGCATTAAGTTGCTGGAATTTCAATCTTTTTGGATTCAATACCTTTGTTTGGGTTTTTAGCAGCTAAGAATATGTCATTGGGCATGCATGACAAAAGATATATATAAACATGAGATGACAATGCACTGTTTAGCTTTTACCTACACAATAGCACTGCAGAGAACAACTTTAGCTTAATAGGATTGCTGCAACTCCATAACAAACACAATAATATTCACTGGGAATGAACCTATGGTTGGTTGACTCATACACACTCCTTCATTAGCCAATGTAGAATTGCAATACAGCACAGACAGGCAGAGAGGAAAATTCATCAAAGGGTAACACTTGGAAAGATACTACCCAACCATTGGGAAGACATAGTGATGTTATAGAGTTCCCATAATTCTTAGGTGAAATACTGGAGTATGTTCCATAGCCATGCTGTTGGCAGAGAAATATATTGTATTTCACTTGGAAACAGGAAAATGAAAAGAGTTATAAGACTTATATGGTACATAATTTATAATATAAAAGGGCAGAAGAAATAATCAGGGAAGAAAGTAGCTGAGTATTCAATAGGAAATAATTTGACCAAGTGCAACCCAACATATTTTGCTGTCTCAGGTAAGAACAAAAAGGTACTCTCATCTCATTCAAGACTCAAGAGCCAAGAGGCTGACTGTTCCTTCAATGTGATTGAAGGAAAAAAATCTTCTATAGCAACTGATAGCAGCTTGCCTGCATGGTTGATGGCTCTGTCCTACAAGATCTTGACACCATATCCCATCATCTGTAGTGTGAGGCAGTTACCTCACCTGCCTAGTGACAGATTTCTAATGGATTTAAGAAGTTCAACTATGACAAATTAAAACAAATTTTCAAGCTTTCCAGTATAAGGAGATAAGATTTGCTGGGCTGGTCAGAGTGAAGATCTGTTTTGTTCACACATATGCTGTTGATACCATTTGGTAGTCATCAGTATTCTTTTACAGAAAACAGAGTGCACATTCTGTCGCGGTCAGCAGCAGTCAGCAGGGCTATCCAGTAAATATATGAGTTTTCTACAACTTTTTCCAAATGCTAATATTCGAAAAATACTAGATCTCATGCAGGATATTTTAACCCTCCTTCTGCAAAAAACAGTAACGTTTTGTTGCAAAATCTGCACAGAACTAGATCTACAATATAGGAATTTCTGCAGCATTCTGGCCTAGATATAGATATGAACAATTTATTCAGATTTCAACCACTTGTAAGGTAGTGACATTTCTAAACTACCTAGTTACTGAGGGTAGTGCTCTGTATGGGTGCCATATTACTTGTTACTGTAATCCATTAGGTCAGATGAGGTAAAACCTTGGGTGATGGGATAGCAGATGAATTGGTTGAGCAGCAGCCCTTCAAAAAGCCAGGTAAAATTGGGGGGGCAGTTAAGGAGTAAAAAAGTCAAGTCAGGAAGGAGAAGGGAGTCACAGGAAGAGTGAGAATGCCAATGAATGTCAAGCCAGTGAGGAGTATGTTGGATTAGGCAGCCACTGGGAAGTTAAGATGGATGTACAGATTGAAGAAAACTGTCAAGAGCTCCCTTTGGATCTTTCTTTATGTTGTAGAAAAGACTAACTAGAGGTGGGAGAAAGGGCCTTCATAGGCTAGTAGGAGTTTTATACCAAGCCCAGAGAGGTTATGAGTACCAGGGAAGCAAGAAGGAGAAGAGGACTGTCAGGAAATTGAGTTGTCAAACCTGGGCAACAGTGGACATGATCTCTGCTTGCCAATACTAGAAAGGAATGGAGGGCCTCCCCACATCTTGAATATTAATATATATGCCAGCTTGTTCCTATCTGTCAGCCCTAGGGAGGCTGATCCTATTGTCCCCATCCCATCCACACCTTTTTTATTGAACCTGTCTAAACCTATAGTTCTTCAGGCCCCATCCCCTACATACTTACCACATTAGCAGAGCAGATAATGTGCATTTGCTTCATCATATCAGAATGGATTCTGTGTAGAGTTAGCTACTGGGACAGATTCTAGGCATTCTTAATCTCTCACTGGGAGAGATCCAGGCTGTATTTATCATCTGGTCCTGGGTTTCTCTATCAGTTTATTATGCTAGCCTCTTTCAGAAAAATGTTGGAATTCTAACTGTGGCCAGGAAATACAAGAAGTGTGCATTATACAGTAACTCTGACCCTAACCAAACCCATACCTCAGCAGCTCAACAGAATTCCTATTGGTGTTAATAAATACCTGACAAATACCTCAAAACAAGTTGTTTCCCAGTGGTTTTTGTTGTTGTAATAATAATAATTGTTACCATACTGTATATTCCCCCATCCTTCAGGATGTGCTAGTTTCATAACTGGATATATTTATGACTGGAAAACATGATCAAGGGCACACTGACTGGAAAGCATGTTGCCAGGTCAAGCATACCAGAGACATGGTCAGGTCATAAGTTAAGAGAAGATTCAGTAGAAAACCCCAATACTTATGTGTTTATACCAATCCTTTCAACACCTCAGGCTCTGTGCACTCACAAATACAATGAAAAGTGAACTGCTCAGGTGAAGGTAGCAGAGACTACTCCTTGATCTTGCCCTATATCACTTACCATTTCAAACATTAAGAGATTGTCATGACTCCTATAAATGTTTTGTCACTCTGGAGTAAGAAAATCAGCCAATTCCAGACTCCTTTGTCAGTTCTGTGGTAAAGCCATTATGATTTTGACAACACATCCCCTTCAGGGTAGGAAATAAGATATAAAAACCCTGGCTTCAACCCCAACCACTTGTAGTACGTTAGATGTAATATATTGCATAATGCCCCAGACTACTGTTTCTCTGTGCTACCCTCAGACACTGTCTGAGCCATTCTGCTGTGAACCCTTCTTCAGGACTAGTAATTATCATCCTTTTCACCCAGCCTATCCAACCTTTTACACATCACTTTTTGATAGCCTTGTATGGTTCCTGAGACCCTTTACTTTCTTGTATGTTTGTCAATCCAAATAAAATACTTTGCTTAAGTTTAATCTGGAGTCCTTTCTACAATTAGTACTGGCATACATAGGTGAAAGGATCCTGCCTTTACCCTCCTCTCACAGACCTCCTTTGAGCTATAGTTTCCCCAAATTCTAAGGAGATACTGGCATTGTGGGTGTCCAATGCCCCCATCTTTTAGGATAACATAATAATAATAATGGGACATGAAAGAAAATAAGAACATCTCAGTCTCAATTCCGTTAACTTTCTCTCCATTTCACCTGTTCAACTAGGATCCTGAGAGACCAGGATCTTAATCTTTGCTTTTCCATGGAAACTCACTGGATGAATCTGAGTTACACATAGTCTTTCAGCCTCAGAAGAAGACAAGGGACCAACTTCTCTGAACAAATATTGCCAGGAAACCCCATCATGGGTTCATATTGGGATCACAATAAGTTGGAAAAGACTTGAAAGTACATCCAAAAATAATGTTTAGGAAAAATATGTTTACTTCAGCCTGCATTTTTTTTTCATGAGTTAAACGTACATTATTTACTTGGATAGTTATCACTGAAAGTATTAAGGATGCTTGAATTCTACATGCTTTTAGAATTTTGGCACCAGGGAATACAATGCAGGATATTTTCATGATGGAGCCTGTTCTACAGTCTTGTGTTTATATCCACAGGTGCAGAAAATTCAGCTTCACAAAAGTATGTTGATGAAAAGAGAAGGCTGAAACACAGATCCCATTTGTAAGTTTGTGGATAAACAAGAAATGTTAACCAAAAATAATTCAAAGTGATTTGCTGGAAGTTATCTTTACAGTTGAATTAAAATTGGGTTCCAAAAGCTGGAGACTGTCTGGCAAATACTGTCCATCACTAGTAAAAATGTTCTTCACAGACTTCAAAATAGGATTTTCAGCCACAATGTCTGAGAAAAAGACTATAAGTCTTCCTGCAGACAGTTTAGATGAAATTTCATCTTTTCCTCCCTTAAGATCATTTTCAAGGATCTTGTCCTTCAGAGTTTCATTAAGTCAAGAAAATAAAGCAATATTTTTTAACAATTCTGTGCTCTAGCCATAGCTGAAATTTGGTTATAAATGTTTGAATTATACCAGGATGAACAATGATGGTAGTGTTTTCCTCATGAACCTTCAGTGCATTCAAGCCTCCATATGTATCTCCCAGATATGCCAAGTACTACTGTAAGCTATCTGTTTTTTAATGCTTCAAGCAATTGTAGTTTTTTTTCCCCTCTCCTTGGAATTCAAAAAATAGAGAGACTCCTGTCTTCATCTCATAAATCTGATCAAAAATATTTTCCTTTGACAACCAACAAATATCAGTATGGAAGAGAAGGGCACTGTGATCAACTTCCATATCTTCAGAAAGAAAGGTGGATAACTGAGTGTTTTCCCTATAGTTACTTTGTTAGGAAGCTTGGGGACTTCTCATGTGTGGGTAGAAAAATATCTTAAAAGCTAAAGTTTAGTGATGTTTCTCCAAACAGATGTATTTTTTTATTTTGATTTATTTTGATTTTCATTTTTCCAAAAATCATGATCACAAATATAACATTGATAGAGCACTACCCATGCAAATTCCAGCTAATTTCTTCTATGTCAGATAAATTCTTCAAGACTCAAAAAACCACTACTTCCCAACCATCTCAAATGACATCTCATGTGTAGACAGCTGAGTCTAATTTGCTTCATTGACCAAGTCATTACAACCAAAAGAGGGGAAAAAGGGGGGCTGATTTGATGTTCTTCAAACATTTCTTGAAATTTCTTCACAATTTTCTCTCAAATCAAAATTTTGGTAGGACTCAGAGCACAATACTTTGCAATAGTTTCTCCAACAATGTGAGTCTTGTCGTTAAAAGAAATATGGGATAGAAAACAAATAAATAAATGAATAAAAATTTTAAAAAATCAATAAAGACACCCTGATATCCCTTGTTAGGTATATAAATATTAGAATGAGTATTTCATAGACTCAAGGGCTTTCTCAGAGACTTTTTGGACACATAATATGTTATTTTTGCACTATCATATTATATGCGCTTCAAGGAATTACACTTTGCAAAACAAACCAAACAAAAAAGCCAGAAAACATAAAAAATCAAAAGCATAAAAAACATCTGTAGTATATTTTTAAAAAACCAGTTTCATGTGATCTTGTCTCAAATGTTAGATAAATCAATAGGGTGAGAAAGGTCCTTGTTTAATGTTTCTATATATAAAACCAATTGAGGAACAGTGCTGAGTGATTTACTACTTGGTGCATTTGTGGGTTGGGGTGTGGCTGCCTTCTTTGGCAGCTTCTCCCAGGCTGCCCGGGCTGGCGACAGCCATCTTCAGGCATGAGCCTTTTGTTCATACTGGACTTTTTCCCCTTTCATCCAACCAGTGGCCAATGAATTCAAAGTGCCCTCTATGAGTTCATTGGCTGGCCGAGTGGGCTTGAGTGAAGGCTTGCAGACTTCACTCTGGTCCGCTCACTTGGTATATAGGGGAAGCCATCCTCAGCTGCTTAGCAGTCTTTTCTCAGCAGCATCCCATCCCATCCACCCTTGTTTGCATGGTTTCTTCATTGTTTATGTAGTTCCTGTTCTGTCACAACTTTGCAAGCTGCTGCATTGCGTTGGATTCAGGACAAGGGTGTCTTTGCCACATGCAAGTGAATAGTCAGGTTTCCAGTTGGGATCAGGGGTGTAGTGATTGGTGATCTTTCCCAGCTCGGGAGGGCACATAGCATGCACTTCCTGGTGGCAGGAGGTCCTCATCTAGCAGCAGGCCAGTCAGCTCCAGTCTGGACAATTGGGTTCATTGGTCAACAGGCGGGTTGGTTGATGCCCAGATCCATACCATGCATATGCCAACCCTGTCTGCCTTGTAGCCAATAAAGTTGTGGACTTTCTTTCTCCAAATGTTTGGGTTTCCCATTTGCGGTGTGATGGAGATCTTACCTGGTTTACTGCTGCTATTTTGTCCCTTCTCTCACTGGGAAGAAGAAAAAATACTACATTCTCCTATGCTGTCTCAGTGAAAATGAAACAAGAAGTATTGTGCATATCTGCAAGTTTCTTAAATATCATTATTATTAAAGATAGCTTTCCATCTAAACATGCATATATGATTTCTTTTTCAGGCTAGATATATCTCCCTTGAAATCCTTGCACACTCCCCTGGGAGTGGGAGGACATGAACAACTGGTTGGGAATCACCATAGCAGTATGCAACAGGAAATCTCCACTGCAAGACACCCACCAAGTCCACAAAAGAGAACAAGAAAGCTTCTTCTCCACTTGTGGCATTAACATTGAAACAGTTAGACAAGTTGTGCATCCCTGAAGCTTACCACAAAGGCTGGGCTTCCAGGAGAACTATCAAATGAAACAGTGTCAGTGATTTCAGTGGATTTTGTTGTTGTTGTGTCCCTTCAAGTTTTTCCCCCACAACGTATGGTGATCCTAAGGTGATCCTATCACAGGGTTTTGTTGGAAATTTATTCAAACCCTCCTCTGAGGCTGAGAGAGTGTGACTTGCCTAAGATCACCCAGTGGGTTTCCATGATTGAGGGGGGATTTAAACAAAGCTAAACCATTGTTGATTTAGTCCATGTGTAACACCAAGATATCAAACAGAACTGAAGGAGAAACGAAAAACAGATTTGATTATCAGATCAACAAGTACATTACTATAGCATGTGTCTCTGTTCTTCATTCAGAGTTTGGATTGCACATGAATGAGAAGCAGAAAAAATGTATAGCCCAGAGTTTTCCTCTGCTGTTAGGTATGATGCCTTTATTAGCATAGAAGGAACTATAGATTTTGTTGAAAAAAAATTGAACAAATATAGTCCGCAGGATGCTGATAAAGAATTACATTTAAAAAAAAAGAGCAAAATCAAAATCCTAGAGAAAAAGAGAAGACAAATCTAGGTAGGAGAAGGAGGAACTGCTATTTTCATGTTGTTTTAATTAGGAAAATATGAATCTGTAAAACTCAAGCTGGACAAGGTTCTCTGATTTGTGTCTTCATGTTTGTTCCAATTTTTAGCTATATTGGCTTAAAAAGGGTTCTCTGTCCCCAATTAAAATTCACATTCCATTTCATGTATATTTATTTTTTAAAAATACATATTGTTTTTGCAAATGTATATATTGGAATATCTCAAATTGGCAGTACCTTTCCATGGGGATGGAACTCTGTGTTTTTGTGAGGTAAGAAGCTATGCTAATTGCTGCTGGCAGATTCTCCCACAAAAGACAAGCTCTTGCTGAGGAGCCAGACTCAATATACCAGACAGCTAGTGGGCGGCAGCAGTAGTGGGAGGTGACACTGGCAGAGGATCTTTCGAAGTCGATAGTAGTGGTACCATAGCTAACACTTATTAGTACTGTGCAGAAGAAGGTTCTGGTAAACTACTCCTGGAGCCTTTTATATTAAAAATCCTATGATGGGATAGTCCAAAGTGAAAGAGGAGTAGTTATGCCAAGTAGCTAAAAAATATCAGAAAAAAAATCACAACAGCATTACAAAGATCCTCAACATTAAATATGAGATGATCCCGGAAACATACTTATTAAACATGATAGAAAGGAACAATCAAATTAAAACCAAAAAAAAGGACATTGCTAAATTTAATCACAGCAGCAAGACTGTGTTATGCAAAGCACTGGAAAGAAGAAACAGAGTCGCCCCCTAGAAGAATGGAAGATCAAAGTAATGGACATTATATAAATGGAAAAACTGACCAACATGCTGAAAGGAAATTCAAATCAACAGTTCAAAAAGCAATGGAATTCAATTATTAAACAGGTGAAGGAGAATGAGTCATTAAAATATAGGAAAGAGGAGTAGATCTGATGTGGTAATTTCTATATTAAGGGTCGAGTGTAGAATGTGAAAATAATTAAAGGGAAAATATACGGCACCAGGTAATAAGACATTATAGTAAGAATACAACAACAAAAAGATATTTCATACTGAGGAGGTTTAGTCTAAGACAAACACAAGACAGAGATTGGATTGGGGTAAAACGCACAATGAGGATAGTAGGGTCGGGAGGGAGGAGGAGGGAATATAGTGAGAAGGAGGGAGTGAAAGCAATGATAGGTGGTAGAAAAAATACAGGATATTGATATTCAGGGATTTTAAAAGGATGGGTGGAAATGGGGAAGACATAATATTGGCATATAAAAACTTATGGAAGAAAATCAGTTATTTTATTTTTTGATAGAAATTTTTTTCCAAATTTTTGTATGTGATAGTTTGAATTGACATTGTCCATATGGTTGTTTGGTAAGTAAAAATTAAAATGACAACAACAACAATAACAATAACAACATGAAAGAAGAGATGATGCCAGAAGATGAGACTCTCTGGTCAAAAGGCACTCAATAAGCCACCAAGGAAGAGCAGAGGACAAGAATATTGTAGCTAATGACACAACTGAATTCAAATCAAAAAGGTGTTCAGTTGAAAGGAAAATCTGAAGCTGAACAACACATATCATAGGAACATGGAATGTAAGGAGTATGAATCAGAGGAGGCTAGATATTGTAAAGCAAACATATAAACATTGAAGTACTTGTGGTGAGTAAGCTCAAGTAGACAGGAATTAGTCATTTTGAGCTAATTACACAGTGTTTTACTCACAAAATGAAAATCTAAGAAGAAATGGGATGGCATTAATAATGAGAAGATATGTAGCAAAAGTGGTCAAGGAATGTAATGCAAAATCTGATTGAATAATATCAATAAAATTTCAAGGGAAAACCCATCAATATACCCATAATCAAATTTAAGCTCCAACTAAAGGGTCAGTAAAAGAAGAAACTGAAAGATTTTATGTTGGAGTTCAGGAGGAAATTGATCACATACCAAAATAGGACGTGTTGGTAATCATGAGTGACTAAAACACAAAAGTTGGAAATGGAGTAGAACAAAACATTGCAGGAGAATTTGGCTTAGGATCAAGAAATGAAGCAAGAGAGTGATTGAATTTTGTGAAGCTTTTCTTGAAGTTCATTCTTCAAGTAACTAAAGAGGTAATTGAATACATGGACATCTCCTGTTGGCTAATATAAAATCAGAGGGACCACATAATTGGAAGTAGAAGACAGTAAACTTCTGTTCTCCTTTTCAAAACAAGATGAGGAGAAAATTGTAGCACAGACCATGAACTGCTGATATCAAAAATTGGATTAAAACTAAAGAAGAACACTAAAACAACCATCAAGGCAAAATACAACCTGAAGAGTGTTCCTATAGAATTTAAACATAAAGTAAAAATTAGAGTTGTAGTATTAAGCCTAATTATCTCAGAGCTAGAACTCTGGACTGAAACCAGGGACAGGTCAGAGAGAAACACAAAAAGATACTATTTGCAGCCATATATATATATATAGAGAGAGAGAGAGAGCTCAATGGATGATAGAGGAAATGGATGATAGAGGAAACTTTTCAAACAAGTACTGATAAGAAGCAAAAGTAAAAGATGATAGAAATATGGTCAGAACCCTGAACACAACTGCTCAATGACTTCAATGTAAGGACAAAGATAACTAATATAACAATCAGTGGCAATGGCAAAAAGGAACAACAGCAACAACAGCAGCATCAGCAGCAACAACAACAACAACTCTTCCACAAGATCTCAGAAATCAAAGGGAAATTTAAACCAAGAGCAGTGATTCTTTATAATCAACAGAGGAACATACCACATAATCAAGGAGAAATAAAAAGTAAACTGAAAGACAAATTGAATTATATAAAAGATATCAAAGGATGAGAGATTCATTCAAGCATGAGGAATCTGAAGATGAAACTACATTTTTAGAAAGTGAAGTAAAAGCTGCACTCAAAACACTAGGGATGAAAAGAAGGTTTGAAAATATATTTTTAAAAAAAAATGGTAAAAGAAAACATTTTTTTTTATTTTCTTGAAACCTGGTGAGAAGAAGACAGGACTCATGAGAATCTTTGCAGTTCCAGAATTATTCTGCACAAAATTTGTATGTGTTTGTTTTGTACAGAGGATAGCACTTTCTGCACAACAAACATTTTCTATGTGGAAAATAATATTTCAATGCAGAAATACTGGGTGAAAAAAAATATTGTTTTCTGCACAGAAAAATGCTGTAATTGGGAATTGTTATGCATAAAATCATTCATGATTGATTTGCATAGGAAACAGCATTTTCTGCACAGGAATTAACATTTCTAAATTGAAATATTATTTTCTATATAGGGTATGTTGTTTCAGGTGTAGAAAATACTGTTTTACAAGAGAGAGAGAGAGTTTTGCACAGAATAAATCTCCAATTTCAATTTTTTTTTGTGTAGAAAAAAAGATAGGAAATAATATTTCTACACTCAAATAATATTTTCTGCCATGATTGTTGCTGGGCAGGCAAAGTTTTCCTATGAGGAAACTTCTACGGCAGAGAGAAGAGGCAGTGTGGCCAGACAGCCAGATGCAAGGCCAGGAGGATTGTTATGGCTATGTCTTGTGTATTAGAGAAGGTCACATGCCAGAGCACTGATTGGGTCACCCCACTTGTTCCAGGATGATGAGGTAACATAAAAAGGCTGGTGTTTGCCTTGATCAGCTGCCAGTTAGACACCGTAGCTGGCCCTGCCATGCCATTGGCAGTATACTGATTGTAAGGGGAGATGCTGCCCGATTTTTCTCCGTTATCTTCTGTTATTCCTGTTTGTCTAATTACTGGAATGCTAGTATGTTTTTGCTAACTCTTATCTTAGAGTGCAGCAATAAATCAAGCCTCTAAGTCCTACTCAATGAACCTCTGGATTTTTTTCTGCTTCACTGGTACTCTGCTGCGGTGAAGCCTTGCTTCACAGGTTGTACTCTGCTCATGCTCAGAGGTGCCAAACCCTGCCAACTCTGACATTTTCTATTACGAAATGCTGTTTCCTGCATAGAAAATACTGATTTCTGTGCAGAATAAGTACCAAATCAGAAACAGGTTCCAAAAACTCTGTGATATTCAAAGACATTGTTGCAGTAGGAAGAAAACTGCTGAAATTATTCATCACTAATTTTGAGAAGAAACACAGTGAAAAATTATATTGCCAAAAACATTGGGGAGAAATGAATCTCCAGGAGCAGATGGCATGCTTCAACTTACAGAGATAGAATCCATTCAAATTTAACTAAAATCTGTCAATAAATATACAATACTAAAGAATGGCCACAGATTAGAAAGACTCAATGTACATTCCATTCCCTGAGAAAGGGGACACTAGTGATTGCAGTAGCCACCAAACCATTGCATTAATGAAGAGTCCGAAGGCTTTCATGGCCAGAATAAATTGGTTCTTTTGGTGTCCAATATTTTGCGCCCATTTAATCATATTATCTTTTATCATGCTAATTGCTCCCTCCCCTCTGGAGGAGGAGACTGGCATATATATTCTCCACTCCACTTCCAATTCACCATTCCTTTGAAGATGCCAGCCACAGATGCAGATGAAACGTCAGGAGAGAATACAACCAGAACATGGTCTCAAAGCCCAAAAAACCCACAAGAACCATTGCATTAATCTTCCACAGAAGCACAGTGAGGCCCAAAGTTCTACAACCGAGACTTTTATCATATATGGAATGAGAAATGGGATCAGATGTCCAACCTGGGCTCAGCAGAGAAAGAAGCCCAGGTTTGAATGTTGGAGGCAGGAACATCAATTTTTAAGATATGCAGATGGCATCATGCTACTGTCAGAAATAGCAAAGAGTTGGAACAACTACTGGAGAAAGTCAAGAAAGAAAGTACAAAGACAGGTTTTAAGTTGAATTTAAAGAAAATAAAAAATAAAAACTGGAGATGATTTATATAACTTTAAAGTAGAAGAATGAAGACACAGAGGGCCTTTCTGCACTACCCTGTTATAGTTCTATTATACCACTTTTTTTTGTATATATATTTTATTAATGTTTTACTTAAAATAACCCCCCTCCCGAGCAACATTTTTCCAGTTGAGTTTGTGTTTACATCCCATTCATACATTTTTCTATTCTAAGATTAACACATTATTACTTTTAACCTTATTACATTCAGCTTATTCTATAACATCTTTAATTTTTGTTACCATTTTTCCAACACTCTTTCTTATTCTTTCCCTCATACCTTTATCCAGTTCAGAACTTCTTTCCATTCTCTTTCAAAGTTCTGGATTGGTTTATTTTTAAGTGAAAAAGCCAACCTTTCTATCTCTACCATATCCAGAACTTTTAATTTCCATTCTTTTATATCAATATAATTTCCTTCTTTCCAATGTTGTGCATATGTCATTCTTGCTGCAATTATAACATATAACTATGTTTTCTGGTGAGATCTTATTTCTCTTTGTTGGCCTAACATATTCAACAAATAAAATTCTGGTTTCATTTCAAAGTTTAAATTATACATTCTCTGAATTTCATCATGTATTTCCTTCCAAAATTTCTTTGCAACCTTACAAGTCCATCACATATGAAAGAAGGACCCCTCTTTTTCACCACATTTCCAACATTTTCCATTCCCATTTTTTGTAATTTTTTTCAACCTTACAGGTGTCATGTACCATCTATGTATCATTTTATAAAAAAATTCCCTTAAATTCAAGCTTGGTGTAAATTTTATATCTGTTTTCCATGATTTCACCCATGTATCCAACTCAACTGAGTGTCCAATATTTTGCACCCATTTAATCATATTATCTTTTATCATCTCTGGTTCCATCTAGTATACCACTTTCAACATCCTATGAAATCCTGGGGTTTGCAGTTTCGGGTGGGGCATTTAAAATTCTCACCCAGAGAGCACTTTGGCCTCAGGAAACTACAAACCCCAGAATTCCACAGGATGTTGAAAGTGGCATAATAACACTATAACAGTGTAGTTTGGAGAGGCCTTGAGGTAGTGAAATATTTTCTAAAGTTGGCTCAGACATTCATCAAGGGAGATGAGTTAACCAGAAGCAGATGAAGGACCCTCTCTTCATCTCAACCGCCATTGTTGTGGCCTCAGAGGGAGTGAAGAAGAGGCAGGCATGAGGGAGTGAAGAAGAGGCAGGCATAGCTCCATTGTGCCTAGGCCCAGAAGCAGATGCAAGGTCCTCTCTTCATCCCAACTGCCACTGTGGTAGATACCCTAGACTGTCAAAAAGACCAAAAAAAAAAAAAAAAAAGTCCTACACCAAATGAAGACTGAATGCTCCCTGGAAGCCAAGAGGACTCAGCTGAAATTGTGGTACTTTGAACATAGCATGAGAGAAAGTGATTTACTAGAAAAGACAATGATGTTTGCTGAAATATGAAATTACAAGAACAGAGGAAGACCACATTGAAAATAGATAGACTTAATCAAGTAAGCTGCGGCCCTCAGTTTGAAAGACCTGAGTTTGCAAGACCTGTTGAAGGCTGTTGATGGCAGAAGACTTGGAGGTCTCTCATTGAATGGGTCGCCATAAGTTAAAGCTGAGCTGACAGGAGTCAACAACTAAGCACATTTCTGTACTGTTGACAAAAGTGTGTGCATACACATTGCTTAAATACATGCCAATGTATGCATTTTTCAAACTTTTTTTTTTTACATTTTACATTTTATGTTTTACATTTTACAAATTGTATCAGAAGTTCAAAAATGGACTTTCTGCTACTAATAGTTTTTAGGTTTGCTTTTCTTTCAAGAGTATGAAAGTTTTAAAAGTTCTGGTCAAAAATAGGATGAAATATATTTTTCACCCACTGGACAGTTCTCCCTCCACATTTGCGGGTTTCACTCCTGCAAATTTGACTATTTGTGAGGTACTCACTTGTCCCCCATTCTACCCCTCCTACCCCATTTGCACCCCACTTGCTCCTCTCAATCTCCCTGCCCACAGTGCAGGCACACTCTGTGATGACAGCAGGCAGATGCAGGGAGGGTGACTGTCAGTTCCCTGCACTCCTCCTGCTGCTCCCGCGGGTGCGCTCCACACAGGCAGCAGGAAGGTTCGGAGAGGGTGATCGCCAGTTCCCTGCCTCCCTGCTCCCTGCCTGGGTGCATCAGCCAGGCAGAAGCCTGTAGGAATGGAGCCCTATTCACAATTATTTGACATTCACGAGGGATCTGTGTCCCTATCCCTTATGGATGTGGAGGGCCTACTGTAATTCCTTATCAGTCCCCAAAAATTAATGGTTTGAAAGTTTACTTAGAAACATCCTACACTGACCTGTGAGAAATGTCTCCAGCAATTAAGTTTAGGTCTGCAGCCTTACTGATAAAAGTCTGGATCCAAAATTAAATTCTGGATAGAGTGGAGTTTTGTTCAAGCTGGAGGAAACAGGAAAGAGCCAATCCTCATGATTCTACCTTTTCCTTGGTGTCCCAAGTACTCCTGAAAAGCTTCTCTAGAAAGATGAGGAGTCTATGGAGTAGCAAGCAGGATGAGGACAAACAAAGAAAGGGTAGTTAATTTTCCTTTTCTTCCTATAGATCCTGGAATGTTCCATTGATAGAAAGAGGCTTTCTGTTGCTGGAATAACAAATCTGGATCCAGCTCATTATATATTCTCAAATATTTCAAAGATTAAAATAAAGAGTATTTTGACAAGCCAGGCAATTTTACTCCACCTTTTTTTCCTTCTTGTTAGCACTCATGCTGACAGTAGTTCTGTGACCTCAGAATTCTGTTGCTTAAAGGACTAGTGCTTACTGCAAGGAGACAGTTTTTTCATGAAGTAATCTGCCATATATACAAGCAGCCTTTGTCTTACCCTTTGTGTAGCATTAGTAGGGGTTAGATTGAGCCCAGTATAATGTAAATACAGTGCACACACTATGTACAAAACTAGTGCCTAATACCTCACGAGTATTAGAACTCTCAACTGGAAAATTATTTTAGCGTAATTTTGGGTGTGTGGAGCTTAAAAATTATGTTATAAGATCATGATATGAAAAGAGAAAAAATATTTTTATATGATACTGAATTTTTCTTTGAGATGTAGGTCATCATTTTACTTTAAGATTTTCTGTTCTTCTCAGAGTGTAAAAATAACCTTAGCGAAATGACAAGGGCACAACAATAAAAGTAGCTGATCTTGTGAGTGCTACCAGAAATAATTTCTGCAGTAGACAATGAAATATAAATTGAAGAGTTGAAGTGAACACAACAACACGTAGCAAACAAAACAGACACATATACACAACTCATAAATTTCAAGGTTCCCAGGTTACTATATGCACAACTTCACATATTCTTGGCCCAATGTAACGGGGTGGGGATAACAAGAAAGTAAGAAAGGGGGGCAGGAAGGTTGTGTTAGTACCCTTTCTATGACCTCTGAACAATTTTTAAACCAATTTACTTCTCCTGCCACTCTATATCAATGAAAAGGTAATAAACCCTGAAAGGAAAATATAGTACCCTTTCGGAATTCAGCACAAAATAGCTGATAACAATTCACAGGATTCCACTTTCAACAGTATATGTGAGTTTTCGATTCATTGTAAATGTATTGCTGTTTTATATTAGCTGCCTAATAGTAAATTCCATGAGAAAGTAATAACTTGGGAGAATATAAATTGTCCATTAAGATGAAGGGTTCAGTATTATGTGATTATAGATGTATACATTTGTAGTCTTTGAAGAATGTGTATCAAACAATAATAATTTTTGTGCCAAATTATTGCCACAACTACTTTGTATATTGCCAGTGTACAGTCACGATCATAGACAATGAGGGAAAGATAAAGACAACTAAAATATAGGCACTGAAAAACTGAAATACACATGATACAAAAATGGGTGTATTGGGTATACAGGGTGCAATCCAACAATAGTCAGTTGCAACTCAGTTCCATTGGGAGGAGAAAAAGTGTTGTTTGAGTTACTTAAGATTCAGTCCCATGCTGTCATTTCTAACAGTATTCATTCATGCTGAAGTTTGTTGGATTTTCCCCACGAAGAATAATGTTTAATGAGAATTATGGGTTATGGGAAGGTATTTTACTCACTGACTACTTTCAGTTCACAGTCCAAAATATAGATGTAATATAATAATACTAATGTAAAGTTCTTTTGCCTAATATTGTTACCGGGTCTCACTTATTATAAAGGAAATTCCTTGAAGGCTGAAAAGGTTATGCTTTATGTAGAATTCATGGGGCACCAAAAATCTTGAGGTAAATGGTGCTACCACATCGTACACCCCCACTCTGAAGGACGTGCTTTTTGATAAGTAGAAACATGTGTTTGAAAGAGTGCTGGCTGAAAGCATATGCCAGGTCAGGATAATCTCAGACATGATCAGTTTATACATTCAGAAAGGATTAGGTGGGAAAACCTCATGCTAATAGGTTTGTGATAATCCTTTCAAAAACTGCAAGTTACAAGCACTCCCAAAAACAAAAGCAAGCAAAATTGCCTAGGTGAAGCAATCAGGAATTCCTTACTGTGAGCATATCCTATGAAGATCTTCTCTATTCACACTACCAGACCAAAACATTAAGAGATTTTCAGGACTCCCATCACTGTTTTGTCACCTGGAGTTAAGACAATCAACCCACTCCAGACTTCTTTGTCAGTTTGTGGGCAAGTCATTACAGCTTTGTCCACACACCCTTCTTCAGGGCAGGAAATAGGGTATAAACCCCCAGCTCCAGCCCTAGTAAATCATAGTACTTGGATGTAATATGTGGTGCCCAGATGTATTTTTGTTCATGCTACCCTGAGAAATGCCATCTGAACTATTCTACTGCAATCTTCTGCTCCATGATTGGTAAGTTTCACCCTTTCCACTCAATCTCTCTTTATCTAGTCTTTCTTGCCTCACTTTCCAATAGCCTTGTTTGGTTCTTGAGAATGTCTGATTTCTTGTGCGCTTGCTAATTCCAAATAAAATGCTCTGTTTAACTTTTAACTGGAGTCCTCTGTACAGTTAGTACTGGTACACACAGGTGAAAACATCCTGCTATTACTCTCCTCTTTCAGGGCTCCTTTGAGCTATAATTCCGCCCATTTCTAAGGAGATGCTGGCATTGTGGATGAACCTCAACATCCCCTATCTCTTAGAGTAACAATGAGCCCTTTAAGTAAATATGAGGCCAAATTACAGCAGCAAGCATATCTGAGGGAAGCTCACTGTCAATG
Organism: Iguana delicatissima; assembly: GCA_948472985.1. Lineage (NCBI taxonomy): Eukaryota > Metazoa > Chordata > Lepidosauria > Squamata > Iguanidae > Iguana > Iguana delicatissima. Next base: position 366,688 of record CAOKZL010000599.1, on the reverse strand, counting down.
CAGATCATTGTAACTTCCACCCTCTTCTCCTCTGCTTTAAAACTGGCTGATGTTTCCTCATGAGCAACCAAACAATTGTTTTTTTAAAAAATAACTCTGTTGGGAATGCATGTAAAGGTTGCTTTTTTTATCCTAATAACAACCCTGTGAAGTAGGTTAAGCTAGAAGAATATAATAGGCTCATGGTAAGCACATAAGTTTTAAGGGGAAATTAGGATTTGAACTTTATAATTCAATTCCATGAATCTGTAGAATCCTACAGTTCTTTTGCCCCAACAATACAATACTAAATAGGTCAATTTAGAAGTAAGCCCTGTAAATCAGTGGAATCTTAAACAGAGAACCGTGTCTTTCAATGTATATAGGACAAAGTTCAAAGGCCATATTTTGAGCAGAGCAGACGACTGGACCACATCTTTGTGAGAAGAAGCCTAGGCAGGTCTCCTCTCAAGTAAATCTCATCAAGCACAATGGAACTGATCTTCCCAACCAAGCGTGGATGAGATTCTAGTCCTCTCTGCATGCAGAGACAGGACACTCCAGACTAGTGTGTTTGAAGAAGAAAAATCTGATTTATAAAAGAATGTCTTGCTGGTGGTGAATTCTCAAACAAAAAGGGTGAGATGATAAGATTTAAACCAAAGCGATCTTGTTGGTTATATAGAAGTAGAATGAATGGCAACCCCTGATGTTAACTGTTCAATCTAAAAGCCTGTCTGAATGGCTGAATCACTATTTACATAAAGTACTTGAGCAAATCAAATTTCCCATTAATGTGCCTTCCCTGTCACTCCATTTGCAGATGAAGTACTGAAATTTTTCACACCTGGGATGAGCACCTGAAAATTTCAGAGCTTGAAAAGACTTGAGCCAAGGCATAGAAAATGAATGAATGAATGAATGAACAAACAAACAAATAAATAGGTCCATTGTACTTTGTGAAGAGCAATGAATTTTCATTCCCGCTCTTCAAAGCCCAAACATTTTTTAACAGGCCAGAGAACTGTAAATTACACTTGAGTAGGGGAATGCTAGCCCTATTCTCTCTGTGCACCAATTCTCCTTATGAATGTATATATAACTGGACCCCTGAAGTGAATGAGTTTGGAGTCTGCATCATTTCTGCTATTTTAAAAAATAAAAGTGCTATGCTGGTTTGGTGTTTCACAGTCTGAAAGAAAACAACCAACAAGATTTATATTGGGAGGATAGTGCTGTGGAAGGATAATTTCCATTCAGCTCTTCTGTATTACAGTCCTACTCTACTCTCCAATTCAATGAACAGCTATGTTGAGGGCACAGCAAGGAAAACTTAATGGAGACCTCATCCCCAACAACAGGTGGCAAAGAAGACCTCACATGTGGCCCATGAGCTACAAGTTGTTTATGTGTGGTGTATGATTAATAAACTTGATACTTACAAGAGGACTCACATGTTCAGTCATTTGATGTGTGCACATGTCAAGAAGACAAGGCTATCCGTTGACATTATGACTGAATGCCTTCAAAGTCAAAGACCATTTCTACCCTGCAGTCTTATAGCATATTTACCCAGCGTTGCCCGGGATTTTATTTTCTCATAGGTAGCACTTGTTAGAAATTACCATATCTTACCTTAGGAGTTAGATACAATTGAAATACACAGATTTGAGATCCTGTGGCTCTAATTCTCTAAACTGTGTGGTTCGGTACCTGTAACTTTGGCCCAGATTCCCCAATAAAGTCTGTATTCAGAGCTGTTAACATACAGAGGTTGAGTTTATGAGGGAACTTGCTGCTAGGCCTCATCTCCATAGCAATCGGCCTATTCAGAGCTCTCTGGCTGAGAATTCTAAAGGCCGCTCCCTGGATTCCACAGAATCTTCACAGTCAGTCAACCGTATGAGGTCTTCCCACCTCACACAGACAATCTTACGAGGTCTTCACTTGCCTGACACAGACAGACAAGGTCACTCACAAACTTTGACTTTTATATGGTAGATTATTTCACTTTCAACATTGTGTGGAATTCTGGAGTTTGTAGTTTCCTGAGGCTTAAGAGCTCTCTGGACTGTAATTTTTAACAGATGTAAGAAACAGAGGGCCTTTCCACACAGTACTGTTACAGTGCTATTATTCTACTTTAAATATCCTGTGGAATTCTGGGATTTGTAGTTTACTAAGGCCAAAGAGCTCTCTGGTTGAGAATTCCAAATGCCCCTTCCTAAATTGCAAACCCCAGGATTCCATAGGATGTTGAAAATGGAATAAGAGCACTATAACAGTACAGTGTGGAAATGGTCAAAATCTCCACATTTGTTGCGGTAACATAACGAATTCAGCCATTTGTGGGCAAGCTAGAATACAAATGTTCTTCTCCCATCAGAAGCAAAAGTTTCAACATTGGTTAAATGCAGTATCAAACTATATTCCAGATGACTATATCCCTGATTTTTCAGTAAAGACTCTGGAGGGAAAGGAAACCTTTTTCTTCAGACAGCACAGTAAATACCAGCAGAGTGAAGTTCTATATAAATGATTAGTGTTGTTAGTATTATTTATTCATAGGGCTACATTACTGTAAATCCCTAAGCTGTTTTTTTTTTCTTTTAGAGAGCGATTTTTTTTTTCTCCTACAACATGGCAGAATATATTTTGAACAGGCAACTAGCATAGAGCTTTTTCTAAAATTGTTTTTATGTCTGTGGAGGAGTTTTTTTTAAAAAAAACAACACTAAAATTGCCAAGCTGAAATCAGTAGAATTATGAAAGGACCAGTCTTGTATTCATTCTTTTGACTGTCTACAGCAGGTGAAGGAATTCTGTGGCCATTCAGATATCATTGAGGCAATGGGCAAGAGCTACACCTCCATCTTGACTTCAAACGTTCTTCACAAAATGCTGTGCTGGCTAGGGCTGTTTACAGTCTAACAACATCTAGAAGACCATATAATGTCTATTTCTAGTCTACAGTGAAGAGATAACAATGAGGAACTATATCAAGCAACATAGTTTTGGAAACCTATGTGAATCCACGTGCTTGCTTGCATGCTCCTTAACTGTGAAATGAAATAATCTGTGTTACAACTGTGTTGTTGTAACAGATTTTCTTACCATTCACTTTGGGCCTTTCAGCCCTACACTGTTATAGTGCTGTTCCGCTTTGAACATTCTCTGGAATCCTGGGGTTTGTGGGGCTCTTAGAATTATCAGCCAGAGAGGGAGCTCAGTAAACTGTAAACCCCAGAATTCTGCAGAATATTTAAAGTAGAATAATAGCATTTTAACGGTGTACTGTGGAAAGGCCCTATGCTTCTTACGTCTGTTACAAGTTGCAGCCTCAAAAATGTGGAAACCTCATGATTTGCAGCCTTACTTTAAGTAATATTTGGGACAGAGCTTGTGGGAATCATTTTTAAAACTGAAATTACCCCTTACTTTCTTCTTTTAAAAATAGCTCACTAATTGCATTATTAATATGCTAATAACATGTCACCTTAATCGTAATCTTTTCTTTTACAGAAATACACTGTATTTACTGAAATTTTTTAAAAAGCTCACTAATTGCATTATTAATATGTTAATAATATGTCACTATAATTATATTTTTTTTTACAGAATTACACTAGGTTGACAGAAATAGATTGAAAAAAATAGAAAAAGTTGTCTAAAAAAGCCACAAATCTCTCCAAAACAAACGTTTCTGAGTAACAAGTAAACATTACACGTTTAAAATAGTAAGATTACCAGTCATTACACTGGTTTTCAAAAATAATGGCTCTAATCCTGTTGAGTGGACACATTGAAACAACTGCTGAATAGTGAGTCAACACTTAGGTAAATCCCATTGAGTTAGTGGGTCTACTATAGTTTGGTCTAACCAACAAGTTTACAGCAAATGTCATTAAAATCAGGACGGTAATGCTGGTATTTATAACATGTTCCTTCCAAGCTCTAATTCAGCAGCTGCTGAGTGATTATCTTCAAGCTGAGAAAAACTACAGAGTCAAATAAATGAGTGCTGTTACTGCTTGTCAGAATCATTAACTCTTCTCTACCTGTAGGTTTTATCCTGATCCACCAAGGCTCTTATTATGTTCTTTTTAAATGTAAAATGCTGTGGGCAACTAGGTTTTTCCAAATGATTTTGCACTGCAGGTCTCACCGTACCTCATCATTACCTAGACTGATTAGGGCTGATGAAGATTTGTAAGTCAAATATATCTAGATGACCACAGTAGTCCATGTCCTCACTACATCAAGAATACTGCGCACATCCCTATTTGTTGTACTTCAAAAATTCCATAGAATTTTTTCCATAGAACTAGAAAAAATGTTTAAAAAGAACAACCAAAAAGCTGGGAAAATTCTTCTATCAGGAATGGCTACAGCATACTGAGTTCTGTTTGTTGTTTTTAAGATGGTAGAAAGAATATAGACATTTGTAGAATTGTTCATGGTGAGCAGAAAGTGGATAGAGGAAAAAAAAGAGTTTTGCCATCCGTCATAATACTAAAACTTTGTGTCATCCCATGAAATTGATTATCAATAGACTTAAGGCCTTATCGCTCCAAGCTGTTATGCCACCAGAGCAATGAATTAGTCCTAGTTTGGGATCAGTCCTATTGCATGATGTCATTGCTCACCAGCGGCTAATATTAGAAATGTGCCCTTTTTCCATGCTTCAAATAACCTATTAATAACCCCCTCTCCCACAACAATCCAGTTAACTCTGGGAGTATGGTTTCCTCATAAAACTTTCTTCCATAGCTGATCCAGTACTGGTTGTGATATAACCCTTCTTAGGTTGTCCCTCCCTTAGCTACTCCCAAGGAGGTCTCTACCCAATAACTTCCAGAGCAATCATGAGATGTGGGATGGGGAAAAGGACTCAAGAATGATGCTGTAATGTGCACGAAAGAACAGAGTGAATGATGTTACTCATCCACAGATGTTGAAATGGTGTGATAGAGAGTGTTAATAACCTGATGCCATCATGAAAGTGGTTATAGTGGAATTCCAATTGAACAACACACTATTAAGGTATGGTGTAATATTAGAAAACAGAAATGATTACTTTTTACATGGCATAGAAGTTGTGAAATTCACTACCACTAGATAAAGTGATAACTTAGAAGCATAAATTCATTGTGGTTTGAGATCCCCAGATTCCCACCTTTTAATTTACATTCAAATGTATGTGCATAGCTCAAAATATGTAATTTGACAAATGTGCACAATTACACTGTAGTCAATTGGCAGCCATGAATGCAAAAATGAGTGCATTAGGAGAAATGCATTGCTGAGTGTCCAAATTAGGAGAACTGCAAGCCACAACAGGCACAAGATTTCACAGGGAGGGGGATGACCCAAAATGAAGCAAGGATGGGAAGAAAATGGAGTTGAAATCCAAAGAAATGAGATAAAATCCTTGCAAGCAACACACAATCCTGGTCCTCACATACACTCAGCTTCAGTGCAGGCTTCTCAATAGAAGCAAGCATTTGCATAGAGGCCTGTCATTGGATGTTCAAAGAAGTGCACTACGACTATCTTCTTTGTATTAAAAAAAAAACACACTGATTTCAAAGGTTTTAAATGCTATATTAGGAATGTCAGCATTACTAATACTGAGGACATTGTAGTGGATGTTTGAGTGCATTTGAAAAGGTTAGGCTGAAGTCAAGGCAGTGCAAAAGATATTTAAATGATATTTTTAACAGAGCAAAGGCAGTTAAGAGTATGCCTGAGCAGCAGACAGAAATGTTATGTAAAATTGACTGTGCTGCTTTGTCAAAGTTTAACTCAGCTCTTTCCTTAACAACAGGAGCAAGTAGTTTAATTCAATTTCATGTAGGTTTTCTTCCTGGCAGATAATTTCCTGTTTTCACTACATGGGTATCAGTGAGAGAAAAATATGTCAAAGCCCTAAATGCATCACCCAGGCCAGTCCAATGTTTTGAGTCACAAAATACTAAGTGGGTAATAATGTTGATAGCAAGTGCAATTATAGGAGTAAACACTCAGGGTAATGCATGTAGAGCTGACACGCAACTTCCATTAACTTGAATGGTTGTGCGACAAAGAATCCCCACTGAGGCCTCCTAGAATTATTCTCTTCTAAATATATAAAATATTAGTGAATTAGTAAGACCCACAACCTAAACAATACAAAGCTGAGCAAAAATTGGAAGTCAGTATGAGGAAAACTAGGCATTGTGTGTTGAGAATAGTTATCACAATTGGAAGAGTTCAACCATGTCACTTTATGACAGCCAGACTTTTTGGCAAGCATGTCCTGTGTCTAGTCCAAAGTATCTGAATGTATCATTAGGATGGGCAGAATGGGACATATACAAAACACTCTATGGTTTTTTGTGGCTTTTTCTCTACTGTAATGAGCCAGGGTTCAGATGACTGGGACCATGAGAGAGAGGGTAATTCGAACTCTATATTTCAGCAAGAACTATGGTCCCTCATGTTTCATTTCAAAAGTGTGCTTATATGGCAAACATAATATGTGATGCTTGTATTATATGTGGCTTGCATAAATTTTTTTACTTGATCTATTCCTTTGTAATATTTATCTATTTTCTGTGTGCCTGGGGCACTTAAAGCTAAGTCCAATAATTGATTAACTAGTGATTAGTTTGTTTTCGTTTAAGTCTTGGCAACTGAAAACGAATAACTGCAAAAATATATATTTAATTATTTTTAAAACCCGTTCAGAAATCTGTTGCATACGATATATATTTCTATTCAAAACTTTATAATTAGCTTACTTTTCTGTTGGCTTCACCAGTACCCAAATAGAAACCATATAGACTGACAATAACCTGATGTTATTCTTCAAAATGAAAAACTGTGATAGGTTATTTGCTGTTGATTGACTATTGTGACATGCTGAAATTTGCTTAGACAAAGGGTAGGAGAAGTGCACTCAAAGCAATTTTTTTATTTGTGACCTCGATGGACTCACACTCATTTTTCTCCCCTCTGTGAGAAAATAACAGAGATTTTTGAAACCTGAAATTACTTTAGGTTCACTTTCTGCTTTGGGGTTGGGAAACCTTTCCTGGACCTAGAATAAACCAGTGTCAAAATCATGGCAAGATTTGCCCACCACATACCAAGAGGGCATTGAGGGAGTATTTTGAGTTAAAATAGGGGAGTATAATAATCTGAGATTCAGAAAGGTGTGTGTGCAGTCCCCAGACTGTTGAATCAATGAGAATAGTGGACTATCCATTATTCTGAGCAGCAATAGAAAAACTTCACCCTGTAGAGCCTTTATAACCAGTGTTGTCTCCTCTGTCTGGCCTGCTTACTTATGTTGAGACCAATCTCTCTCTCTCTCTCTCTCTCTCTCTCTCTCTCTCTCATTCTCTATCTTTCTGTGTGTGTCTGTGTGTCATGGTGGCAGAAGATTCTTCTATGAAATCTCATGAACAAAACCATTAAAAAAAAAAGAAATATTAAATGCCTTGGTATCACTTAAAAAGGCAACAACAATATTGGAGGAAGATAAATATTTTAAGAAATGGAGGAATAATTTGGGATGATCTGGGTAAGATATTAATTAGTTGGGTGATAGATAACATAAGTAAAACCACAAGACGTATAAGTTGAATATATGGGGAAAAAATGATAGGTAGGTGAGTGAAAGTGTGTGATAGCTTTTTCTTCACCCACTTTTAACTTTGTCATGCCAGTTTTTGGCAAGAGCCACACCAATCACTGACAAATCCTCTCCTCAGGCTTCCCCCAATGTATATTTTTGGTACCTCTTCTTGAAATCAACAGGGCAGTCTTGTAATCTCACTATAGATATACACTGCATTTTGTGTACCGACTTGGAAATAGACTAGACAAGAGTTATGGGCCACTCTTTATTAAACCATTTACAGTTTCCCAACCTGCAGTGACACCTATCCTAGAGTTCAACTATGGTTGATATTGAAAGTCTTCCATAATCTTCCCTTCCACACTACAAGGTGAGACGCTTGGACCCTGCTAGCAGTCTATCTCTTCACAGTCCATTGGTGGTAAGCCCTGCAAATTGTAAGACTTAATCCATCCCTATTGCCCTCAAACCCTAAGCTTTAAATGGAGATGTGGCCAGGGCTGACATCAAGGACCAGGCCTTTCCTCAAACCTACAAAGCCTACAACTAGAGGTGTCAATTTGAAAACCAACCCTAACGGTCCCCACCTACTTCCCTATTTCCTTATTTTTCACACTGCCCATCATAGACTAGGGGTAAGAATTCTACTTTGCCTGTTGTCTCCCCAGTAGGACATTTAATATGACCACACTGTAGTTCCCTAAGAAAAATGTCAGTCATTATTCTAAACAACTCCAAAATATCATATCAAATTTTGAATGAGGTAGAAATATGCCTAAGCCCTTTGTCATAACCCCCTAAGTACTCCCCTACTTCAGTATTTTCTAATTGAGGCAATTGGACTCCCATCCCTCTTCCATAGTCCGTTCATTCCATAGTCCATTTGCTGTGTGGGCTAATGATATAATTTGCATTTCTCCTGTTTCTTGGGCCCTATGTCAACTCTGACTGTATACCCTTAAGGAGGGCCTATGGAACTACAACAGGCTTACCCATGGCCTCCCTAATGGGTGGGGCCAGAACTAGGCCTTAAAAGAAAAGAGGGGCCTACTAGGCTGCAAATAGGCTGCCAAAATGAAGGAGATAACACAGACTGGGCTAGGCCCTCCAGAAGGAGAACTAGGCTGAATGCAGGGAGGCCTACAAGGCCATTGATTGGTGTCAATTGAGGAAAGGTGACTAGGATGAATTAGATCTCATTGGTGGGTGGGGGAGGTGTAACAAAGGCTGAAATCTCACCTCTGGAAGCAGGCAGGCCAGCTTGGTCAGACTCAGCCTTACATGAAGGAGGGAAATTCCTGAAAAGGCTACAACTGAGATTCCGTGGGAAAGGCTGACTAGGTCACAGCTAGGTCAACCATGCCAAGTAGAAAACAGTACTAAGTAGATCAGGAGGTCTCCAAGCACTCCCACAGAACAGTGGTACTGGACAAACAGTGCTGTGTGCAGATGTGTTGTTGACATTCAGGTTAAAGTATTCCCCAAGAGAAATGCTAACCCTGAGAATCTGCCCTCCACTAATAACATGACTAGGGTTTTGACCAAACCTTCCCTTTCCAGAGGCTCCAGACACCCATTTTATAAATAACTAACCTGCTGCATTGGCATGTATATTTTCTTTCATTGAAGAATATCAAACAAGAAGGCTGATGCCCAGGCAAGCTGATGTCTTCTATACCTTCAAACTTTCTCTGATGCCAGCTGTGTCATGATTTGCAGAATGCCATGCTTTGCATCTACCTCTTACTTTGAGGCACACAATTCCACCCTTACCCCTCCAAAAGATGATGTACTCTTTACTTAACATCTTGCCCTCTTCCAATCAGTCCCTGATCTCTCCATATATAGCAAGGAGACCTAGTTAAGGGCTCTCTTCATACATTTACTTGAATGTTCAGCGCTGTCAGGCAATGCTCTGTGCAGTCAGGAACTGAGCCAGAGGGGTGCCATTGCATGACACTGCTCAAAAATCATGTAAATATGAGTATAGCACACCTATCAGTCCTTGCTGTTGAACAAAGCTGTGGAATAAAGTTCAGGTGTAGAGAGATGCTGACTTTTAGAGTGTGAAACTACTCAGTGTAAGAACATATCTCTACCCACTCAGATAGACAACAGGACATGGGTCTGAAAAAAGTTTTCAACGGGTATCATTGTTTTGGCTTTTGATAGTGACTCAGTATTTTGGACATTTGAATATGTGCGTGTGCATACCTAAACCAACCCATGACAAAGCAGTTCAGTACATAACCAGTGATTTGAACAGGACTCTGACATTTAGGATAAACCCGCATGTAATGTTTTACTAACTGTCCCATACCACTGAGTCTTTTATAGAGAGAGATTTCTCCAATGATTTTAGTACAGTATAGAATTGTGCAATTATTTAAAAAGTAGAATAGTGCATTGACAGTTCTAAATTTTCTGATATATTAGCTATCTTCAATGCACATTTGCTCACAATGGATGAGAACTTACCTAATGTATTTTCTGCCAAGACAAACTTGTCTGAACATATGTCCAGGTACTCTTGTAGCTCTGATAAATGTGTTTAATCATTCAGTGAATCCATGAAAAATAGAATGCTCAAGTAGCAGATAGGGATGGAAAAGGGCACAGACACTTTTAATTATACATATTCTACCATAAGAATAATCTGATGTGGTGATAGAGAGAGGTTCCCCTCAATCACTATTTTTTCCTGGATTGGCTAATTTAAGCAAAAGAAAAATATCTTTAACTGAGTCTATTCTTGTTCCCTGGAATGTGCTTTGTTTTGTTTTGTTTTATTTTATTTTAAAACTTGGTTTCATTTTTATTGAAATTCAGAATTCACTAAGACATTTTAAAACTTAAAAGTCATTTTTCTTATACAGTCACCCCTCTATATTTGTGGGTTTGACTTTCATAGATTTGATTATTTACAAGTTTTTTCAACCTCTGCCCCCACACCTCAGGCCCTTCATTTCCAGGGGAACCTTCCCTCTTGGCAGGTAAGATCAGGCCACACAGCCACACACAGAAGAATGACTTTTACTTGTCCAGCCTGATTGACACCAAAGGTGTCTCTGGTCCTCATCCTCCACCACCAGCAGCTATCTGGCCAACTAAGAACAAATCACAGCCCAGTTTCTCAGCACACAAATCCTGTCCTGATACCCCCACCAAAGGAAGGAGATTGGTGAGAGAGAAGAATGACAGAATCACCATGCCAACCCACTCCCCTTCCCTCTCCTTTCTCTGAGTTTTGGACTCTGTGTGCCTGTCCTCCCAACTCACAGACACACACATACACACACACTTTTATATTTGTGTTTTTCCACTTTTCTGGGGAGTCTTGTGCTCCAACCCTAGTGAATGTGCAGGGCTGACTGTAGTTGCTTTTGAGTGGTGCTGGGGCAACAGTTAAACGGAGCAGATTTTTTGTATTTCAAAATGGGCAGAAATACAGCTCGCAGAGCAGTTTTTAGGGCTTCTTTACATGTTGCACACATTAACAGCTCTTCATATTTGTCTCTTCAACAGCCAAATGTTGATTACTTATATCCTACAAGGGAGAGATCCTTCAGTTAAAAGTTACACATTAATAAATAGGGAAAACTGGGCCATTGCCTATCCCCCTCCTGTTAAGTGGAAATATGGACTCCTTTATGAACACTTCTTAGCTTCCAACACATAAACATGGCAGCATAACAGAATTAAGCACTCCAGTCCCTACTCAACACATCATTAATGGCATGGAAGAACTGAAATGAATATAGGCTTTCCTATGGTCAACATAATCAAACAGCAGATTTCTAGTGCCAGTGGAAACTGCTTATGCACTCAATGACAGTTAGTGGCTTCCAGGTTAAAAGGGTGTGAATTGTATGGCCTGAAACAGATTCAGCACCCTGGACAGCTATTTTTAAAGATTTTACTAAGGCCTAGAGAGGGGTTTGGCTATGGGAGCAAGAGTGAGAACATTGCCTCAATAGGAAACCTCTATTTTCCTCAGTCCTCAGATTCTAGCATTGCCAGCATTCTTAGCTTTGCAGTAACATATAACTTCAATTTGAAAGTGCAGTTTAAGTATTCAAAGCAAAGTTAGCAATGGCCTCCATAGTTACACCCCTGGCCCTACAGCAGATTCACTATTCCACTGACATAAGAGCCACAAACCACCACTGTTTACATTTAGATCACTTTTGCTTGTCCAGCCTGATTGACCTGTATCTTGAGACAAAGCTGTTTCATGGGCTTATGTCCAGGTTAGCCAGGATGGACGGTAAGGTACAAAAACATGCTTGTATTCTAAACGTGTGCGTGTCTGTGTGTGTGTACATGTATGCACATGTGTGCATGTGTTACTCTGTGGTCTGGAATTTCCTTCTTATCGGGGTATAAGTCCAACTACAACTTTTTTTTATTAAACTGAAGCCCCTCCACACCTGCTTTAGGAATTCCCCTGCCTTATTGAACACAGGAAAACAAAAGAGAAAAAAACAAACAAACTTTTTTTTCCTTTTGTAAAAAAGCTTCATTATGTCTTTTTCAAATATGCAACACAATATGACATGACAAAAAAAAAAGGAACAGGAAGATCAAAATTTTAGAAGTGGAAAGGAAACAGGTTCTTTTAACTGGAAGATCTAAAAAAGCATTTGTGGCTCTGGTGCCATTATAAAACCTGTGATAAAATCAATGTCTGGGAATCACTCATCCAAAGTTTCATATGTTGTGGTGTTGGACTATGTGGCTTAAAATCTCTGTGAAAATAATAAACGAGTGCCTATCAAGTGTCTGAAAATATGTCTCATTTTTTCTTCCTCTGTCAGTTTTTAATCTATAAGTCATTTTTTTTCTAGCAGTGCTATAGTTCATAATCTAGACATCCCCTAAGGTACCAACCAGATTGTTTCAGCATTTAGTAATGTTAAACACGACACACCAAACAATAAGAAGATGAAATTCTTGTTGAGTGAATTATTATTTTATCCAGTGAACATGGAAAAAAGGAAAAGAAAAATACACTACTTTTTTTTTTATCAGATCAGTTATCATTTGCCTTAAAAAACAGTATCTGTTCCCACTCTCTCCAGAACATAGGAGACATGGACTTATCTATGTGTGTAAGTCTGGCTGGTACCCACAATGAATTATATTTAAGACATTTTCACGTTGTTGTATGAAGTGGGGTTTTAAAAAGTAGAATAGCAGAACTGTATCTAGATTACCCTCCCATTCTAGGCTCACACTCATCATCATAAGTTCCATCAATCAACCAGCTATATTTAGAAACTTTTTCACTTGTAACATTTAAAGATGTAATGCATAGGTTTACTAAGATTATCAATTATATCAGAGAGAGATTTAATTATTGTTGAACATCTTAACAAATTTCTAAAGCTTCGAAATAAAGGTTTTTGAATTTAGGTAACTCTAGCATCTTGTAATTTGTTTCCAGCTTCTTCTTCCATAATGAGCATTCGATTGTAAAAGAGGTCTCTTATTCTGTGAATTTCCCTCTCTCATCAGCCTGCATACTGAGCTGTTTTCCCTACAGGGCAAACATGGGGAAGATCAAGAAAAAGACATAAAGGCAAGGAAGGAGATGCTAATATTTTTGCCCTATTTTTCCAAATTCACATAATGGCTGAGAAAAAAAAAGTGATTTTAAATCTTGAGCAGCAGACAGATTAGTTACTTTTCTGTAGTTTATGTGGCTTTGAAATCAGTGGCTTTAATTATAACCATTTCATTTAGCATAATTTACTTTAATGTCCACTAAATGTTAGGGATAGAAAGAAGATTTGGAAATCATGAGTTTTTAGTTGTTGAGAAAATCTGAGAAGAATCCTAGACTAATGATAATATTCACTGTTTGAGACATTCTCAGGGGAAAAAGGCAGGTGGTTGTTGCAAAGAAAAGAGAATTTTCTGTGGTGGAATCAATATTTCTTCATTGAAAATGTAGTTCTGTATGAAAAAAAAGTAATAGAATGCAGAAAACAGCATTTTCTGCACAGAAAATTGCATTTCTGTGCAGGAATTCATATTTCTTCTTCTTATTATTATTATAATCTTTATTCCTTTTTCACAATATAATACAAATCATTCGTAAACATCCATAAAACCCCTTTACATCCTTCATTCTCTCCATTTAAAAATCTCATTTTCAACCCTCTCCTCCCCCTCCCCCAACATTCTCCCACCATACCTTACATCCACGATTCTTCCTTCCTCCTATTTCATCTGTGTTCCAACTCCAAAAAAGAAACTCATTATTTGCGTATTTCCCCTTTAACCTTCCCTTTCTGGGACACGACCTCTTTATCCATGTTTTATATTTTATTAACAATTTCCACGTCTTTTTTCTTGATTCTTTTACGCTCTTATATCCTTTATTCATCTCTTTTCCCCTTCTCTCCAGGGGCCTCCTTTTTTTTTTTTTCCCTTTTCTTCCTCTCCTACTCTTCATTCTATTTTTGGGGATTCCATTATTAAATTTTATATACTTACTATATATTTACTCACCATATCCCAACTCTCCTCCTGTTGTCTTTGCCTTCTTCCCTGAACCATACCAGTTAATCTATCCATCTCTTGCATTTCTGTCACTTTCACCAGCCATTCTTCCATCTGTGGTGTAATCTTATTTTTCCATTTCTGAGCATATAATATTCTTGCAGCTGTCACTAAATATAAAATTATTTTCCAATACTTCTTTTTTACTGTTGTCTCTATCTTCTGCATCATATTCAGCAAAAATAACTCCGGTATTAACGGTATCTTAATTTGTAACATTACCATCATCCTTTCATGAATTTCCCTCCAATAATTCTTTGCTACATCACACGTCCACCAAATATGGAAGAATGTGCCATTTTCCTTACCACACTTCCAACATCTATTCTCTGTTGTTTTCTGTATCTTGTTCAATTTTGCCAGATCTAAATGCCATCTGTAAAACATTTTCAAATAGTTCTCCTTTAAGTTCTGTGCTGCCATAAATTTATTTTTATCCCTCCATCTACTCTCCCATCTGTCCTATTATTTGCCTTCTCTTCAAGAGTTAATTACAATGTTTTCTTTTTTCCTTTCTTATCTCAAAGTGTCTCTTATCTCTACCAGTCTCTCCAATGTTTATATTCTAAACTGTATCTCAAGGTCACTTCTTTTATTTGTTTTTAGTCTAATATATCTCTCGTCTCCTACACCTGTATCTCTAAAATTTTATACAATCCTATCTCCTATATTTTTAATGTCCCTTAATACTCTTTCTTTATCAATATTTCTTTTCAATGTAACTATACCAAGCTATAACTAAACCAAATGTTCTGGTAAATGTCTGCAAACCTATATGCAATGAACTTACAAAATGCTTCAGTCACACAATTACACAGTATATGTAATATTCATTCGCAATTTCACCGCATGCAATTAACAATGAATTTTTAAAAGTTAACAGTGCAGCCCACCCCAAGACCGTTGCTTTGAAGCCTCTGACTTTCTTTTCCACTCCTACATATTTAATTTTGTCCTCTTTTACCAACGTTCATTTCTCTCCATCAGTTCTTTCACACACATTAAACAGACTACAAATTTATACCACCTATGATCTCCTACTATAGCCAATCCCCTCCACTTATTTCCAACTCATACACCCCAAACTGTCCATAAATTTAAACCACTTATCAATATCAGCCGTATCCCGTATCTCGTATCTCGTTCTCCAACTTCAAACAAACGACATGTTTCAATCACCCTCGTATTTCAATTGTGTTCAGTTCTTCACTCCAGACATTCCAATTTCGCAGTGAACTCCAACCTCCTCACGATCTTCCTTCTCTGTTTATCCCTAATCGTATTTCAAACTAGGAAGTAGATTCACATTTCGCTCGGGAGCCACCTTCACCCAGTCCTGTCGCAAAGTCTTACTTCTCTCAGCCCAAACAAACGAATCAGTCCATACATTCACCAACAACAGCAGGTTTAAACTTTCCACGAAATCAAGCCGTATCTGTATCCAGTCCAATAGGTTGCCGGCGAGCTCAAGCCTCCTGCGAGCTCCAACCACACCAGATTTTTTTTTTTCCCAATTGGTTTAAATTCACTTAAAGTCCTTTCCTTTCTATAAACTTTGAACTGTTAACTTTAAACTGTTAACTTCAATCTTTATTCCTTTAATTTCCAGCTTTACTGTCTTTTGTGTTCAGAGTCTCCCTCTCTCTCCTCTCCAAGATTTTTCCGTCTTTTTCATTACGCGTGATATCCCCGCTTCCTGTTCTCCACAACCTCTTCCTTCTATTCTTCAAGTCAGCTCACCTTTTCAAAGTCGGAAATCTTTCCATCACGATTGGAACCCAGATGAAATCTTATCTTTTAAATTGTTTTATTTTCCCATCGATTAAAAAAAGTCCCTGACTCCGCTGGCCACCATTGCGGTGACTTCTTAGGCGAACGTGGTAGCTCTGCGACTGACTCTTCTTTGACACACGAGACCTTCTTCTCTAGTCTAAAGAAGAGACATCGGTCCCGTCGAGCCCCTCTGGACCCCCTTTCCCGGGGGGGACTCTGCTGCGATGTTCCTTTCATCAAAATTCGCCTAAGGTGACAACTTAGATGCGAGCTTCCACACCGCGCTGCTGTTCACGGAGCCATTGGGACCCGGAAGTAGGAATTCATATTTCAAAGCAAAAATATTGATTCCACCACAGAAAATACTTTCTGTTCAGAACAACCTCATGCAAATTTTGTTCAGAAAATGTTGTGAATGGCAAACTGACTTCAAAAACTCTATGCTTTTCAAATACTTTCTCAAAGTGGAAAGAAAATTGCTGAAATTACATCCCTGCTACCTTCAAGGAGAAACTTCCTTACTGCACGTGCTCCACAGTGTTTATTAACACAAATATGATAAGTTCTCAATTTCCTCAAAACAGAAGATATCATTTGCAAAGGAACTGATCAGATATTTCCAATCACCCATTTGAATTCCCCTGAAAGTCATTGGCAGTGACTCAGTCACTGCGTCAAACAGCAATGGTATCATGAGCCACCATTGATTAATCCCTCTGTTAAAGCAAATTGACACAGGATTCTTTATACAAGTGAGTCACCAAAGATGTGCATATATTAATTATTCCATTTATGGGTTGTTATTTTTGCTTTTGTTCACTTATTTTTTGTTCCTTCTCCCTCTCCCTTCTCTGGCTTTTTCTCTTCTATGTTTGTTTGGATGTCTGATCTTCTCTCTATATTTGCTGTAGCTGTGTGGTGAGGTTCTTACTAAACAAATTATTAAAAATAACTGGGAAGACTTTGATTCTGAACAGTATGTTTTTAAGCATCAGAGGTATCAGCAGAGTTCAACTTTCCAAGAAATATTATTACTTCACTGTCCAATAAAGAAATGAGGGCAATGTGATTGTGAGACAAGAAGATTATAAGCCTGCAGATGCATTTGGTTGAGATCTGAGATCTGAGTTTCAGCCTGGGCCTATTTCACTACACAAACACACGCACGCACGCATGCACACACACACACACACACACACACACACACACTTGAGTGTTATTCATAACCAAATGAATACCAAGGAATGAGGTGTTTGGGGTAACTGATTTGAAATTAGTCTCTTTGGAGTCTTTAACCCAAGCGTGCTTTTCTCCCCTCCCAATCATGTTACCAGCTATAAAGAATTCCATTTATTCCTCTCTTCAGATTCCCTGCTCTGAGTGTGAAGCCATAGAGCAGCTCATTATTCAGCCTAGAAATGATTGCTTAATGATATTTTTTTTCTTCAGATAAATGTAACAATATGAATTTAATGCTGTAGTTGGCTTTTTCCAGTAATATGAAGAGATAGTTCCATTCGACCCTATCAAATGTCTCAAGGCATCTAAATAAATAAGTGATGTTGACAGCTTCTTTTTGTTTACTGAAATCAGGTATGTTGAACACTCTTCTGATTGCATTGGCTAATTGCCAATTAGGCATAAACCCTGTATGGTCAGGAGAGATACAGATAAATTGGTTCAATTTGCAGACAGAGATAAACATCATTACTGAAGATGCCAGATTAATAGTGAAAGTGAGGTATGATTAAAGTATAGAAGCATCTCCTCCTGGTCTGCTTATCATCTTCATGCCGGTATTTGGATATCAGTCCCATAAATCCCTCTCTCTCAGGGCACTTTCTAGGTTTTAGGTGTTTGGTGGTGGAACCCATGATCATGAGTACCAATATGGGCTGATTTGGGCAAATTCTATGTTCTTCATTAAGGTTGTGTGTGTCTGGAGTGTCAAAGGCTTTGTTCAAATCAATCGTGCTGTCCAGTTCAGACATAAAAAGATCTGAATAAAATGAAATTCTGTGTTGATATCTCCAAGTGAGGTATGTAAGTTATCTCTTTTGGATTTAATTGCCACAATTTTGCCTGATTTGCCTGAGCTATAATTCAACATTCATAATATTGTCTATTGAAATATGTAAGGAATGCTTTATTTCATGTAGCTCGAGGGTGTTTGTCCTTTTTTATTGGATAACTGAACCAATATTTTGTTATCATCAGCATAATTGTGGCAGCCAGACAATTCTACTTAATTTAATAGATCTACTCTGGCACATTCCTTACCATATTTAACCAGGGAACTCTCTTGCATAAGGTTATTCCAAAGCACAGCCTTCAAGGTATCCCCCAAAAAGGGTCTGAGGTATTCCTTACTGGGTATTTTCTTCACAAAATTTGTTAATACCATTTCCCCCCTAATTTTGTTCTTGTAATCAATGTTGACCTCAGCTTGCAAGTACATATACTTGGGAAAACTGGGCCAGATTCCAATGTGAAGAGTAATATCTAGCCAATATCCATATTCTGAACACATCCAGCTAAAGTTTCTGAAGTCAGTGTGAGAGTTATTCTTAATTATGACATTTGTGTTACCGAATGAGAGAAATAATCTCTGCAGCAGTGGTGTTAGATATCCACCGACCTTGCCTTACTTACTAATTTGGAGATGACATAGCAATTTGTCATGGTTCAAATAAGCAGGAAGATCTTTCAAGATTCTGATTATGGAGGCATGCACCCAACCCCTATTATTGTTTTACTCTATGCAGAGTTTACTCTATGCAAAGTTTCCATAGCAACTGGGTCATGTTTAGAATAGGTCATTTTCTGAGAGATGGCAGAAGCTGAGGTGACTTTTTTTTTCAGTCAACTTCCCTCTTGGTCTCACAACACACTCTCAGTAACATTAGATAATTGCAACAACAAGAATAACCAAGAGGCGATGGAAAGGCATCTTAGGGCCCTTCCACACTACACTGTTATAGTGCTATTATTTCACTTTCAACATCCTTTGGAATCCTGGGGTTTGTAGTTTATAGAGGGGCATTTAGAATTCTCAGCCAGAAAGCTCTTTGGCCTCAGTAAACCCCAGAATTCCACAGGAGATTGAAAGTGGAATAATAGCACTATAAGAGTATAGTGAGGAAAGGCCATAATTTAACATTTTTGCTAGTTTTTCATTGTTGTTGTTATTATTTTAGAAAGACAATATTTGGGGTTAGTAGTTTAATGGTTCTCAATATTCTGTATTTCTAATTAAAGTGCCCCGCCTATTGGTATTAAGAGATTAAACTCTGAACTACCTATAAGTGGTATGGGTAATTTTTTTTTATTTCTAGTTACATTAAATAAAATGCTAAATATCAACATCTTTGGCCCGTTCCACATGGGGGGGGGCGGTGAAACGGGGGAAACGGGGCAGCGCACGCAGGGACGGAGATTACCTTGCAGCGGGAGGCTCCGTCCCCGCAGGGAGCAGCGCACGTTCGCCGCTTTAAATGTCGGTGGCGGCTGGTGGCGGCCAACGGCGCCTGGCGGCACCCAAAATGGTGGCCGGCAGCTTCCGGCGGCACTCCGCCAATTGAGGCAGTGTGCCAGCCGGAAGCCCACCCCTGGGCAGCTCTGCAGGGACGCGCTAGAGCAACCCTGCAGTTCTTAATGGGGTGCTGCGATGGGCTAGAGTGCATGAGTTTTATAAAGACCACTTGAAAAGTGGTCTTTATAAAACACAGAGTGCCACCCCCGCAGCCGCGCGAGGGAGGTTTGAGGTTTAGAACCTCACCTTTTTTCACCGCCCTAGTGCACCCCACAGTGTAGAACACCCTCTGTGTGAGGTCGTCCCAGTGCGGGGATTTACCCCCGTGTGGAAATGTGGTTTGTATAACAAACACTATATACAAACATTCATAATCCCCAAACATTATATAGAACATAAAATCAAAGGTGTAAAGAACTCAATATAGTGGAGAAAGGTGAAGAAAATAAAACCATAAAGAGGAAAAGTGTAAAATATTATATATGTGGGAAAGTTTGCAGATAGGGTAGATAGCTATGTAAAAACTATATAAAACTATAAAATTACCAGAGATGGTGAAATCCACTGATGCATAGAAGTTGATTGAAAGTGTTCAAAAAAGAATCTTCCAGAGTTTAAAGTCAGCCATCAATCCAAAGCTATTATTTCATCTAGATCTCCCTTGGTATTGCCAAATATACTTCCACTTAGAAGCTAGTGTAGGAAGAACGGAATTTCCAGATGGGTAATTAATAGGATTTCAAGACGATTCTTTGTCTTCTAAAAAATCATAGTGTATGGGCTTCTTAAAAAAAAATGTCTTTGCATAAATTTGTACAACGCCCCCCAGCATTTCAGAAAATAACGTCTGCACAGAAAAATGCTGTTTTCTGTGCAAAACAACCAAATGTGTATTTGTTGTAAAATGAGCTCTAAACTGTGAAGATTCTTATTACTCTAGGGTTCTCATCAGATCTTCTCAGCACTGGAGAAACACCAAAGGGAGGGGCTGACATTTTTGAAACATTTTAGGTACTCTTTCCATCCCATGTAAATTCATAAATTCATAAATGTAAATGTAAATTCATAAACAGTCACCCATGTAAATTCAATTCAATAGCTTTCTATTTGGTAGAAATTGTTGTAGAATAGCAACTACCCAAAGTGAGCAGAAACCTCAGTTTGGAGTACGTGAAGAATAGTTTCAGCTGTCTTAATTCCACTGCAAGTTTGCATTGCAATAAAACAGGTGGTGAACTGCTACAGAACTATTGCTCTAATGGGGAAAATAACATTTTATGGAAACACACACACACCAGTCCAATTTGAAAAGAGTGGAGTGTTGAGTCATATATGACCCCCCTCTGAACATTATTTTGAGTCATATAAGAACTCTCAATGACACTGGCATTTTGATATAAATATTTAACAGTGCCTAGGGGTTCTTACTGAGAGCATTTAGGCATGATAAGCTTGGTGCATTCTAAATTTGAATCATAACTTGAGGGTCTGAAATTGTTCCATAGAAAGGAACATATCCCTTCTAAATCTTTATGTGAGTCCTAGTTAGAGCAAAGCCATTGAATCCATTGGATTTACTTATGTGTTGACTCACCATTCAACAAATGATTCAATGGATCTTCTTTAGTTCAGACTAACCAATAGAATTCAAGTCAATACATTTTTTTTTTGGAGTGGGGGGAGCTTTCATTTTCTTTTGTATTTAAAAATATACATGAAAATAAATTGATAGAAACACCTCTCCTTTTTCTACATCTTTTCTTGTGAACTAGAAATAAATAAGTTACTATTGATGGAATGTATTTTTTTATTATTATTAAAAAACTGTATTTTTTCCCATTAGTTGAAATTGCTCAGTCAAGAAGTTTCCAGTCCCTTATACTGTTTTTATTTCATCAGTATTGTACTTACCAGCAGTTTGGAAAGTTTGGGAACAATTAGATACTTTACTGTTTAGATGTTATCTACATTACATATTATATTATATATATTATATCCCCCATGTAAAAGCACTTTCTTCAGCAGATAGCTCATTGACTAACATCTGCTTTGTTGGAAAATCTCAGCATTCTCTCTCCCTCCATCTTGTTTTTAGAACAAGTGGGTCATAGCCAGATAGGGCTCCCTTTGTCCCTGCATGCCTGATCTTCTCCATTTGCCTTTCTCTGTCTTTTATTGCATGATCATAAATGCCTTTGGTTCTCAGGTGATCAGATCATGTGACCCAGGACTGTGCTTGGGTCATCGGTCTTATAAAAGTTAAGACCCCTCCCCTCTTTCTCTCTCCTCTCTTCTTTTTGTTCTCAATGGCTGCTTTCCCTGAACTCTTCGCATGCTTTGAGTCTCCATTGAGTAGGATGGTGAGTTAAACCGAAGAATCTCCCATTCAATAGTTAGACAGGTAGCAGGCTCTCTCAATACAGATGTAAATGAAGAAGCCATTAGTAAAGTACTTAAGCCTTTTATTCAAAGCTACCTGTGTCTGTGTTTATTCCAAGTACCATTCTGAAGCCACAGGTCATTAGACAAAACTTTTAACCATTTCTCTGTGTGACTCTGCTAAATGAAGGCTGGATCCTGACAGTTTCAGTCTGATTTTTTTAATTTTTTACCAACATACTTGAATAGAAGGACAGCAGCAATAAAAAGGCACCATATGCTGGAAGGGCTATTGTGACGATCGAAGTCCCTGCCCAGCCTGACACCTCTCTGTGTCCAGGTCTGAATGGTCAGGGAGATTTCTGGCCAAGCCAAGGCTATGACAAACAGGTTTGCTTCTATTGTCCCTTCCTGAGAATGCAGCACCTTTCTCACTCTTATCCCCCAGTGGCTACTCCTCCCAGGGTTATCTCCTTCTCCTGCTTTCTTTAACTCTGCCTCTTTTCAGATATAACGACAAGCAGTGATTTACCTCTTTAGTGAATGTGGTACTGTTGATACTAATGGTACTAATGATAATCATGGTAGCATGTATTATCCAGTCCAGAGAAATGACACACTCCTGAGATCTCTATGTATGAAAATATAAACAAATCTTTATTAAACACACTGTTGAGGTAAAACATATTTTGTAATTAAGGATTCATAAACCAGCACAACACCTCTCTCTCTCTCCATACCATTTTCTCTGTTCTCACACCGACTCTGTTTTGAACCTCCACTCCCTGGTTTCAGTTAAAATTGGTTATTCCTTTTCCCCATCTAGCCCCTCCCTATGGCCGCCCGGGGTTCTATTTACTCCAGCCAATCATCTTTAAATACTCTCAGTTGCTAAGGTCAAGCTCCAATACTATGCCCCCGCCACATCACAGCTATTTCTGGAGCAGTGTCGGAGAAGGTCCTCCTTTGTGTTCTCCCTGTGAGGGCAGAGGAACTGGGAGAAAGATCTTCCCAGAATATATGAACACCCAATGAGGTTTATGTGGGGAAATTCTTTTGATATTAAGATTTGAGTCTTAATAGGACTTATATTGCATGACCAGGCTTTTGAAATGTGTTTGTAAATGGAGCAATAAACAGGAATATGAATGCTCTCTGTGGACCTTGCCATTTATTTAGCTAAAGTATTTTGGTCCTGAAGTTTCTGATAACTTTTCAGAGGCAGACCAACACAGAGATGTTACTACAATCTAAACAAGATCTAAAGAAAGCACGTATCACTGGGGCGATATCAGGGGCTTCAAGAATGGATGCAGCTGGAATAATAATTTTAACTATATAAATGCATTCATGGCCACCACTGAAACTTGGGCATACAGATACAGATGTAAATCCAAGAAGACACCCATATTCAATCTACTATCTCAAGCTTTCAGTTGAAGTTTAACCCCATACAGCACAGTTGAATTCCTGAGCTGGCTTTTGATAGGCTATGAACAACTCTGTGTAATCTAAGTTATGACTCTTTTGTTTGTCCTCTTTCTGCTTCAGTATGATCTGAAGCTCAACTGAGACATTTTTATACACATGAACCATGAGTACTCCTCCCACGCTCTACTCCTTCATTTTTCCCCTCTCTGAACTAGGTTTGGTTTAGAAAAGAGATAGGCCCTTTTCACATGGCATTTGCCATGCGAAAGGGCCCCCGGAGTGTCACACGACTGCAAGGAGTGGTCCACATGATGCACTCACAATTGTGCGACACTCCAGGGCCTGGCAGGCACCGATCATGCACTATTTCATTTTCAGCTGCGAAATGAAAATGGTGCATGATCACGCATCGCTCTGGGGCCCTGTGCACACTTGCCATGCGTGTGGAGCTCCGGAGCCACGGCGCTCACACTTCCTGCACCAGCGCATCCTGGGAAAATCCTAGGCTGCACTGTGGAAGGAAGAGGAGGGGCTCTCGTGTGAGCAGGCAACTGCTGCTTTGCTGAAGGAACCAGGACGTGAGAACCTCTTGCTAGAGGCTGCTTGCATGATCCCCGCACCCCAGCTCCATAAAAAGGTGAGTTGCAGAAAGGGCCATAGTGTTCACCATGCAGAAGTCTCACCATAAAGCAGCAAGCAACAGCAAACAAATTTTACCTTCAATTTTCTTGAAATATATTCTGATGATACCTTCCCCCCACCCTTTCTTGGTAAAGGGTGCTAAACTTTTTATTCAGAAGAAAAAAAACATAGAAATCTGAAAAAGCTGAGCCTTTTCTGTTGAAACCCACCATCATCAATCATAACTATACAAAGAATAGAGCCATAATAATTAGTTACAGTAACAAAGAATCTTAACAGAAACATAATCTCATGGACTTCTTTACAATGGAGATCAACTTTTTTCAACCAGTTCAAGCCATATTTCTAAGAAAACAACTCCTTCACAAAATAGAGGGCATATCTACTGTCTCTTTAATAAAGGTCGTGTGTACTTCCAAGATATTATCCATAAAGAATACCCCCCCACACACACATACATTATTGATGTGCTGCTAAGAGGTGCTCCCCAGTGTGTACATTAAGGAGGTGCATTTGAGGCTCAGCAGTTAATCCTATGGAGGAATGAGCAGTCAAATAAAAACCATAATTTCCACCCCATAATTCTCACTGTCCATTTCCGTTAGGTAAAATACACAACTTTGCTTTCAGATGGTGAGAAGCTTAAAGTGTAGAACTTCATTATGCATGAACAGTAGCCAGAAATAAGAGGCCTGGAAAGGAGGAAAAAATAGCATCTACCATTCTTTTATATCAATGAGATAACATGGAAACCTATCATCAGCCATAACTATGTGGTGCTTAGCATTACTGAGCAATTTAACTATTGCTTGTTATAAATATAACCTAATCAATACCTATATGTTAAGTAGATTAATAGTTTAATTTTCTCTGCTCCCTTTTAAATAATATATTTTAAATTGTGTCTGATAATGTCTATTGATTTACCCTGTCCTTAACTTTATTGTTCCAATAAGACATAAATAAACTCCATTTTTCAATAAACTTATTTTCTTGCTATTTCCCTTCCCTGGCTTTTATCAAATTGTTTAACATACACTGTAGACCTAATCACACTTATCTAAGAGAAAATCACTTGGAATGTAGTAAGACTTACATCTGAGTAGACATGGATAGGATGGTACTGTTGTTCTTGCATGACATATCCCATATCCTTTTAACTGACTCACCAAACAATGGGGGGGGGGTGTTTCAAATGTTTTATTCAACATACACTCTTTTCTTGTCCAGAACCATAATTAGAAGATCATAGTGGTATGTAGTGTCACTTGTGAATGTGAAGCTGAAAAAGGTCAAATCTTTCAGTGGTATCATTATTTGACCTTCGGAACAAAGGAATACCCCAATTTAAATGTGTGCGGAGAGATACCTGAGAGTCAGGTGAGAGGATAGTGTACTGTTTGAAACACTTGTGGCAGACCAAGGCATTTGCTTTCAGCACAGCATATCTGTGTTTAAAACACTTAATATATGGTTACTCTAGTCATTCTGAGAGTGTTTGGGGCCATTTCCGCACTAATCTGTTATA
Organism: Iguana delicatissima; assembly: GCA_948472985.1. Taxonomy (NCBI): domain Eukaryota; kingdom Metazoa; phylum Chordata; class Lepidosauria; order Squamata; family Iguanidae; genus Iguana; species Iguana delicatissima. The sequence continues at coordinate 341,233 of CAOKZL010000599.1, read as the reverse complement.
GCGCTGTTACTCCACTTTCAACATCCTATGGAATCCTGGGGTTTGCAGTTCAGGGAGGGGCTGGCAAGTTAAAATTGTTCAAAATGGGGTGGTAGAGAAGGATTTTGTTTCATTTCCCTTTTTCAATAATAATTCTCCCCTAGTAATACTTGCAATGGAAAGAATGTACTTTTTTTAAAAAAATAAAAAATAAAAATCAAGTGCAGGAGAAAGTAATAACTTAGAAATTTTACCTCTCCTCCCCACTTCCCAAACTGTTATATCAATAGCATTAGAGGAGAATGAACACAGAGTTAAGGTAGTTTATTAAGTCTTCATTTGTGTAATAGAGTAGAGCAAAGGGATCATTCACCTTTAGTATATGGTTCTTAATTAAACATTTACTCTAGCAGGGTTTTTTTTAAAAAAACAAAAAAACATAGACTTTGAAATAGCCATTCTCAACTTGCAGTCCCCACTCACTTATCAGCTCTCGGACAAGCAAACAGGCCAATTAGCCTTAATGAGTCTTCAAAGAAACTTTAGGAAGGTGGAAGAATCATTTGGTCCATTATTTATTTACAGCCACATTGAGAATTCAATTTGTGCAGAACCTGCCATGCAAAACAGGGCTGAAACATAAAAGGATGATAGGCGTTCTAAATATGTCCTATATGTCCTATACCAAAACTCAGGCTCAGCAATGGCAATGAAGCTTGAAGAGAAGCACAGCTTAATTCAAGCAGTGAGGATGGAGTTTGTAATTAGATGATTTTATTATACGTGTGAGCTAAGAATATGGAGACCTAAAACTGTTTACTGGGCAACATCTAAGGTTTGTCCAATTTATTCACAAATAGTTCCCTTTTGCAATTACTCTGAAAGCTGAATATCTGGAAATTGGACTTTTATTTCTTTCATTTTCAAAGAGTTGATACTAATACAATATTGAAAGGAAGGCAGATTTTTTTTCCCCCAGATAAGAAATCCAAGGGAAACTGCTTAAAATAAATGAGCAATCAAACTTTCTTATTTCAAACATGTTGCAAATTTATGAATTACAACTGCCTGTGGTTTTTCAGGATTTTGAGTATTTGATTGTTGTTGCACAGCTGTACTGAGGAGTATTGTTGAAAACTCAGAAAGCTCAGTAAGAACCTGCATCAAGAGGTTCTGATTATTTTCCTGCAATTTGTACTCTGAAGTAGTGTACTCATTTCTCCATTTGGAGGTTTCTTCTGTTTGAAAAGACATCCATTTTAACTCACAGTTCTGTAAAGAAAGGCCTTGAACTTGCTCATCAACAGTACTGGGACAGCTGACTTTAATAGTGCATAGGCTACCTGCTCAGAATCTTCCCCAATATGATGACTGCTGAGACATTTAAAATATGCTAATTATTCCTAAATTGTCTCTGTGCATTTAACTTATGATGTGAGTGTTCATGAAGTCTTATTTATCCACTTCTGGGGTAGTTTCCTCTTTCCTGGTGATATGTAAGGGGATATCTTACACACATGAAAAATCACACATGATTGTTTTGTACAGAAAACAGCATTTTGTCTGCACATTGTATTCTGCACAGAATAGCTTGTATCTGTGCAGAAAATGCTGTTTTCTGTACAAAACAATCAAGTGTGATTTTTCATGTGTGTAGAATAAGTCTTGAATTGTGAATAGTCTTTGAAAAATACATTTTGTAAAAATTACTCATTGCTTAATTCAAGAAGAAAATGAGCAAAGAATTGCAGCCCTATTCAGTGGTGTTCACACAACACAATCCTGGAAAATTTACTTGTGAAAGAATCCTTCTGAAAATAATGGGACTTTTTATACCGATATAGATACTGACAGAGTTAAGGATATATAGACATAGATGCAGGGACACATACACACGACTTTTCTTTTCTGAAAAGTACTCAACAGTACTATAAAGAATCAATAAATTTGAAGAAACAACAAAAGCTAGAACAATATGTGTGTATACACAAGGGGAGTTATTTGCCGATTCCTGCTCAAATAACCAGGTTTTAAGTGATCAGAGAAAAGTACATCATGTTGAGACTTGCCATACCTCAGCTGTAACAGCATCTTACAAAGTGAGGGACACCACTGAAAAATCCTTGATCCTGGTCACCACTCACTACATCTTACCTAAGCCATCTGAAGCAAAATCTTCAATAAAGCACCCAGCACGTAGGAAAGAAGTTATGGAAGTGGTGTGTTAATAATGCAGTTACTGGAAATAATTGTAGAAGAATGGGATTTTGCAATGTTCAAAAGGGCTATAATATCTGGTGGGAGGTCTCCTCACTGCAGTTCTCACTTCCCCAGCCCATGCATTTTCATTCTTATGTGTGCAGTCATTGCACATATAGCTGCCCATGTAGGTCTCTCTTTATTCATTCCACATTCTAACAGAAATTTGAAAGACGTTTATCATTCCAATGCCCCTCGACCGTTTTTGTTTATTTCAGTCCTATTAAAGATCTACTGAAGGGTGTGCGTGCCCCACCGACCAGCATAGCTAATTCTGAGTATCTTTTGCTGGATTAATGCATATGAAGCTGCAATCCATTACACTGTCTCCAATTCTTTGGTTTCATAGCCGTATAGAACGAATGTTGGAGGTGTGTCAGAAGCTTTGGTGGGGAAAAAGAATTATCTCCATCACCTGGTTGTATTGATGGAAACTGTTCCATCAGCAGAACACAGTTGGATCCTTGCAATGTATTCTTTGACTGTGACCATTGTATACATTTGATTGCCACATTTTTTATTTCCTGGTGGATTCTGTGTTGTGAAAGTTGCCCTTTCCTTTTTAAATGCTGTTTCCTTCAGAAAGGCTACAAATTAATGTTCGCTATAGTTACTATTTTTGATGTACAGAAGTTGTGGGTTTTTTTAACTTGCTTAATTAAATTGTATTCACCTTTTGAAAAGGCATTTATTATTTAACATTCCTTAAAAAGAACACTAGTAGTTGAAATGACAAGGCTCTTGGTGGGTATATTCTCTCTTACTGAAGTGCTTCTTTGACTTAAGGGGATAATAGAAATGAAAATGATTACTGAGTTGTATTATGAACAGTCCAATAGCTACAGTAAAAAATAATTCTTTCTCTGGGATGATAGGACTGAAATGAAATATAGCTTTTATTTCAGCACTGTGAAGACACTAGCATTTAGACAGCTGAAAATGAATTCCACCAGCTAAGTATAAGTGGCACAGAACATTCTTACATTGATTTTTCTTCTGCCCATGGAGAAGGAGTTTCAACTAGGTTCAAATCAAAGACAAGATCAGGAGTGAAAAGGTAAAATACCAATGATATTTTTTTCCCCCCTCTGGAGTATCCTCAGCATTTGATAGCCATAGATACTATAACTCTCAAGCAAAAATACCGCTGTCATAAGATAAAAACCAGCTTTTTGAGTTCCATCTTTTTTGCCATGCTCAACTGCTGGGGTGAGAAACTTCCAATGGTCCAGCAAACATTGAGCCTCACCCAAGACTGACTTGGAATTGCTGGATTTTTTTTTTTTAAATAAAGGCCAATATGCCCCATCAAGAATGTGTAATATAATCTCCACAGGCAGAGTGATATGTTGATTGTGTTGTGTCATGTTGTGTTGAACAGCAATTTTATACAACATAATGCATAACTAAATGCACAGCTGAATATGCAACTGGGTGTTGTTGTGTGCCGCCAAGCTGTTTCCTACTTATGGCAACTTCACTATCATGTGATTTTCTTGGCAAGATTTCTTCAGAGGGCATTTTCCTTTGCCTTCCTCTCAGGCACAACTGGATACAAAACAAGAATATTCCTGCCAATTGTGTCAGGTGTAGACAGATATATAGTGGCCAGAAATGTTAATCTACATTTGCAATGGAACTACATAAAATACTCTAGTTCAACAAACCTGAACTGAACATGGTTATTATCCATTGGATAAAAATATTGAACTGATTTGTTTTGTGTTGTTTTTTTACAGGGGAATTTATGTATGAGCAATATTTCAACAGGATTTCAAACTCAAACTAGAAATGTCTGCAGAAGTGGCAATTTCATTTGTCAACAGTGCAAAAACTAGGGATGCAAAAAATAAAGACATATTCTCATTCTGGAGAAATGTTCTTGTGCTCAAGATACCCTGTAAAGAAAATAGTCAAAGAAAGATTTTTCACAAAACTTTTCCTTTTTCTTTGTCTCTTTCTTTCTTTCTTTCTTTCTTTCTTTCTTTCTTTCTTTTTTTCTTTTTGGTAAAGGAAAAAGAAACCGATTTTGTTATATAGCTTTCTGCACAAAAATATTACTTTTTGTATAAACTCCGCTTTTTGTGGAGATATTTTTTTTACAGAAAAGACTCCAAGTACAAAAAGTTCACAGCAACTTATTCAGTGGGGAGAAACCTGTAGAAATCATTTGTTCTTGAATATCTGAATAAAACAACTGAAAATATTCATCCCTAGTGAAAACTGGTTGTATATGCAAACCTGATTACTCTGATGGTGGATATAATGACTTGTGCTATTTTCAGCTGAGAAAAAAAAGATCACTTTTTCTGATTTCAGTTTCAACTTTTTTATTCATCTCAAAGAATGGCATTATACTGTTTGATAATGGTTGAAAATAATTTTGTTTATTTGTTGTTATGTAATTATTTTATAATTCACATGTTAACATTGTTCTCACTTTTTGTTTTTTCCCTTTTTCTTTAGCTTTTTTAAACTCATCTATTTTGATTACTCCTGGATTAGCCAAGTTTCATTAAAATATCCCTGTATTGGCATTCACTAATCTCTCTATTAGCATTTCTAAACCCTTGCATTTGCAATTAAACATGCATGAAGTCAAAGCTCTCTACGGCACAAATTAGAATCATTAGTGTTTATTCAATTAAAAGTGTTTTGTGGTAATCATGGACAGGTATTGTTCTAGGGCTTTCATTACTGGAGAACTTCAAAAAAAAGTTACCAAGACTGCAGACTATTTTTTAAAAAATATTTAATTAGGAATTTAATAATACTCAATGAAAGTTCTATTCATACATTTGGAACTAGGGAATCATCTCAGTGTCTTCCACAAGTAGTTTGTTTGTTTGTTTGTTTGACTGATTGATTTTTCAGAAAACCGGGGCCCAAAAAGAGTTGTGAAAAGATTTTTAAAGGTTGCAGATGAAATTGCAAAAAGTCATATTGTTAAAAAAAGTCAGCACAAACAAATTATAATATTCAAACAAAATATATTAAAAGGAATCTAAAAGCACACCAGCAAAGAAGCATAAATCTTCTACCCATTAAAACTCCTTTCTTAATGGGAGCATCTAGAGATCCCAAAGCTTTTGAATGTCAGAGTCTGGACCTTTCTCCAGGGGCTTAAAGTGACGACTTCCGGTGGCTGCGGTGAGGAGCTAGGTTGTCACCCCGTGTAGCTCCAGGGGAGACAATCGCCCCACGAGGTCGAGAACCCGTTGGGGGAAAGGGGAAAAAAGGGGACGAATATCCTTTGGGAAAGGGGGTTCAGAGGCACTTGGAAACAACCAGTTTTTTAAGCGCGAGTGCCCGAAAGAAGTCATCTGAAGTTCGGGACACAGATCGCGCTGAAGAGGTCGTAGCAAGCCGCCATTACCTCGTGGAGGTTCCTGAGGGGAAAAAATCCTCACCACCACTTTTTTTTAAAAAAGAAGAGAGGTTTTGGACTGGAAAAGATCAGAGGCTTTTGATCTATATTTTGCGGATGGAAGAAATCCAGCGAAAAAAAGACCCTACACGAGGTAAAGAAAGAGGAAGGATCCCGGAAAAAGGCTCCAGACCATCTAGCTAGCTGAGCTCCTGTTGGGGGAAGAGGGAGACGGCACAGCGCCAGAGACTTTTGCTAACAATTTGTTTTAAGAGTAAAGAGAGACTTATAAGCAGTAGAAATTTTTACTTACATTTGGTGTTGGTGTGGGTAGATTGGAAGAGGTGGAAGAGATGGGCGATTTAAAAGAAGTTAAGAAAAAGAGAAAGTGAAGACTGTTTAGAAGGAAGTTGTAATCGGTGTGAGACGAGAGATGACTGAAAAAAGGAAAAAAGGGGGGGAAATATCATTCATTCTCCGCTTTTTGTTTGTTTGTATGGTTTTATTCGGTTCAATTTTTTTCTTCTTTTTTGCTTTCCGCCCCTTTTGCCCTTTTTTTTTTCCCTTTTGCGAAATTTTTGGAAGTTTTGGCTTTGTTTTTTGTTTTTTTGTATTTTTTGATTTTTGATTTTGTGCTTTTCAGACCCTTTTTTTATATCTTTTTAATTTTTTTTTTTCTTTTTTCCCTTTTTTCCCCATCATATCTGGATTTGTTTGAGATTTTGTTAGTTTAAATTTGGTTTTCTTTTCCTGGAAAGGATAATTGGTGAAAGCAGGAGGTAGACGAGTGTATTTTATTTTTTACAAGAGACGGAAGAAATAGAGATCGGGTGTAAAGTAGCAGTAAAGAAGGGAAGATCTTCAAGGATGGTGTAAAGTTGGAGAATTGTTAGCGAGACGGTGAATAGCATTTCAAGGGCAAGTGGTCATTAACACTTTCACTACAACGTGGGGGGTTTAGAGAAGAAGAAGAAAAAGAAGAAGAAGAGGAAGAGGAAGAGATAAGTGGAGAAGAGACCATCAGTGGAGAAGTTTAAAAAAACAATTAAAAGAAAAAAAGTAATACAATTTTTAATATTCAGAATTTTTATTAAATATAGTAGTGTGTATACTATATAAGTGTAAATTAACTATATTAGTGTTTAGGAATTATTGTTAAGAAAGAAATTTCCACATATATATATATATATATAAATATATTTATATTTATAAATTCACATTTTTTAGAATTACTGGAATTAATTACTGGAATAATTATTGGAATTAATTTAAAAGGTTAATTCAATAATTATTGGAATTAAGAGAAGTAGGCTAATTAATTAAGAGAAGTAGGCTAACTAATTAAAAGGTGAGGGGAACAAAGTTAATATAGAATATAAAGTACAGAATTGTTGACTTTATAATGAGTTATTGATTTATAGTGGTTTATTTATAGACATATTTAAACTTTCCTCTCTTTTCTATTTACTTTTCTTTTTACTTTATATATTGATTATATATGGATTCATATTAAGATATTAAGATATAGGAATTAAAATTACAAAGATAAAGGTGTTGGACTTTGAGTTCAATATTAATATATTGCTGTATAATACTATATATAATTACTATTGATTGAATAATATAATTGACTTTTAGGCATTGATAAAGTACTTATTACAGATTAATTTTTTGACAAAGGGAAATATTGAGTAGGATTGGTATTGTTGGGTATCAATTTATGATGGCTGCGGGAAGAGAAGAGTAGTATGGTGAAAAACAATTACAAATGAGACCAACATTAGAAGAACATCCTAGAGGACTGGAATTTACGACAACAATTATTGAAGAGCTTAGGAAATTAAGAAATGAATTCAAAAAAGATATAAAAGAATTAGCGTGTGATATGAAAGAGATGAAAAAAGAAATAGGAAATGTTGGAGAGACATTAGAAAACATAACAATTGAAATGAAGAATATTAATTCAAAACTAGAGGACTTACAAAAAAAAGAACAACGAAGTTGGAAAAAGATGCATCAGTGAAGGAGAAACAAAGGAAAAGATTGAACAGCAAAATAGAATATAGAAGGAAGTTTAGAGACAGGTGTATTAAGATCAGAGGTTTGAAAGAGATTCAAGGAGAAGACTTATATAATAGAGTAATATCATCTTTGGGCAAAATATATGGGATGGAATGCTGAAAAACTTATCTTGAGGTAGATAAGATGTTTCGGATCAATTCGTTTATCGCAAAGAAGAGGAAGTTACCACGAGATATCAATTTATTTTTTGAGAGAAAGATAAAGGATTTGGATTCAACAGAGTTATATGAACAAATTGTGGATAGAACAAGATGAACTTCAAATATTTAAAGACGTTCCTGCACAGGTCCTAAAAAAAAGAAAATATTATTTCTTTCTAACTCAAGTGTTAAAAAGAAGTGGAATACCATATCGCTGGTGTAAGTTAGAAGGAATCACATTTCTATACAAAGAAAGAAGATTTACTCTGAATTCTGTTTTGAGAGCACAGGACTTTCTGAAAAGGTATAAGGAAGAAGTTGGGAAAAAGACGTATGGAAGAGCATGAGAATGGAAAAGATTATGATAAGAGAAGTGAAAAAGGTGAAGAAAGTCCAAAAGAAATAAGGGTGGTAAAGGGAGATCGTGAAGATGAGAAGATAGATAAAAGAAAAAAAGGGACAGAACAAGAGGAAGAAGAAAGGGAACAGGAGAAATAGAAGAAGAAGAAGAGGAAGAGGAAGAACAAGAACAAGACTTGGAGAAAGGGGGGAAAGGAAAAGGACAGAGAGAAGGAAAGAAAATGAAAATAGTATCATGGAAGGTTAGGGGATTAATGCTGTAATTAAAAAAAGAAGGGTATTCCATCATTTAGAAAAAAAAGCAGACGTAATTTGTCTGCAAGAAACTCATAAAAGGGGATAAGGACTTAAAATATGTGAAGAATTTGAGTTTGGGGAAGGATTTTTCTATGACAATTAAGAAAAAGAAAAAAGGCGTGACAATATTCGTAAATAAAAAATATAATACAAAGGAAATATTCAGAGACAATAGAGGGATGGTGATTGGAGTAGAAGTGGAAGTAATTGGTAACAAGATTTTGATAGTGGGAATTTATGCCCCACTTGAGAACAAATCGGCTTTTTATGAAAAAGTTGTGAAAGATATATTGGACTATGATTATCAAGATATAGTATTATGGGGAATTAAGGGGGTGATTAGTCCAGAAATAGATAGAACATTGAAAAAAAAGGGAAAACACCAAAAAGAAAACTACTGAAGACTTTTGAAGAATTTAGGGATGTAACTTCAGCAACAGACGTGTGGAGATACTTATATGGAAATTTTAAAAGAGATACGTATTTTTCAGGGTACACAAAACATGGTCGAGGATTGATATGTTCTTGGTTTTGAAGACGTTATGTAAAAATATAAAGAAAATGGAGATCTTGCCAAGGACATTATCAGATCACTATCCTATTATGATGATGTTGAAAGAGAGAAAGGGAGATATAAATGGACTTTAAAAGACGAGCTTCTGCGAGATGAAAAAGTCATAGAAAAGATAAAACAAGAGATTTAAAGAAAATACGGGAAAAGGTACATCAAATAAGATTGTATGGGATGCTGGAAAGGCAGTAATAAGAGGTATTTTTTTGAAACATGAAGCTTATAAGAAAAAAATAAAGAAACAGAAAGTTCAAAGTATAATGGTAGAAATTAAAGAAAAAAGGAAGATTTGAAGAAAGACCCAAAAAAACGAAATTATTGAGAAAAATCAAAATTTTACAGAAACAATTAGCTAAGGAAGATAGATTGGAGATTGAAAAGAAGATTAAGTATACTAGACAGAGATTTTTTGAGCATGCAAATAAAATTGGAAAATGGTTGGCATATAGATTGAAGAAAGAAAAAAGAAGAGACTGATTACTGAGATTAGAAAAGGAGATAAGATATTTAGAGAACAAAAGAAAATTAAATATATGTTTCAAGAATATTACAAAGATTTGTTTGATGATTCATATGATACAGAAGAATATATTCAGCAAGTAAAAATATTTAGATGGAGTTGGAATAGCTCCAATTCAAGAAGATCAAAAAATAGAATTGAATAAACCCATTTCAAAGACAGAAATAAGAACGGCAATCCAGAAATTAAAAATAGGAAAAGCACCTGGGCCGGACAGTTATACAGCAAGATACTATAAGGAATTTCAAGACCATTTGATTGAACCCCTTTGTAAACTTTTTAATGAAATGGAATTTGAAGATAAACCAGATTCATGGGGAGAAATTTTATTTATTTAAAAGAAGGAAAAGAAAAATCAGAGGTAAAGAATTACAGGCCAATATCCTTACTAAACATAGACTATAAATATTTACATCAACTTGGCAGAGAGATTAAAAAAGATTTTAAAAGTTTGGATTCATGAGGATCAAAGCGGATTTTTGCCTGGAAGAACAATAAAAAAACAATGTAAGAATAATATTGGACATAACTGAACATTATCACAAACACAATGAAAAGAAATTAGGATTGGTTTTTGTAGATGCCGAAAGGCTTTTGACAACATGAAATGGAAATTTATAATTGAGGTACTAGAAAAATGGATATGGGGAAAAGATTTATCGATTGGGTTAAAAGGATATATAATAATCAGACAGCAAAATTGGTTATAAATGGGGAAATGTCAGAGAAATTTGGAATTAGGAAAGGGGAAAGAAAGGTTGTCCACTATCCCCCTTAATTTTTATAATGGTATTAGAAATATTAAATAAAAATTAGGCCAGATTCGGAAATAAAAGGAGTAAAGATTGGAAATAAATGTATAAGTTAAGGGCATTTGCGAAAGACCTTGTAGTTATGTTGGATGACCCAATCACGAGTGTGTTAAGACTGATTAAGGTTTTTGAGGAATATGGGAACTGAGGTTTTAAGGAAAATGGAAAAAAAAATTGTTAACTAAGAATATTTTTAAAAAAGAAAAGATGGAAATTGAAGGTTTAACTAATCTTAAAATATCAAAGAAAGTACGGTTTTGGGTATTAATATTACTGGGAAAAGTACGGAGTTGTTTGATAATAATTATAAGAGAATTTGTGGGGAGATAAAAGGATTTAAAAAATCGTCAAAATTGGATTTATCTTTAATGGAAGGTTTGCAACAATTAAAATGAACATTTTGTCAAAAATGATATTTTTGTTTCAAAATTTACCGATTATTGTAAAAGATGTACCCTTTAATCAATGGAAAAAAGATTTATCGAAGTTTGTTGGAATGGCAAAAAACCCAGAATACAATGGAAGGTGTTAAAAAATGTACAAGAAAGAGGGGGATTAGGACTACCAGATTTAAAATTGTATTTCCATGCTAGTTGCCTTTGCTGGATAATAGATTGGATTAAATTAGAAAATAGGAGATTAATACATTTAGAAGGGGGGGGGTTCTATTTTGGTTGGCATGCCTATTTATGGTACGATAAAAAAAAAGTAAACAAGGAATTTAAAATCATGTTATAAGGAGAACATTGTTGAAGGTTTGGTTACAGTACAAAAGTAAATTGTATGGGGAAAAAACCACTATGGATTTGACACTTAAGGCATTTTACAGAAAGAGAAGCCCCAATTAAATAAATGGATAATTTACAGAGATTATTAAAAATACAAGGAGAAAATGTAATTTGGGAAAAAAAAAGAGGAATTGGCCTGGGGGGGGATTATTTCTCATTGGTTACTGCAAAGGCAACTAGAGGAAAGATTTAAAATGGATAAGAAGACACAGGGAATTGAAAAAAGAGAGAAGGAATTTGATAAATTGTTAAAAACGGGTTTAGACCATTTGCTAGGTAGAATATATAAACTGTTATTAAATTGGCATTTGGAAGATGAAACAATTAAAAGAAATGATAATGGGCAAAGAATCTGGAAATTTGACCCGTTACAGAAATGGGAAGATTCATGGAGGGATGTGAAGAAATATTGTATTAATATTAATTTAAAAGAAAATTATTACAAGCTCTTCTATCGTTGGTATTATACACCGGTACAAATTTCTAAAAAAAGTAAGAATATAAAAGATATGTGTTAGAAATGTTCAAAGAAAGGGGCGTTTTATCATTTATGGTGGTTATGTGATAAAGCTAAGGAATTTTGGAGAAAAATACATGAATGTATTGTTAATGCACTACAAATTAAATTTCCTAGAAGTCCAAAAAATATTTATTGAATATGTTGGATGATAGATACTTTAAAAAGAATTCACTGAGAAAAATGATGATTTATATGGTAACAGCCGCAAGACTAGTTTTTGCAAAATTATGGAAATCAAAGGAAATACCTACGGAGAGGATTGGCTATGGAAGTTGTACGATTTATGGGAATTGGACGAACTCACATCATTAACAATAATAATAATAATAATAATAATAAAATTTATTTTATCCCGCCTCTCCCAAATGGATCGAGGCGGCATTACAGAACATATAAATATTAAAACATCAAAATGTAGCCCAACCTCCGCACCCACCAACCCTACCATCCCCCCAACACACCAACTATTAAAACAGATTAAAATAAAATTAAAACTAAAAATTAAAAACAAAACAATTAAAAACAATTAAAAACAAAGGGACAATTGATGAGAGGCAGTGGCACAGTCTGGGAAGGCCTGTCGGAAGAGACAGTCTTGACTGCTTTTTTAAAGCAGTCAAGACTGGGAAAGTTGGGTCTCCGGCAGGCCATTCCATAACTTGGGAGCAACTGAAAAAAAGGTCCTTGGAACCCCAGCCAACCTAGTTCTGATTGGCTGCAGAGATTCCTCCCAGAGGACCTTAATGTGCGGGGCGGATTATATGGGAGAAGGCGATCACGCAAGTAGGCTGGCCCCAAGCCATGAAGGGCTTTAAAGGAAAAACCAACACCTTGTCTGTGCCCGGAAACTAATAGGCAGCCAGTGTAAAGACTTCAATATAGGTGTTATGTGGCAGTTTTTTAATTTCCCGGTGAAAACCTGGCCCAATTCTGAATTAATTGATTTTCCCGGGCTAAGCACATGGGTAGCCCTATGTAGAGCGCATTGCAGAAGTCAAGCCGTGAAGTTACCAGCGCGTGCACCACTGTTTTTAGGTGTTCCAAGTCCAGGAAGGGGCGCAGCTGGCGTATCAGCCGAAATGATAGCAGGCGCTCCTGGCTGCCACATCAATTTGAGCTGTAATCTGAAGCGGTGCGTCCAAGAGACCCTCAAGCTACGGACACAGTCTTTCAGGGGGGAAGTTACCCCGTCTAGAACTGGTTGACAAACCTCCATACCTGGGCTAGGGCCCTTACAGCAAGTACCTCCGTCTTATCTGGATTCAGCTTCAGTCTGTTTTTCCTCATCCAGTCCATTACTGCTTCAAGGTATTCATTTAGAGGCGAGATGCCACCCTTAGTCGATGCTATTATCCGAGGCATGGGGAGAAAATCTGGGTGTCATCAGCGTACTGATAGCCCTTGTCCATGCCTCCTATGATCTCTCCCAGGGTTCATGTAAATGTTAAATAGCATTGGGGACAGGACGGCGCCCAGGGACGCCAGATTTAAGCTCCTTTTTGAGGAGCAGCTGTCCCCAAGCATCACCATCTGGTATCACCCGAGAAAGAACTGGAACCACTGAAGTGGAGTGCCCGCGATCACCAGCCCTCTCAGGCGTTCCAGAAGGATACCATGGTCTATGGTATCAAAAGCCGCTGAGAGGTCCAAGAGTACCAGCAGGGTCACACTTCCCCTGTTGATACCCAGGCGTAGATCATCCACTAAGGCGACCATGGCAGTCTCGACTCCATATCCTGCCCTGAAGCCAGTTTGAAATGGATCTAGATAATCTGTTTCATCCAAGACAGCTTGGAGTTGAAGGGCAACAGCCCTCTCGATCACCTTGCTTAAAAATGGAAGATGGGAAACTGGTCTGTAATTATTCATATCCAGGGGATCTAGGGAGGGCTTTTTTAGAAGCGGACGTATAATTGCTTCTTTTAAACAAGCTGGAAAATTGCCCTCCCTGAAGGATGCATTAATAACATGTCTTAAGTGTGTCTTAATCGCAACTCCTCCCTGGACAACCAGCCATGAAGGGCAGGGATCAAGAGGGCAAGTTGTCCTCCTTACCTTTCCAAGGAGCTTGTCTACGTCCTCGGTACTCACTGACTGAAACTGATCCAGTATAATCCTATTCACGGAGTTGCCGGACACTTCATTTGTAACCTCTGCTATAACACCGGCATCCAAATCGGCTCTTATCTGAGAGATTTTATCTGCGAAATGATTATTCAAAGCATCACAGCAAGCTACATTAGGTTCTAACAACGAGTTCAGGGGAGTGGGTAACTGAGTCAAATCCCTTACCACCCTGAACAGCTCTGCTGGATGAGAAATCGCAGACGCAATACGTGCAGAGAAGAAAGTCTTCTTCGCTGCATCTATTGCCACTCCATAGGAATAAAGGAATTCTCTATAGTGTGTCCTGTCAGATAAGAGTCGAGATTTCCGCCAGATCGACAGAGTTGATTACCGAAGAATGGAATTTAGTAAAACCCCTTTGGGAAGCCCAATGGGGAAGGAATAATTAAGAAATTTGTAGCATTGGAGATTCAGAAGTGGAAATTAGAAAATAAACTTTGAAATTACATGAAAGGTAGTGGTATTATTCAATAAATACTGTAGTAAATGTTGGCCAACGACAAGTATTGTATAACTATCCTCAAAGTATGTAGAGGAATAAGAGAAGGAGAGTAAGTAGGTATAACAAATAAAGTAAGTGTTAGTATTAATAAAAGATAGTATTAAATTGTGTAATGATTTAATTAGATTACGTTTATATTTGAAATTTTTTTCTTTTTTAAAAGTATGTAAGATTTATTGTGATGATGGAATTTATGTAATGACAAGACATAATGAATGTTTTATTTATATATTTGTTTTTGTTTGTTTGTTTTTTGTTTGTTTTTGTTTTTTAGTAAAATAAAGATAATAATAAAAAAAAATATAGTGACAGAAGTAATCCCGGGATAAGATTGCTTCCTTGGACATATATATCTATTTTTTTAAAGCCTTGTGTACTGGAAGCCATTGCTGATATAGGCAGTTTTAAATTGATCACTGTAGTGTCTCTCAGTATTTATTAAACTTTGACCAGCACCAGGGCTTGTAAAAAGAGAGTGGAATGGATGGAAAAGAAAGAGTAAAGGGACAAGTGGATGTAGTGAGCTGGAGAGAGAGAAGGCAACAAGGAAGAAGTGGACATAGTGAGGGAAAGAGAAGGATGAGGATAGATTGGAGAAGGGAAGGGAGAGCAGAACAATGAGTTGGAGCTAGGTAGATTTGGAGCAGAGGGGATGGAAGAGGTGGACAAGAAATAATGTGAGAGTGAAGCTGGTTGGACAGAGGGATTGTGGTGGGGGGCAGGGGCAGGAAGAACCACTGGGAATATAAGAAGGAAAGAAAGAAGACTAGAGCTTCAAAACAAATTAACAGGGGTTGGAACAGGTGGACATATAAAAAGAGAGACAGTTAGATGGTCTTGTAGCCAAGAATGGGTATGTGTGTGAAAAGTTTGAAAAGAATGACTCAGAAAAACCTTGTGGGGAGAACTTAGCAAAGCCAGGTGTTTCATGATGGATTTGTGTATTCTATCTTTCTGTGCAGTCTTGACTGGGAAACACTTTAGCTTGAAGTTATATTCTGGGCCCTGCCAGAGACAAGGAAACCTAGAGCTGTTCTTGTGGACTTTGTGTTAATGTAAACAATGTCCTCTTCTTCACATCTATTTACCTGAAAGTGCTGAAAGGGACATGGAACACCAAGGTAGGACAGTTCCAGCCCCATGATGGGAAGAGACAGAGCTACAGTTACTACAAGATCACAGCTTTGTGGTTTTTCATTTCCTCTTGTTAACTTTCCCAGTTTTGTTTCCACTGCTCCCACCCTACCCTAAATGGTTGAAGCTGCAGTACTGTTACAGCCTCACGCACACACATAAAGACACACACACACCACAATTGGCATGTTTTAATTGACAATATTATTTAATTGGTATTGTAGTAATTGGTGTTGATATAAATGATACCTGAGATGACTGGAAGGTCAAGCTGTAAGAGGCAGATTACTGTATGCAAATGTGAGATAGCAGGACAGATCAGCCACACTCACCAACTAGGTGGAAGCCAAAGTCATTTTCAGGCTAATAGCATGGCCATTCTCAAGACAATAGGCTTACACTAATGAGCCGGATATCTCAGAGCAGAAAGGGGAAATCTCCACCCAACTGTGATTGTCTTAACCCTGATCCTGCACACCTGGACATTTCCCTGTTGTCTTTTCGACCTCTCCACAATACTCTGCTGTTACAACAATCGTTATTCTTTTGTCACATAGACACTAACTCCATTAACTCTGTTTGGACTTCATTGTTTGTGTTGCAACTTCCATTGGCCACTTGGCTGGGAGAGTAATTCACATCCATACCTGCAGGATATTTTTCAGCTATAAGAACTTCCAATTTTGAGCAGTTGAGTGCAATCTCTCACCTTCCAGAATGCCACATTGTCCTTTTCATTCCTGAACAAGAACTGTCCTTAGGTACCTACCTAAGCCACATCACTGCTTTCCTTGCTGCTGTCCAGACCAGTAAATATCTCAACCCTGAAAATCTTCTATGCACACTTTCCTTCCTTTTCTGTCAGCTAGTCCTCTCTGTGTGTGAGTGTTTGGATCTTTTGTGAGCTTGTGTGAAACTCTTTCAATAAAAGCATATATTAAGACAAGTAAGTTTATAGGAGAGAATTCACTTAGTGGTATATGAGATCTTATATAAATCAGAGATTTTTAGGAATAGCATAGTAATATTATTGTAAACACATAATTTGTATCGAATACAAGTATAAGCTTAAATGGCATGAATTCTTTGTTTATACACAGCTTGCTACTAGATCTATTACTTCAAATTTGTAATTCTTTCAGATAACTTTAATTTCTTACTGGCACGCAATCCTGTCATTTTGTAATTTTGGCAATAATTTCTGTAATAATTTTGTAATAACAATAAAAAGTGTATGCTTTGCATCTCTCTCTCTCTCTCTCTCTTATATATATATATATATGTATAAAAATACATTTTATTTCACATTTGGAATCTCTGGCTGGTTCTTTCCTGCAAGGACCTCATGAACATAGATGGTGGATCTCACTAAGTAACTCCCCTTCTCAAAGGCTTCCTAATTTTTGAGCTAATAAATTCCCCTCTGTCACATGAAGGTACTGGCATTGCGAGTGGACCCCTGAGTCTCCCACATTTTGGGATAACAGTACAATTTCCTTTCTTGGTGTAAGACACACTTGGCTCACAATATTGATAGAAAAAGCCTGGCCAATGTGTCTTTTGTCTTCATCTGTGCTTAGGCTCTTGATCCCTTTCTCTTGTAACTCTTGATTTCACTTCTCGTTCTCACCTGTTTCTTCTCCCACTTCTCACAACTCTTGTCCACACTCATCTTCCCCCTTCCTCCTAATCCCTGTCTTTCTCAGTTTGTCATCTTCTTTCACTTTGTCCCTCTTTCTCCCCTTCTTTTTCCTCCTTCTTCTTCATTTCTTCCCATCCACAACTGTTGGCTGAACTTCCTCTTCCTCCCTTCCTTCTCCTTCATTTCCCCACCACATCTTCTAGTTGCAGTCATTGTCTGAGATCCTGTATCAAGCAGATGGGGCATAGTATTTCACTGATCTCCTCTCCCTGCTGTTGTCCCTTGCTATTGCTGCTTGCTGGTGGATGGTGGGAGTGAAGAGGGAGGTAATCCAGCAGCTGGTCTTGGCATTCATGGATGGAGTGAATTTTCCTTTTATTTTCCCTCAGACCAAACAGATCTTCAGCATTTGAATTGTCTTCCTCCTCCCACTCCCCACAGCTAAGCAGCAGCAGCACCAGAATATTTAATTATAAGGAGGTAGTGAAGAAGATAGGGAAAGAATGGCAAGGTATTTGGGATATTAATAATAGGGAGGTTTCTCAAGTGATATTATGGGATACCATGAAAGCAGTTGTAAGAGGGATTTGTATTAGGGAATCCTGTAATTTAAAAGGACAACAAGAACAGAAGAAATTAAAGTTAGAAAAGGAAATAAAAGAATTAGAGAATAAATATATAATAGAAGAAAACAAATTTATATAGAACTACAAGCAAAAAGAAATGTATTGGAAAAAATAGAAATTGGTGAGGTTCAGAGGAATCTAATATATTTGAGAAGACAATTTTTTGAATATAGTAATCAGAACTCTAAAATGTTGGTCTGATCTGCACAGTCTAAAAAGGCAAGGAATATGATTGGTGTAGTTAAAGACAAAACAGGTAAGATATATTGATAAGTTAAAAATATTTTAAGAATTTTATTAAGAATTATATTCTACAGGGAAAAAGTCTGTGGATAATATTGAGGAATATAGTGAAAAAAATGGAAAATAAAAATAAAAGAGGGGGAAAGAAACTTGATGAACAACTGGTTTCAGAAAAAGAAATAGAAGTTATAGATAAATTAAAAGCAGGCAAATTGCCAGGTATGGATGGGTTGAGACCGGAATATTATAAAACTTTCAAAAAGTGTGTAATATCTAAATTGAAGGCATTATATAACAATATAATAAATGGACACAGAATCCCACCATCATGGGAACAGTCTTTAATAATATTGATTCCAAAACTAGATAAAGATTTGACAGATCCAGGATCATATAGACCTATATCGCTAATAAATCAAGATGCTAAGATATTGATAGCAATAGTGGATTATAAGGATTTGCAAAGAGATCAATGTGGTTTTGTGCAAGGAAGGCAGATGTAAAATCTAGTTGGTAGAGTATTGAATAAAATAAATACAATTGAAAGGGATAAACAAAGGCAGGAAAAATGGAATTAGCTATATACAAAGCCTTTGACTATGTGGAATGGCCAGCATTAAAAATAATATTAAAGATATTAGGATGGTGGGGAAATTTAGAGGATTGATAAATCAGTTATATTTACATAACACAGTGGTAGTAATGGTAAATGATGGATTAAGAAAACAAATTCAAATATCTAGAGGAACAAGACATGGTGGTCCATTATCCCCAATTTTATTTGTGGTGGTTATTGAAATTTTGGCAAATGTTATTAGAAAGGATGAGAATTTGGAAGGAATTGGCATGAAGGAAAAGAATAAAGTAAGTTTGTTTACTGATGATACCTTGCTGACAGTTAAAGATCCGATAAAGAAAATGGGTAGAGTATCTGAACACTAAAAAGAATCTGGGGAAATGCCAGGGCTACAAATAAATTGGGCTAAATTGGAATTAATATTGTTTAAGTACATTAAATTAGAAGAACAAGATTTTTTAAAAGATAGAAAGATAGATATTAAATCAAAGGAAATAATTAAATATTTAGGAATAAATATTGCAAAAGGTCTACAAAGATTAGAGGAAAAAATATAGTAAAATAAAGACAAGAAGTGAAATGGAAATTAGAGGAATCCAAAAATATTAAATTATCATGGTTTGGAAGAATAGCATTAGTAAAAATGAAATTACTACCTAAAATTGATTTTTTTTTCTTTAGGATATTACCAATAAAAGCATCAGAAAAAGAATTGAAAAACTGGCAGTTATTATTGAACAATTTTTGTAATGGGAATAACAGAATGAGGATTAATAAGAAATTTGGTACAAATCCCAAAAAGAAGGTGGATTGGGCCTACCAAACCTAAACTGGTATTATAATGCAAATCAACTGAGATACATCATAGATGGAGTTTTAGGAAAATGGGATTTAGATTGGTTAGAGATGAGAACAATAGAAATTGAGAAGGAATTAGAGAATATTTTTTTTTCTAGAATCCTGTCAAGGGAGAGATGGAAAAGATTGAAAACCACTTTTTGAAAAATACATTAGAAATTTGGAAGAAAAATAAAGAAAAAAAATGTCGGCTACTTCACCATTAACTCCTGTAGTGACAATGGCAAGATTTCCAATGAATTTGAGAGTAGAACGAATTGAACAAGCAGAGAATAAACAAGTTAAAAGATTGGATGAATATAATGATGAATAAAGATAAAATAAAGGAAAGATTACAGGGTACTAAGATATACAGCTAGAGCAGTGGACAAGGAATTGGAAAAGGAATAATAAAAGTTTCATAGAATATACTAAATTTGAAAATGATTATACAAAGAGAAGGTATGGAGGAAAATGAAATATTGAAGGTTACCACAACTGAAATACACAAAATGTTTGCAAAATATGAAGATGAAGAAGAATATCTTAGAAAAATATGAGAGGAAGAACTAGCACAAAAAATAAATATTCAGGACTGGGGAAAAATTTTGAATCAGCGTCATTTAAAAAACTTGTCCATAAGGATAAAAGAGAACTGTTATAAATTGGTTTGGAGATGGTACCTAACACCAGTAAGGTTAAATTATATAGATAAGAATTATTCAAGGTTGTATTGGAGGGGTTGTCAAGAGATTGGTACATATATTCATATGTGGTGGAATTGTGAAGGTGTACATAAATTTTGGCAAAGGGTGTTTAAAGAGATAAAAGAGATAACTGAAATTGATTTACAAATATATCCAGGTATAGCATTATTATCTACATTCGATAAGGTTATTAGTACCCAGGAAATAAAGGATTTAATTACAAACTTATTAATTGCAGCAAGGTTAGTTATATCAAGAAAATGGAAAATTCATGGAGATTTTCAAATAGAGGATTGGTATAAAGAAGTGTGGAAAATTGTGATTAATGATTAGTTAACATATCAAATTAAGGCCAGAAAAGGAATAATGAAGGGGAATGATTTCGAAGCAATATGGAAGATATTTGTGGAAAAGGTATTAATAAAAGAGGAAGGTGTCATACCTCCACAAGAAGAATTACAATTCTGGAAGGTGGAGTACGTTGAAACATAATTGGCTCTGGGGGTGGGTTTACTTTTAGGAATAGTTTGATATGTTTAGTAATAAGATCATATTTAGTAATAGTAATAGATTAAATGTAAATATAGAGTATAAGAAAAGTATAGAGTTAAAAAGAAATTATTATAATAATAGTGAGTATAATGAGAATGAGATCTAGATATAGGTAACAAAAGTATATAAGCAGTATGATATAGAATTTGCTGAATAAGTATATGATTGTGATGGAATTGGAGAGAAATAACAATACATGCTTGTTTTTGTTGAAATTTCCTTTTTTCAATGTTATGTGTATCAGATGATGTCTTTCTTTTTTTTTGGTTTTTATCTTTATAAGGAATTTAAGAAAAGAAAAGAAACAATGATCTAGTAAATCATAAATCCCATTAAATTTTATATTTGTTGCCTAGATTTAATTCTATGATAAAAATGTAATGGACTTAGTAAGTTAATATATACCTGCACATTCTTTTTCTTTTTTCACTTCTTTTTTTCCGGACTTAGTTACTACTTAATTAAGTGTAAAAAGTTCAAAATTGATAATTCTTAAATATCAAAATAAAATATTTATAACATTCATATTAAAATCTTTCTATTTCTTAGTTAATTAATTATAATTTCATTAAAATAACCTTACTTATTCATAATATATATATGAAAGAAAAGAAGGTATGTTAGTGCAGCAACAACTTAAAGTCATCTGTAACTTTCTGAAAACTGTTCACATGATAACAAAGTAAATAAACATCTAAACACATAGAAAGGAAAATAGGTGCTGGAAATTCAAATTCCTGAAATCATCAGTTCACCCTCATTTTCTCTTAATTAATCAATTAAAGATTTCCACTTCCTTACAAAATAATCTTCTGTAGAGCCCTTTAGTCTAAGGCCCTTTCTGCACCGGGCTATTAAAACAGTGCAGAGCGACCTCCGATGGAGGTCTTCTGCACCGTAGAGTGGACTGGGGTGGACTACTTTTTGTAGTTCCGCACCTCAGTCCGGTTCAGAGCAACCGGAACTGGAGGCACAGCGTGCTTTTTAAAAAAACTCTTTTTAGAGGTTTTTAAAAAGCATGAGTGCACAACTCCGTGTCGCTCCATCCCCGTGCTCTGGTGCAGATTTGCAGGCATGCAGGCAGGCTTTAGGCTGGTGAGCTTCTCTGGTTGGTGGAGAGCCTCCACCAACTGGAAGCCGCCAGTTTGGACACCAGAGCAGTGTGGAGAGATGAGCTCGTACTGCTCCTCATCCCAACGGACTCGCCCAGACGCTGAAGAAGTCAGGTGAGTAGCGTTTTTTCACAGTTCCTTCCCCACATGCGGAAAGGGCTTAACTGTAAGTTTATCCATCCATTATTGCCATCAATCTTTTAAACCATTTGGTCATGATGAGATTTCCATTTTCTTCCAGTGCTTTGCATAAACTATTCTTGTTGCTAATAACATACGCTGAAATTATTGCTGTTGTTGATTGTCATAGCTGGGGGAGAGAAAGAGAGAGACAGAGAAAGAGATTTAGGATCTTGACTAATTCCTCCATAGCTGCCCTTCCAAGTCCTAGGGCCTTTCCACACTACACTGTTATAGTGCTATTGTTCCACTTTCAACGTCCTGTGGAATTCTGGGGTGTGTAGTTTACTGAGGTCAAAGAGCTCTCTGGCTGAGCATTTTAATAGCCCTTCCATAAACTGCAAACCCCAGGATTCCGTAGGAGGTTGAAAGTGGAATACCAGCACTTTAACAGTGTAGTGTGGAAAGGCCCCAAGTCTTCTGGTTTCTTGACAGCAGTTTCTATTCGGATTAATGACTAAGCCAAGTTATTGAAAATCCTGAATTATTTCAATGTCTTCATCATCTGCTTTAAGGTTAGGTAATTCATAGCCACCCATTAAAAACAAGGTTTGGTTAACTTTATTTTTGCTTAGAAAACTTTATTTGATTGAACAATAGTGCCATGTGTTGATAAAATCAATCCATGTACAGATGTTAATGATAGCTAGGGCAAATGTATAGGTTTTTTCCCACTCTTGTATAAAGTAAAGCTGAGAAAAATTAATTATTCAAGGAGGGAAATATATTGTCATGGGTTAGATTTTTTTTTTCTAATTTGCGTGGCGTGGTCTGAGTAGCTGCATTTATTATTATATATCTAGCTTTATCAAACAACCAGGAGCTAGAACTTGGAGGTTCATGTCCAGGTATGAAGTGGGACATCCAACAAAATCTTAGTGAATCTGAGTATTTTAATAAAAATGGGCAGGCCTTATCTTAGAGGAACTTACACATCCCTTTAAAAAGGCTGTACAAGGCAACAGCCACACCAGAGTGCCTTCATTTGGTCTCATGTGAATAACCAACAGGTTCAGAACCAATCCAAGTGATAGAAGGACAAGATGAAGAAGATCTGAAGTGAAGCCTGCCAAGGAAAAGCCTATAAGAGCTGTAGCCAACCCAAAAAGTATAGGAGACTATATCTGGTGGCAGCAGCAGCACTTCTGCCATGCTGCATAAGTTAGTGAGCAAATCTTCCCTAGAATTCATGCAGCATCACCTATCCCACCTAATTAAGAGGCTTCCTTGTTGATATGCCTGACTCTTTGCAAGGATTTTGTGCTTCTGTGTCCGCACTTAGTGGTTTGTTTGTTTTTCTATTTCGGGGGGTTAATGCTGAGGAATGGTCCACAAATTGAAAACTCACTGGTCCTCAGTTCCAAATTGAGAACCCAGTAGAGATTTGAAGTCTATCAATGCTTTGCACAACTCCATCAAATACAGAAAGGGAAAGGCCTTACAATAAAACTGCCAAATCAATTGCTAATAATGAAGCTCCCGCCATGCCTAACATATACGTAGGTCTCTTTAAACCAAGGAAAACTTCAGAGTATCTTTATTAATCTTGATTTTTAAATATAAAGTGAAAAGCCAAGAGTTTTTTTTTTTTTTTGGTGGAATAGCATTATTCTCATTCTTTACCAGAGTGCACACAGACAAACTGTCCCCCCTCCTTTCTTTTTGGTCCATCTTCATTTAAGTCTTTATTAATCTAATTTTGAATCATGTTTAGTATTCTAAGCAGCAAGGGAAAGATGTTGCATTTAATTTTATAAAGCCTGAAGATGAAAAAGGAAACAATACTGAAAGTGAAAGCTTTATTATCATTTTCCATTATACCAAAAAAAAAAAAAAGAAAGAAAGAAAAAGAAAGAAAAGAAAAAGAAAGAAAGGCAAGTCCTTAACATATTTCAAAATAAACACATATGGATTTAAATCACACTCCCCGGGGTACACAGTCCTTTGAATCTGCTTTGTTCCCGTGTCTCCTTCAATTTTGTTAATTGGAATTAAGCATCCTATTATGATAGTGCTGTACTTTGAAGTGGGATTTTTGAATGTCATAGACTGAAAGCACCTCCCAGATGGGCTAGGAAGTTATTAAGAGCAAGACGCCTCCAGAGATTAAAAGACATAATGCTGTGAGACAGATTGCCATTGAATTTCCTTACATTTAAAAGTGCAGTCATAAATGTGGACTAAGCTGAAATCTGGTTTTGAAGAAATAGGTTGAAAAATGCATGGATGACAGTAGAACAAGGGGGATGGGCTCAAGCAACTTATTTTGATAACAGTGAATTAAAATGTACTTCTACAATCACAATGTACACCATAGTCTCAATGACTCTGATGAAGGGATATCTCTGGTGATTTATGCAGGGAAGGATAATCACATCCAGGGGTGTGTAGTGATGGGGGAGTGAAAAAATTAAGGCATTACCCGCCCATAAGAATTATGCCCCTTATGAAACTGTCCTTCTGTCCCCAAATTTCTAGCAATGCAGTAACTTAAACCTTCAGTATTTAGAGATAAACATTTTAGGCATGGAGGGGCACAGAGTTAATAACGGGATGCAGATACAGTAGTTCTAGGCGTGAACAATCTTCAATATCTCCCTCTCTACAGTGCTAGGGATCTGGGGATTGAAGGGAAATGCCATTGGGGGGCAGAATTCTTAGCTGGGTGATCACAGCCCTTATTTTGTCCTCCCATCCCTTTGTAGTCACATCCCTGCTCACTCCTACCCAGATTCATGTTGATGTATGTACAGTATTTTCCAACTGTCTATACAATCTTTAAAAAACACAAAAAAACCTGTTTGATTATTCCTGCTGTGTTTTTAAATAAATCCTGAAAGGCAGAGTGGATTTTGACTGGAACCCACTTTTCCCTAATTCCTAATCACATGCTGTACGCTGGCAATCACGTTATCTGCTTCTATGTATTACACCAAACAGATTATTATAATACAGCATTCCTGATCAAACTTTTATTTCATAATTTATCAGGGACAGCTGTTATGAGAATTTTCCCCATGGTTCTGAAGCAATATTTGATCAGAAATGAAAGTCTGTAAGGCTAAATTTGAGCGAAGCTGCTTTAGTAATTACTGGGGAAGAATCATTCATTGATTTGTTATCCAACAGAGCCTGTGGAATCATTTAACAGATCAGTTTCCACTGCCTCACAGGCCAAAATATTAAAACATATCTTTTGCACAGAGAGCAGGTATAGGTGTGTGTGTGTGTGTGTGTGTGTGTGTGTGTGTGTGTATTTGGTGTGTGGGGGGTAAAATGGATTAACATCTACTACATAAAATTGAATGTTTGTCTACACGTTTGTCTGTTTGTCCAGGTCAGCATATGATTGGCTGTGTGAGGGGAGAAGACCTCATAGGATTGGCTGGCTGTGAAGATTCTATGGAATCCTGGGGTGGGCAGTTTAGGGAGGCGCCTTTAGAATTCTCAGCCAGAGAGCTCTTGGGTCTCGGGCCGGTTGCTACGGAGATGAGGCCTGCCATCAATAAGGATTTCAGAAAACATTTGGAAGGCATATTTGAGAAAAATTAAAATGACATACACAACATAGTTATGAGGTCTTCTCACCTCGCACTGTAGATTGTATGGGTTCCATATGTGAAGAATCTTAAAGCTGAAATTCAAAACAAAAAATGCTTCCAGAAAAACATAAAGCCACTGCACAAATTCAACAGAAAGCCAAAAAACAAAAACAAAAAAAGCCAGTACATCAATGTCACCAGAGAACACAGATTGGATTGGGGACTATGTGGAAAAGTTACAGGTACTGGAATAGGCCTGTTGCTATGGAGATGATGCCCAGCAGCAAGGAGGAGAACAGTGTATTCCCACAGGACCCAACTTCTGTGTGTTAACAACTATGAATAAAGATTGGATTGGGGAATAGGAGGGAAATTTATAAGTACAGGAATAGGCCGAATAAGAATATGGACACGAGGCCTAGCAGCAAGAAGGAAGATAGTGTACTCCCTCAGGAACCTAAACTGTGTATGCAAATAACTCTGAAAACAGATTGCATTGGGAAATATGGAGCAAAGTTACAGGAAATGGAGAAGACAGTTTGGTGAGTTCTTAAGAGGAAAATAACTTTTGTGAACAACAGTATCTGGGAGTTCATCATTCTATTTGTCCCACAATGCCTGCTGTCATGGGTTTCCAGAACCTAGACTCAGACTCAGAGTCTGAGGAAGCAGAACCTGCTCTGAGCATAGACATTGTTATAGACATTTATACATTTATAGACATTGTTGGAACGCTTATTGCTTCTCATTTGCAAAGCTGTTTCCTTTCTTCAGTAAACTGACCACTTAAGTTACTGATGAGTTTCTGACCTGTGTTTGTTATCAGCTTCTCCTGGCTGCCAGGCTAGACCAAGCTTGGACACCTGGGGATTGTGGTCTGCAGAACTGTGGAAAAAACAAAGTAGCAGCCACTAGTTGGCTTATAGCTGTCAATATTTGAGGCTTGATGGGGGTGAGTGCAAATAGACTTCATAATGATGGTCTCTGCTGGATGCCACATGCTATTCACATTTGTCCATTGGACACCTCTTCCTTTTTAATGCTAAGCTGCAGAGCTCTCTGAGAGTTCAAGAAATCATTGTGTGTACCACACATAGGTTTAAAAACAATTTCTAATGCCAATGATACCCTTTAAAAGTCTATTGACCTGGACTAACAGTGCAGATTCATGCTCCACCTTATGTGCTGTAATCAAGAGCAACTCTCCAGGTTGTTGGGAAGAGGGCATTTCCATTTACTGCAAGAGGAAGGAAAGGATTATAATTGAACTATTGGAAGTCACTGATATGAATCTCACCAGTGCTGAGAAGAAAGTTGTTGGATTCAGGAAAGAAGTTGTCACTCAGCTTGAATCTGTCCTATTCCACCTGCAATGAGAGTTTAACATCAGTGATCAGAAACTGTTGTGGAGATAATAATTGTAAGGAAATTTGAACACTTAGAGATTATTATCATTTCTTTTATTCAATTTCCCTCATGCGGAGATGAAACAGAAATTAACTTTGAATTTTATGTATAATAAACATGTTCTCATCCTCATAAAAGCTGTTGCTTGGTTAGATGCTTCCCTAGAGTGCATGACATATATATGTTATGACAATCAAGGACTACAGTGCTCAACTTGCAGTGATAACATTCTGCACTTTACCATGCATTTTTATGACTTTTGGTTGAGGGGTGGCTTATTTCCATTTGTCAGTTAACTTTTAATCTGGTAGCAAACAGCCCCCAAAAGCTAGAGATGTAGAGAGAGGAAGGAAGGAAGGAAGGAAGGAAGGAAGGAAGGAAGGAAGGAAGGAAGGAAGGAAGGAAGGAAGGAAGGCAGGCAGGCAGGCAGGCAGGCAGGCAGGCAGGCACCATGGTGATAGCAGTAGAAGAAAGCTGAATGACTTGATGAAAGTGCAACCTTGAGCACATCAAGGATCCACACTTATAACCTGATAGAAACTGCAGAACCAGACCTGATTTGCATATACATTTACATTTCTTCAGTGAAATATACTTCTTTAATTACTGTTCAGTTGCTACAGGCTAGATTTCTATTCCTATTACAGTATAAAAAGTGTTTTGATGCATCTTCATCCCTGTTTAAGCAGCAAATCAAAAGGAGAACTCCTGAGTATAATAAAACAGAAGAGATATAATTTATATACTAATGTTCAGAACACTCCATACACTATACTAGTTCTGAGAGGTTTGTCTGGACACAAAGGTAAAGTCACCCTGACAATTAATGAGCCCATCAGTACTTGAGTGCCCCATCATTCAGATGAAACACTGCTATCTCTCAGAGACTGAAATTGTGAAACATTTTGTTCCAGTCGAGTCAAACACCTCCACCTTTCCGAATGCTACTTTGGCTTATGTGTGCATACCCACGCGTAAGATATGTTTTTCAATTGTAAAGGAATGCTGATGAGAAAAATCTCAGACTGACAAGACTCTTCACAGTTCGTGATTATTCCACACAAAAACTGCACATAGTTGACAGCAGAATTATTGCAGAAATATTAATTCCTGTACAGAGAATGTCATTTTCAACCGTGTGAATTTTCTGCAGCACAAATCCCTAACTAAGTTTTTTTTCTTTTTTTCTGAGAAAAGCAACATTTTTTTTTCTGTGCAGGAATTAACATTTCTGTGTTGAAATTTTATTTTCCATGCAGAAAATCATGTGTGAAATTTGTGTAGAATAACTCCCAAATGGTGAATAGCATTAAAAAATGTGTATGTGTATGTTTTTTAAAAAAAGATTTTCTCACAGTGGGAAGAAAAAATCATTGCTATTTGCTAGAAGAAACTTAGTGAAGAATTACATCCGTATCTACCATACTGGTCCTGACTGTGAGGCTGGTTATTTGGTGGATAGAAGAGAGGAGGAGAAAGTCAGGTCAGCTATTGATCTTGCTCCTACATAGCCTTCAGACAATTTCTTTTTCTTTCACCACAACTAGGCCAGAAAAAGTGATGGGTACAATGATGTAAAAGCTATTGGAACCAGGGACCTTTATCTTTCTGTTTGGCCCTCACTGGGTAACTGTGCTTATGTCTTCGGCCATTTCTGCACTAGCTTATCATAACACTATTGTTGCACTTTCAACCTCCTATGGAATCCTGGGGTTTTCAGTTTAGGGAGGGGCCGGCTTTCTATAGGAGGTTGAAAGTGGAATAATAGCGCTATAACAGGCTAGTGCAGAAATGGCCTTTGTTCTTGTTTTCCATCTTCTTCTTCAACCTTTGTTTCATTTACTTTCCTTGTCTCTCCACACCTACCCAAAATATGATGATGCCACCAAAGAGTCTCTGGAGGCATATCTGAATTTCCTATAGCTGCTTTCTGTGAAAACCAAGGAAATACAAAAACATGAAGCTGTGAGATATTCTGTGACAAAGTTCTACATCCTGGAATCATAGACAGGAAGAAAAATATACTGAAGGAAAAAGGCATGTGTTGAAAGATGCATTTATCTCATCTCCAAATGCTAATAGTCTTGAGTCTGAACCCTTGAAGTAAATTAGAGAGCCTTGCAGAAATACTTTCCCCACTTTGACTTTTCCACATTTTTGTTAGGTTACAGCTTGGAACTGAGGCATGAATTTTATTGTCATTATTACTATTTGGTGTGTACAAGATGTTCCACAATGTGAAGAGGAAGGAAGGAAGGAAGGAAGGAAGGAAGGAAGGAAGGAAGGAAGGAAGGAAGGAAGGAAGGAAGGAAGGAAGAGAGAGAGAGAGAAAGAGAGAAAGAGAGAGAGAGAGAAAGAAAGAGAGAGAGAAAGAAAGAAAGAGAGAAAGAAAGAAAGAAAGAAAGAAAGAGAGAAAGAAAGAAAGAAAGAAAGAAAGAAAGAAAGAAAGAAAGAAAGAAAGAAACTTAGTGCTCCTATCTCCAAGCCACCATGGTGTATTGAGCATTGGATTACTACGGTGGAGACCAGAGTTCAATTCCTTGCTTGGCCATGGAAACCCACTGGGTGAACTTAGGCACATCACATATTCTCAGCCCCAGAAAACCTCATGATAGGTTCACATTACGGTCACCATAAGCTGGAAACAACTTGAAGACACATAGCAACAATTCAGGCATTGCATGCTTATAAGTTGACTTGTATCTTTGGAAAATAGAATTGTGAAAATGTGCAGTGTCCATATCCAATAAAGTCCTGTTGTTATTCATCTATGTAGCACAGCTGGGAAAGGGACCAATGTGCAAGGAGACCAAAAGAAATTGGGACTGATGAAGTTTGGTCCCTGGTAGGCATTGGACCCATGATACATATCAGACACCTCCAATATATATTAGGCACTCTTTTCCAGTTTCCCATTATTCACCTTCACAATTCAGTAACTAGATTTCTTAGTAGTTCTGCTACTATATAACAGTACACAAATTTATTCTGGGTCAAAGATCATACAGGATCCTGGCTTTGCATATTTCCACAAATATTGACATTTCCCCAGATCTTCTAGCTTTCTTTTGCTCATTGGTGATGATATTTACTCATAATGATCCACAGTAAGAGAGTAAGTTTGCTATTAGTGTATGAGATGTCACTTTTTAGTATAAAGAAAAATAAAATAGAAACAATTCCTTCTTGGGACATCAAACCTAGTATAGTTCATTCTTCTTTAAATGATGGTGAAGATGATGAAAAACTTTAACTGTTACCCTTATAGAATGAGCAAGGAAATTAAGCATGAAGAAAAATAATAAATAAATAAAGTGATTCGTTGTCATACATTGTGAAAGAACACGAGCTATAAAATTCTTTTCTGCTAAATTGCAGTAGCTGCAACATAATTAACTGCATGCACATTTATGTCTTTTTTTTTCTTTCTGACATATTTAAAACTTCAAATGCAGCTCTAGGTATATTTATGTGAGAGTAAGTGAACTTAAAATGAAAGTGCTTGTTTATGCCTCAGATTGGCACAATTGCTATAAAGACATATGGTCCTTGGTAGAAAGCTTCAAGAGAATGCTGCTCCTTTAAGAAAAGCAAAAAACACATTTAAAATGGCAGCTTCCTTTCACTTCTTTGTTAGGCTGCCAAAACTGCAACACTACTTTGACCATTGCCCCTCAACAAAGTGAGACTCCCTGAAACCTTGACATTTTCCTTTTTACCCACAGCCCTGTAAGGATGTGTGTATTACACTCTGAGTTTCAACCTCTGGTTACCTGAAGCAGGCCTAATTTCCTCAGCAGAAAACTAAGGGAATAGTATTTCTGTGACAAAATGAAACTAGAAATAGTCTCATTTTCTGAAGCAAAATAACTTTAGTGGGTTGGGTAGAAAACAGTGCTCTTTGCTCTGCATTGTATGTAAAAAGAAAAGGATACCAGTTACAAACACTTTAGCAATAAAAACATATTAGGAACTACAATTATTTGAAAGCTTCAATAACTTCTGCATCTCTTCCACATATGTTACCATATCTTACTGTTGGCCAGTCATTCAGTCATCTTGGTTTCACTTCCATTCAAAAGTCTGTAAGTCACCAAGACTAGGGCGGACATCTGGACCAAACTCTGTTCATGTTGGCATGCAACCAAAATAGACAGGACAATCAGCACAGATCTGGGAAATTATCCTTTGGATACAACTCTCCAAATCCCCAGCTTAGTTCTGACTATTATTACTAATTATGATTATGATTATGGGGGTTGTAGTAGAAAAAAAATTTTTTTTTCCAAGTTCCAGACTATAGGAAAAGGTTGTCATCATCTGTAAGAATTCAGTTTCCCAGACCAAGAGATCAGTTCGCTTAAGCCCTAGGTCTGAATTTTATGTAAAATGCTAGGCCAGATAAACAAATCAGGAGTTTTGCTGGCATGCTCACTACCTTGCTATTTGTCATTCTTCCATCTGCTAAAGTGGACTGAGGTGAACTAGGATCTGCTTTTGGAAAATTTAGTTCCACCACCTTGGAGTATTCAGTGTAGAAAAACAACATTAGAGAACTTGTCTGAGATTTCACAGCCAACACAACAGCCATGGGGCTGATTCAATATTGAGTCGGCTTGATATATACTACAGGATGTATTATTTTCAACTGAGCAGAAGCTGGAGGTATGAGGTTGGGGGGGGGTGTTTCTCCACTGTCATTCTGTTTTCACAGAGAACCTACTCATTGGTGAAGTTTAGATTGACAGTTGCCAGGGCCAAACCTACCATTAGGTAAAATATGGCAGATGACAGAAAGGTGTGGGAAGACAGTGTCATAGTGAAGTCAGAGCTCACAGGGTAAAGGTTTCAGGACTTTTTGAACTGCAGGGATAATTAGGACATCTACCACCCCCACGTCAAGCTTCCCTAAATTGCTGAATTTAGCTAAGGCCATATGTAGATTTTCCTAGCAACAATGTATTAGTTCAAGTTGCACACGTTCATGCACACAAACATGAATCAACACCTCTGCCTGCATTTTTTGAGTCTCCATGGTATTTGGAACAGTTGTGATGAGTGCGCATCAAAATTTACCACTAGAGCACCAATGTCAAATGGACAGCCCTGACTCATCTCGGCTAGCTTCCTGACTTTAGGCATGGTGGAGGATGCTGTGTTAAAACTTCTAATGAAAATGATTCAACCACCAGCCCAGTCTTATTCTAAGTAAGGAATGGGATAAGGAGCACCATTTTGCTTTTTTTGCTCTTTGCCTCAGACATCTAAGTATCTGCAGAGATGGCATACCCATTAATATATATGGGCCTGGAAAGACAGAGAATGTGAGAAATTGTTATAGGCTCCTAAGGATTTTCTAATGAGCAACATTTTTATCAATGACATTATCACACATTATAAAGACATTATCACCTGCTTGATAGTACTGATGGAGAAACAGCCTTTCATTGATACCACTATCATAATCATCACCACAACACTGAATAACTATCCAGAAAAGCTTACTGAGTTGTGAATGTAGTGACACTCATAAACACTATTAGGAACATATTGGCAACAGAGAAGCCTGCCCTGGGAAGTTTGTAAAATGCTTTCCAGACCAAGTTGCTCATACTTCCTCTGAATTTCGTAGAATCATAGAGCTGGAAGAGACTAAAAGGAATTCAGTCCCCTGTCATGTAGGAATACACAATCAAAGTACTCCTGGCAAATGGCCATCCAGCTTCTGTGTAAAAATCTCTGGAGGAGGAGATACAACTACACTAATAGGCAGTATATTCCACTGTCAAATTGTTCTTACCATCAGGAAGTTATTTCTAATGTTTAGATGGAAACTCTTTTTCTGAAGTTTGAAGCCATTGCTCCATGTCCTCATCTCTGGAGCAGCAGAAAACAGGCTTGTATGACCTCTCTTCAAATATTTAAACATAGCTATCGTGTCACCTCTTTGCCTTCTTTTCTCCAGGCTAAACATACCCTGCTCCCTATGCCTCTCCTCCCATGGCATGGTTTCCAGGCCTTCTACCATTTTGGTCACCTTCCTCTGGGCATGTTCCAGCTTGTCAATATCCTTCCTGAATTGTGGTTCCCAGAACTGGACATGGTATTCCAGATAGATTCTAATCAAAGCAGAATAGAGTGCTGCTTCCCTTGACCTAGACAGTATATTCCTATTAATGCAGCCCAGAATTGCATTAGCTTTTTTAGCCACCACATCCCACTGCTGACTCCTGTTCAGCTTGTGGTCTGTTAAAACTCCTAGATCCCTTTCACATGTACTGTGGTCAAGCTATGTGTCACCCAACTTATATCACTGCATTTCATTTTTTCCCCTACCGAAGTGCAATACCTTACACTTCTTCCTATTGAAATTCATTTTGTTATTTTTTTTGGCCCAGCTGTCTTATCTTTTAAGGTCATTTTGAATTCTAATTCTTTCCTCTGGTGTGTTAGCTACCCATCATAATTTGGTGTCATTGGTAAATTTGATAAGAATACTCTCTAGTCCCTCATCTAAATCATTTATGAAGATTTTGAGTAGCACTTGGCCCAGGACAGAATTCTTTGGCACCCCAGTAGTTTCTTCTCTCCAGGATGAAGAAGAACTATTGGTTTAGCACCCTTTGGGTTAGTTTGGTCAACCAATTATAAATCCACCTAACAGTACCATTGTCTAGCCCAGATTTTATAGCTTGTTTGCAATAATATAATGGGTGCCCTTGTCAAAGGCCTTACTGAAGTCAAGACATTGTATATCCATACTATATCCACAGCATTCCCTTCATCTATGAAGTTAGTAATTCTACTACAAAATAAATAAGTAAATTAATAAATAAATAATAAGAATTAATCTTTTTTTTAAAAAGTCCTGCCATGACGTGTTTTGGAGAAGCCCACATTGAGTTTAAGTGATCATAGCATTGCCTTCTAAGTGCTTACAAATTGTCTAATTATTTGCTCTTGGATCCTATTCCCCCCCCTTTTTTTTTGAAGATGGGAACAAATATTTGCCCTCTTCCAAGTCTGTTGGAACTTCTCCCATTCTTCAGGAAGTTTCAAAGACTATTGCTAATGGTTCTGAGATTACTTCTGCCAGTGCCCTTGGATGTAGCCCATCTGGCCCTGGAGACCTGAATTAATTTAGAATAGCAAGGTATTCCTGTACTACTTCTTTACCTATATGGTGCTGTATTTCTTCTACTGTGTCATCTTCTCCATTTCCCCCAGGTAGAACCCTGTTTTCCTTTCGGGAGAAAACTGAGGCAAAAGGGTGTTGAGCAGTTTGGCCTTTTCTCTGTCACTTGTCAGCATTGATCCCCCTTCCCTATGCAGAGGCCCTGTCATTTCCTTGTTCTTCCTTTTGTTATAGACATAACAAAAAAAGCCCTTTTTATTGTTTTTACAATAAATTGCCATCACTACCATCACTGCCATTTGATGTCATCACTAGTTCCAGTGGAAGTCTCTACAGCACTGCATAGTCCAGTTATTTTTGGATTAATAAATTGTCTATTCTGGTTATGTGAGATCTCTTTGAACAGATGAGACATAAAAATATGAGCAAATTCATCCAACTTTCTATGTTTTCTGTCCATATCCCTCTTGATTGTTTGCACTGAGTTGAAAAAGTGGGTCCAAGAGTCATGTCTTTTTGATTACTTATGATATTAGGATGATATAAGTCACTTT
Source organism: Iguana delicatissima (assembly GCA_948472985.1). Classification (NCBI taxonomy): domain Eukaryota; kingdom Metazoa; phylum Chordata; class Lepidosauria; order Squamata; family Iguanidae; genus Iguana; species Iguana delicatissima. Next base: position 306,661 of record CAOKZL010000599.1, on the reverse strand, counting down.
TTTGAAAAAGACAGAATGATATCAGAAGAACAGTAGGGAAAGTAATCTCCATGTCCACTTGGGATCTGGAAGGGCAACTTTATGTCCTGACACAGATGATGGTTGCTGCTTTCTCCCACTATTGTGTGCCATTTTACCTCTTCTGCTATCACCACCTTCTTCATCAATCCTTCCTATGCCAGTGTAGCTACACTGTGAAATAGATTTTTAGTAATCCTTTTGAGGACAACATAGTCAAAAAAATGTCCTGGCAGCTCAACTTCAGGTGCTTTTGAAGGAAGTAGAGTCCTTAGAACAATTTCAATTCAAAATTTGTCACTAAAACAGCCTTTGTTTCCCTATATTTTTTTAAATGCCAGAAATATCTACCCACCCCTCCACAGAAAGAGAATTGGCACTTCTGGTGGCTTCCTCTCAACCTCCACATTTGGTATGGAGTTCCAGGGGATGTTAAAAAAAAAATGGTTTATATCAACCAGAGATCTAGACCACAACTAAATGTGGGTATAAAAAGTTCTGAATAAGAGAGCTTTTATTCATCAATAAAGTATAGTTCTTAGAATATTATTGTAAGGTAGCTTTAAAAATCTGAATGCAGCATAAGGCACTTTTGAACAAAAGAGGTGGGAGAGAGAAGACATCTCATTTGCTGTTTCTGTTGTGAAATCATAACTAATTATACTTTGTGGAATGGCCTATGCAAGCCTAAATCATTCTTGTGAGTTCTCTTTTCTTCAGTCCCCCCCAAAGGGTGAATGAACCTTTAATGAATAGGATGTGTAGGAACTGATCCAGAAATTGGCCTGAAGCATAGACAGAATCAAAGGAAAATCAAGGTTCACTTCAATAAGCTGACATGACCAAAGTCATAATGATCAGGGTCTAGTGAGATGGCTCTGCTATAGTAATGGCTGACCCAAGATTTCCTCCTGCGGCTTGAAAAAAAGATCAGTCAAACTCAAATGCATACACATGTCATTTTTCACATCAAGATTCCCTGTCTTTCTTGATAACTTAAACTTTGAATGTCTCTGCCTTTTCATATCTAGAGCTTTCTAATAGCACAACTTGACTTCACAGTTCTTTCTTCTAATGATTGACTTTTACAGATCAAAACTCCCAGTTATCAGAAAATAATGGATGCCTCCTGCATATATGGTTGGCCAATTAGCATTATACACATCCTCCTAATTTCATAGATGGGTCAGAAGAAAAGTCTTGGCAATGTGGCTAAAAAGCTTGTTCCCTCATGGTTCCTGCTTAATTGGTTCAGGCAGTTGAATTCCCTACTTGGGAAAGGTATCTGTCATCACAGCATCTGAACAGTCCTGGCTTTCAATGCTTGTCTGACTTGAACCAAAATGGTTATCCCTTTTGAAGTGTAACAAGATTTCATTTATCCCAATGGCCAAAAAGGGTGTCAGAGACATTTACCTGATTATGAGGACAGACACATTGTGAAGTTTTAAAAGATTAAGTTGACATAACCTACTCCACTTTTTTTTTAGAAAAAAAATGTGTATATACATATTGCATATCTAGTGATGTTACATCCATTTTAAATAGAGATATATTTGAAAGTGACAACACTTTCATACAGAGGAAAAGAAAATTCACCAGAGAAAAGTTTTCTTTGATAAGAGATCCACTGACCACAAGCCAGAAACATTTACACTAGGGGCCCTTTCACACTACACAGTTATAGCACAAAATGTCTTGGCTGCATCCTGTGCAATCCTTGAGTTTGGAGTTTGGGGAAGCACTTAGAGGAGCTCTCTGGCAGACAATTTCGCTCCCTGAACTGTGAATCCCAGAATTTAATTGTTTGCTGTCATAGAAGTTAAAATGGAATCGCATCAATATATTGGTTAATGTGAAAGGTCCTCTGCATCCATTAAACTGAGTAGATTAAAATGAAACACTTAAGGATGCAATCCTATATCTATTTACCTGGGAGTAAACCCAATTGAACTCAAGGGGTCCTATCAAGAAAGTGAAAAAAGTCCTTTTGGGTGTACAGTACTCTTCCCACACATTCTGAGTATTTCACACTCTATTTGATGAATAGAACAGAACAAAACACTGTGGGCAGTAGGGAAGTATATTTTTGCTTATTTAATTCCCAGGCTTCAGAACAAATAATTCAAAGAGCTTTGTTGGCACTGGGCTGAAATATCAATGTTTTTAAACATATTTTCTACAATTTTTAATGGCATTTTAGGACTCTTAAATACATTAAAAAAAAGTTTCCACAAAAATCACTGTTGCACCAAATGATGTTTTTGCACAAAATGATGATTGATTATTCATATGGAAAGCTGATTATTCAAATGGAAGTAATCACATGATTATTCATATGGAAAGCTGAGGTGACACAGTCAAGAAGTTAGGCAAGACCTCTATTCTTCAACAAGTACTGAATGGTAACAGAAACCCCTGAGTCCATCCAGATATAATTACGTCTAGTGCTACTCAGTGATTAGAATGTAAAATAAGTTTTCCTATATATGGTTTTACTGTAACCAATCCTTGTCACAGCTGCTCATAAATACATTGATGGAGATCTATAGAAATGATTTTCTTGTGTTGGACTAGCCTTACCATTATGGTATCATATCAGCAACCATGCAATCAAAATGATATAAACATCCTAACATGGAGGTTTATATTCCACTGCCACATAGAAATGCATGCATTTTTTTTTCATAAATATTAGAAAATTGTAGTTTCTACCACAATTCTGTATTTTGCTCAGACAAACCTATGATATTCAACACTGTAATATGTACTATATAGCAGGACAATCGTTGGTACAAAACAAGGATGTTACTATCCAACAAGTGGACAGGCAATTTCTGAATGTCATACTTACTTATTAGGAATGAATTCCATCTATAAGGAGAGCTGTCAAGTAAATTAAGTAAATGTGCTACCATTTCAAAATAAATGGTCTATAGCAGAGTAAAAGGAATACAACAACCCTTTTCATTAGTTATCAACTACTTTCCTGAAGGTTCAGTGACATAGTTCCCAGTCACATTGATAGAGCCTGGTGACCCTGCTCAAGTATTCTCTGAAAGCATGTTCCTCAAGAACAAAACATGCCATCGACAGCTTTGTGACAATTCATTGAACAAATGGAGTTCAATGTAAATAAACATGATATATGACATACATCTTACTGCCATCATTTCGTTTGTTCCATATGTTGTGCAGAAAAGGTTAAAATATCTTTACTGAAAATTGGGTGTTGCTTATTAATTACAGGGAGAATTAAGCACATATTCAGCAAGTATGAGCTATGATTTATTATGAAGATAATAGCTTTAGTTTGTATGGATACGGACAGGATGTGCTGATGTAAACATAGGCCATAGATTTATATTTTCGTATAAACTAAATGAATGTATAGTTTTGAAATGGGGAAAATTCAGTAAAATCTATCCAAAAGGACAGCTATTGAGGATGCAGACACGTATTTGTATCCTACCCCTCTTCCATCCAAATGAATCAAGGATTTGTGTGTGTGTGTATGAGTGTATGCATGTGTGTGTACATAAAAAAGGAAACAGAGATGGTAGAAAACAGTTTTTATTTTGTTTTTTAGCAATATAAATTGATTATAAAGATCACAGAAGACTATCTAAAATTAAAAGAGGAGCTCTTTTCCCAAGGATTACAAAAATAACTTCCAATACAAAAACGACAACTATCAGTTAAAATAAAAAAAGGGAGCATTCTTTTGTCAGCTCTGAAATCTGTTCCTTTTAACAAATTCCAAGCTTAAAGTGAAAAAAAAAATGTTGCCAATGAATAAAAAAGCTATTCTTGGCCAGCTCAGCATAGACTTGTGCATTGCTGGTATTGACTGTTGAAAATGAAAATGTTGCAGATGACTGAATGCAGACAAATAGCAAATGGTTTTGAGCGGCATGGTAAACAACTTGAACTGCATTCGCTCAGGAAAGGCAACATAGTTACACTGTTTCAACAGGCACTGGCCAGGTAAAGAATTGGTTGGGAGACAGAGATAGATAACTCATCCTCAAATATCATTTGTAGCCTTTTCATTTATGAACATTCCAGGAAAGATGGCAATAGGAGGCTTAATACAGCAAAACTGAGTGAAGCATCTTCTGCCAACTATTGACACTTTCATAAGAAGCACAGCTCATGAAAAGAACAATCAAACATTTTTGTCCTGGTTATGTTGTGAAATATGACTCCAAGTAAATGTAATTTATTTGCTTATACTGTTTTATACCCTACTAGAGTATATAATACCCAGCATTGCACAGGATTTTATTTTCTCATAGGTAATAAGTCTTAGAAATACCTTAGGAATTACCTTACCTTTCCTTAGGAATTAGACATGGTTGAAATGCACAGATTTGAGATCCTGTGTCTCTGATTTCCCAAACTGCCTTGTCCAGTACCTATAACTTTTCCCAATATTCCCCAATCCAATCTGTATTCAGAGTTGTTAACATATAGAGGTTTGGTTTCTGGAGGAATACACTGCCCTCTTTCTTGCTGCTGGGTCTTGTCCCTATAGCAAGTGGCCAGGCCCAAGAGTTCTCTGGCTGAGAATTCTAAAGGCCTCTCCCTAAGCTGCAAACCCCAGGATTCCATAGAATCTTCACAGGTAGCTAATCATATGAGAGTTTCTTACTTGACACAGCCAACCATATGAGGTCTTCACCTGCCTGACACAGACAAACTCACAATCTTTGACTTTTATATACTAGGTTAGGTAAGAACATTTTCCAATTGCATTTGGACAGTCATTTTGAACTACAAGAAGGTCCAGCGACAGTTTAGCTGCCATCAAATTTGATCTAGTGAAATTTTGAGGCTAATCCAGGTATTCTTATGGAGGTAAATCAACTGAAGAACACTCAAGTGAAAACCAATCACAAAACAAACAAGCAAATTCACACAGGCTGTGAAGATAGCAAAATTTCTCAGATACATTCCTTTCCTGTCCACAGGATTTCATTTTAAGAACTGAATGTTTCTTCTTGAATCGCACAACCAGAAATCATGTGGGGGAGGAGGGATAGAAGAAAAATTGGTATTTTTTTATATATATATATATAAACTGGTAAAATGAACCAAGTTTATTATGTGAAGGCTCTGCACATCCCTAGAAGGATGTCAATAATAATAATAATAATAATAATAATAATAATAATAATATTGAAAATATTTGGGGGGAAATGGTTAAAGACATGGTTTCCTGAGTTTCAAGAAGCCTTTTCAAGAAGAATCCTGAACTGATTAGAAATTTTGCAGTTTGGGACTTATTCTGTATTAAATTTGCACATAATATTTTTGCATAGAAAACAGTGTTTTCTGCACTTTTCTGTGTAGAAAGTGTTGTTCTTTTTAGAAAAAAAAATACAACTCTGCAATAATCCTGTTAGCACAAAAATAAGTCCCAAACTGCAGGTTTCTTTTTCAAAAACAAAATACACTGCACACTTTTCAAAGACTTTCTTGCACTGGGCTGAAAACTGCTCAAAACTATTTACTGCTTCTTTCAAAATTACTGAAGAATTTCATCTCTAGAAATCTGTTTTCCACAATGGTTCCAGAAGGTATGGGTTCCACTGTAGGCACAGATCTCAAATAATTTCAGCCATGTGTGAGCTCCGTACCATATGCCCATTTCACATTGCAAAAACAATCGGCAATGTGATGGCTCTTTAAACATAAATGATCATGTTAGAATATGCTGGATTATAACAATGACTGGGAGGTATGTTTTGCCTTCCCTTTGTGGTGTCATGCACCTTCAGAATGTACACAATGCATTTATGTTTAAGCATGGGCAATCTTTAGTGTGTGAAATAGGGGTGTATATCTTTGTTTAATTCATCCCCACTGGTAAGTATAAAGGAATCTGGATGTTTTCTCCACATCTGGTGAGATTATGAAAATTGTTGAACCTTTTTTTCAAAGATTCTTCTCACTTTGGGGTATTTTTGCAAAAGAACTGTTTGCACAATCCACTCATTCTAGCACAAACACCCAATATTTTACAGAGAAAACAATGTGTTTTATGTAAAAGACACCATTTGTCCTGCAAGAAAAATGTCATTTTTTCTTGCAAAAGAGTCTTTTTTAAAAAACTGGATACTTGCCCCCCGCCAAAAAAAGGTAACAGAAAAGTCATGCATATTATCTCACAGAGGTTGACTATTTATATGATAGTGTACTTATGTATCTTGACTAACCCCTTCATGTTGAGAACAAGAACATTTGTAAGGGTTCTTTACATCTCAAGTATGGAACTAGTTTGGTAGCTTATTCCAGCAGATGTGCCCAATTTTCTCCTGCCCCAGAAGTGATTTGATGTGCTATAGTCCACTGGGGCCTTTATGTGCTCATTTAAAATTTGACACAGGAAGCAGAATTAATATAAGCCATTTCATGCACATATAAATTGTAATTGTAGGAACAGATGGATTATTCCTATTGGATGAGCCACATGCAACAATATAGACACAGAATTTATGGAACAATCCAAAGCAGAACAGCAGTCAGATTGCAAGTTCCACTAAATCTCTCTCTTACACGTGTGTGTACACACAGACACACACATACACTGACCAGGGCCAGCCCTATCATTAGGCAGAGTAAGACAAGTACTGCTTAGGTCTACTAAGTCCTCTTCTCTTTCACATATACTCATGCACATACACTGACCAGGACCAGCCCTATCATTAGGTACAGCGAAGCAATCACTTTTTTTAAAAAAGTCTGGACTGTGTACAGCACAGAATTTTACCAGCTCCCTAAACTAGTTTCCTAGCTCAGGTGTGGGGGGATGTTGCTAGCCATTGCTGAAATAAAATTTAGCAACCTGTCCAGTCTATATGTGAAATGGGCATGGTGAGCCATTTTGTCTTTCCATCCCGGCAACAAAATGTCTTGGGCTCAATTTCCTTACTAACAGACAACACACACATACAACTGTGGATGCAGTTGTAAGCCAGTCTCTGAACTTTCTGATGTTGCTTAGACTTAATGTACTTGCATAGTGATATTTTTCCATAAGGCTTCTTTATTTTTAAACCAGCTATGCTGTTGAAATTTTTCACAGTTGGAGGTATCAATGAATAAAATAAAATAAAATGAGAGAGCTCTGAGATTATAGGTGTATTGCCTTCATTGGTGAAGGAGAACACAAATGATTTTTTTTTTTTTAGAAAATCCATCTGCCAGTGATGCTGTTCTATATCCCATTCAAGGGAAACTGAAGTAGAATGATATAAAGAACTTATTTTGTTGCAATGGAAATGGAGTGAATTAAGTATCACTGTGTGGCTAAGGTACATAATTTTGAGAGATGCTCCAGTGGGATAATGAAATATTCATCATGACTTCAAAGACAGCACTTGGCTGTAGGGGGAAAGAAAAGAAAGATTTTTTAAAAAAACAAATTACTTATCTCATACTTAAGTGCATACTTTACACACCTGTCTGTTACTGGCACTGTCTAGCACTTCTATCATTAGTATTCATTCTGTGATAGACAAGAATCTGAAAGCCTAATTTTCATGGATTTGCCAGTGAGGAACCTGTAACGATTTAACATTATACCATTGTAAATTAAAGTGGTGCATTTGCGTTTAGATATCTCTGCCTCTTCACTCACTCCAGAAACCTTTCATATTTTGACAAAAATGACTTTTCAGATTCCTCCAATACAAATTTCAAACTGCGTATGGACAGAAGCCTTCTTTCAATAAGTATATGGTGACCCTCCACAATCCTGACATTTTCGGGGACCCATTCAGATTACACTATTATAGTACTATGATTCCATTTTAACTATCATGGTTCAGTCCTATGGGATTGGGATTTGGAGTTTAGGAAGGAGCATTTACAACCAGGAAGCTTTAGTACCTCACCAAACTACAAATCTCAAGATTCCATCAGGTATTGCCATAGCAGTTATATCCATCACATAGAATATAGGTGAAAAGTCATGTAGTATGAGTGCATATCTTGGCTTTACTTTATATCCTTGTTCTCTGTTCATATTAATACTTTATATTTATAGCACTTTGATACCACTTCAACAGCAATAATGTCATCCTGTGGAATTTTGGATTTTGATGAGGTACTTAGAATACTCTGTCAGAGAGCTCTAAACAGACAACATTCATCTAAATGCACTGGATAATTCTAAACCCCTCAAAAAATTACAAATCCCTCAGGATACCAAAAAATGCAGTCATGGCAGTTAAAATGATACCAGACTGAAATAATTGTGGAGTGTCCATTTTGTGTCTCTGTCCCTTGTGTCTCTGTCCATTTTTTTTTAAAAAAAAATACTTATTCCTTTCTCAGATTCTTTCCACTGACATTTTCCTCTTCCACAGTTGCCATAACAATTTAGTGCTGCAGCAGGCAATCATGATTTTCCATTTGCGATCATGGTTTTCCAGTGGAATTGAAACTCTCCAACAGGAACTGTAGTTCAACTTCTGGAAGGCCTTCTTCACACCTCATTTTATGTAATACAACAGATAAAAATATGGCAACATCTCCATAAACTCCAAACACATACAGAGGCTGCAGGAAAAGTGCTCTCTCACCAAACTGGGAACATATTTACTGTTATTATTATATATTATATATTATTATATTATATATTATATTATTATGTCTATTCTTTATTATTTTGAATAATTACATCCCTATTATTTTGAAGTATTACATCTCTATTGCTCATAGAGTACTTCATGTAGCTATGCAATTGTGCACTCAGTCACTTTTGCACTGACAATTGCCTTAAAAAGTACTTTATCCACTGTATCTCAGGACATTTCTGCACTACACTGTTATAATGCTATTATTCCACTTTCAACATCCTGTGGAATTCTGGCTTTGTAGTTTACTGAGGCCAGTAAATGCCCTTCCCTAAACAGCAAATCCCAGGACGCCATAGGATGTTAAATGGAATAATAGCACTTTAATAGTATAGTGCGGAAAGCCCTCAGTCTCCAACATAATCAGCCAAACAAAATCTTGTATTAAATGTTTTCTAAACAAACAAACAAACAAACATTGCTGCAATTAGCATCTGTGAAGAGAGACAGTGACCCGTTCTTTTTAAATTGCTGGGATTGTAGTGGCAGGGGATAGGGACAGTTTAACCTCCTTCATCTGTGATGTGCTTCTGAGTCTTATTGATGCCCACCGCCACCCCCCGTGGCGCTACTTAAATTGGTCAGACATGTGGGTACACACATTTAATCCACCACCTACTTTAACCTCAGATGATGATCTAAGCAGATGCTCAGATTTATAGAATCAAAGCAATTCCTTTAGGCACCTTGATCTCAGCCTATTTATTTCCTAACAAACTAGCTAGCTAATTATCTTTAACCTGCCTGTCACTCACAGAACAGGATGTAGCTTAACAGCTTCTGTCCAGGCTTGGTTATGCTTATAGCAGGCCCACTGAAATCTGTGGTAACAGGTATTCATTTCAAACGTTACTTTCCATAATTTTGAATATTGTGTCTAAACATGAGGGGCAGAGTAATCCTATATAAAGGGATCCTTTAGAGCAGTGGTTCTCAACCTGTGGGTCCCCAGATGTTTTTGGACTTCAGCTCCCAGAAGCCCTGAGCATTGACCACAGTGGCTGGGGCTTCTGGGAGCTGAAGTCCACAAACATCTGGGGACCCACATGTTGAGAACCACTGCTTTAGAGTCAAGATATACCCCAGTGAAACCAGCAAGAGTTCCACTGGATCCAAACTCTGATAGTCCTAGATTGTATGAACAGCCATGAGATAGGGGAAAGCAATGCAAAAGGAGGTAGCTACACTGGAAGCATCTAAAGAAGTTGTGCTTTTAGCAAGCAAAGAGACCCACCAACCACACACTCAGGACTGCCTAGCAATACAGTCAATCAATGAGATACCAGATTTTCCCCACACATGCACAACTTTCTGTCACGAATATCAACTATCTGCATATGCTGCTGACAGAGCAGACAAATATAGTCAATTGCAAAAGTATATGTGGATCTAGCCTGGTAATACAGCTACACACAGTATCTGGATATTGTCAATTTTATTCCCACAGGGAGTTAGGTTCCACCCCATTTCCCTGTCCCCCAAAATAATACAGCTTCAAGATACTGGCAAAACCACTGGCAAAATATGCTCTGTCTGTTCTGTACCAGCTAGCAGAGTAGCTGCAATATTTTGAAGTTAGCACAATGGAATTTCTAAATAACTTTAAAGAATACCCCACAGTTAACACTGCAAAGCTAAGAACTTTAAAGTTTAAAATCACCACACTGAATTGTACCCCATGACTACAAGTTAGTGAAGGACTTTAAGGCTGCAGTTCTGTTATCACTCCTTATGCACCTCATCCTGCAGGATAGTGAAATTGGTGAGAAATATCATTTTCATATAAAAGCTGGACACTTATGGCTAGGAAACATGCTGTAAATAGGACACTGGCTGTAAACATGGGTTAAGTCAGGATGACCTCAGCATGACCAGGTCATAAGTTCAAAAAGATTATGTGGTTGATAGAACGACGCAAAAATCAACACCGTGAAACAACGGAAAACTACCTAAGATTTTCTTCAATATGATTGATGACCTAAACTTGTTTGATGTTTGGAGATATAACAATGGACAATTAGATGGACGTACATTCTACTCGGACTGACATAAGTCAATGTCAAGAATTGATATGATGCATACAACTAAAGAATTATTGACTAAGATTACTAAAATAGACACTCTTCCCAACTTATGTTCTGATCATAATCCATGACAGTGTGTGTTAAATATTAAAGACAGAGAAAGACCTTGGAGATTGAATGATGAGATATTGCATAAAGAGAGGTACATTGCAGAAGCAAGAAAGGAGATAATTATTTCAAGGAAAATTAAACACCAGATTTACCTATGAAAATCATCCGGGACACAAGTAAAGCTGTGACGCGTGGGAATTTTATCAGATGGTCCGCTGTAATAAAGAAAGAAAAGTGACATGATGAGCAAAAAATTCTGGAAAAAATGAAGGAGACTGAAAAACAGATGAGGAAAAACTCATGAGACAATAAGATTCGACTACAGATGAAGGTATATCAAGTTGAGTTAAACCAACTAAATCTGAATGAAATTGAGGAACAGATACAGAGAATCAAGTGTAATTTTTTTGAACAAGCTAATAAACCTTCTAAGTTACTGGCTAACACATTGCGTAAAAGAAGGACAAGAAATATCATAATGGAGCTAAAAATCAGCAAAGAAAGAATTACAGAACAGGAAGAGATAAAACATGCATTTTATAAATACTATAGGAAGTTGTTGGGCAAGAGCATAGCATTGAAAAAAGAACATGAAATAAATGACTATTTGGAAAAAATGTGCAAAATTAGATTTTCAGAAGATCATAGAACAGCTTTAAATAAACCAATTTCAATGATGGAGATATCTGAAACCATCAGGAATTTAAAAAATGATAATGCTCCCAGACCGGACGGCTTTACGGTGAGATATTACAAAATTTTTGAGCATGAATTATCAATATCTTTACAAAATGCAATAAATGAAATAATAAAGGTTGGCTTACCAGATACTTGGAAAGAAGCTAATGTGGTGTTGATCCCAAAAGAAGGCAGAGACTTAACTGAGGTTAAGAATTATAGACCAATTTCACTTCTAAATACAGATTATAATTTTTTTGCTGCAATTCTAGCAGAAAGGCTCAAAAGGGCTCTTCAAGATATCATACATGAAGATCAAAATGGCTTTCTCCCGAAGAGATTTTTGAAAGACAATATTAGAATGGTTCTTAATATAATTGAACGTTATGAAAAACATAATGAACGTAAACTGGCAATGATATTTGTAGACGCGGAGAAAGCCTTTGACATGGTTAACTGGGCCTTTCTGAAGATGGTAGTTAAAAAAATAGAAGCTGATAATAAATTTATTTCATGGATTGAAGTGATATATATAATCAACAACAAGCTCGATTAGTGATTAACAGAGAAAAAACGAAACGGATTGAGTTACAAAGAGGGGCAAGACAGGAATGCCCTCTGTCTCCTTTACTATTTATCATGACACTGGAAATATTTAACAATACAATTAGAGGAGACAAAACTATCAGAGGACTCCAGATTAAAAAATATCAATACAAACTTAAAGGTTTTGCTGATGACCTGGTGTTGTTTTTGGATGACCCACTTGGTAGTATAAAATATCTGACTGAAATAATACATATATATGGCGAATTCTCCAGTTTCAAGATTAACAAGGAAAAAACAGTTTTCTTAACAAAGAACATGAGTGACAAAGAAGAAAAGGAATTAACACACATAACAGGTTTTAATAAAGGACAGAAGGTAAAATATCTAGGTGTCTGGATTGCCAAGAGAAACAATGAACTATTTCAAAATAATTATGAAAAAAAAAATGGAAAGAAATAACAAAGGACTTGGAAAATTGGTCACGTATGCAGTTATCATTAATGGGCAGAATAGCAGTTGTAAAAATGAATGTACTTCTGAAAATGAATTTTCTTTTTTAAAATCTCCCTGTCATTACGAATAGTAAGCCTTTTATACAGTGGAAGAGAGAGTTATCTAAATTTATATGACAAGGAAATAAACCTAGGATAAAATAGAATGTTATGACTGATTTAACATTAAGAGGAGGAATGGGGCTACCGGACTTTCATATATATTACAATTCAGCAGCAATGACTTGGATAAAAGAATGGGTTAATTTACAAAATATGTGAATGCTTGCACTTGAAGGAGCAGACTTAAGAATGAGGTGGCATGCCTATGTGTTTTATAATAAAGCAGAGAATGACAAAGAATTTTGGCATCATTTTTTAAGAAAATCATTACTGAAAATATGGATCGAATACAAGGCTAAAAACATTAGGCAGTTCCCATCATGGGTATCCCCTCAAGAAGCTTTTTTTTTGGAAGATGGACAGAAACAGAAAAATGGCTTAGATACAAGGATATAATAGAAAAGTCAGCTGGAAATATAACTAAGATTAAAACAAGAGAAAGATTGGAAGAAAAAAGAGTAATATTGAATTGGTTTCCCTACAGACAACTAATTGAAAGATTTCAGATGGATGTAAAAACCTACAGAATTGAACAAAAAGAGAGGGAAGGAGTGATAAAATGGCTATTTTAAAATCCCCCACATTTATTATCTCGTATATATCAGAAAATGTTACAGCAAGAGAGGCAAGAGGAAACAATCAAGTCTACAATGATTTTATGGGCTCAAAATGTAGGATAGTCAATTCAGTTAGAGTCCTCGCAGTAGAGTTGGAAAAGAACACAGAAATTTACAGCAGCCCAGAATTTAAAAGAAAATTATTATAAAATGTTTCACAGATAGTACATGACACCAGAGAAACTTATGAGATTTTACAAAACAGGGCAGTGTTGGAAATGTCAAAAGCAGGCCAGTACAATGTTTCATATGTGGTGGTCATGTCCCAAAGCAAAGAAATACTGGGGAGAAATACATAATAAGATCTGTACAATATTGAAGGTATAATTTGATAAAACACCAGTAATGTGTTTGTTGAATATGACACACATGATTGATGTTATTGTTCAAAAGAAATATTGGTGGATAATATTGTACATGATCACGACGGCTCGAATTGAGTTTGCAAGACTATGGATAGCTCAGCAAATTCCCACATTTGATCAATGGTGGGCAACTTTTATTGAAAGCAGAAATGCAGATATAGTCTCGCAGAGGTTAAAGGGAAAATCAGATGAAGAGATTAAGAAAGAATGGCAAATAGTGATGGGTAATTGCTGGGTATTATCAGATGACAATGCTTAATGTAAAATAGCATAGACTGTATATTAAGGAAATGCAATTTGGAAGGATGGAAATTATATCATAATATACTGTATCTGATGTATTGCAGGATCTGTCATGAAATATTACCATTCGGTAGTGTGGTACATTTAATTTAAACATGTTGATTATATAGAAAAAAACTGAAATCTAGTGAGGGGGGAAGACTAGCAGAAATAATTCAATGATATGTACAATTATATATGTTTATTTTATATGATGGAACATATATATATATATATATATATATATATATAAAGATTAGGTGGGAAAGAGTTGTGTTAATGGGCTTCCAACAACCCTTTCAATAGTACAGGCAATCAAGACAATAGCAAACTGCTCAGGTGAAGCGGGCAAACGTCCCTGCTGTCTGCGTTTTCTACAGAGACTTTTCTCATTCACCTTACCCAACCAAGAAATTAAAAGACTGTGAGGACTCCCATCAATGTTTTGTCACCCAAAATAAGACAATCAGTCTGTTCTGGACCCCTTTTTGTTTAACACACACACCTTCGTGGTGGGAAATAGAGTATAAGAACCCCAGCTCCAGCCCAGGTAATTTGCTAGCACTTGGGTATCACACTGCACCCCAGATTCTAATTCTTCTGCGCTGCCCTCAAAACACTTGTTTTTGAGCCACTCCTTCTTGATCCTCTGCTCCACTTTATACCCCAAATTTCTCTCTCTCCTTTCTTTCTTGCTTCTTTGTTAATTAGCCTTGCATTGTTCATTGGACTGCTTGATTTCTTGTATGTGTGCCTGTTGATTTCCAATAAAAACACCCTGTTTAAATCTTCAACTGGAGTCCTACAGTTAGTACTGGTATACACAGGTGAAAAGATCTTGCAGTTACCTCTCTCTTGCAAGCCTCCTTTGAGCTATAATTTCCCCAATTTCTAAGTTGATGCTGGGCCTGCTGGTGGACTTCAAGGTCCCCCATCTTTTGGGGTTAACAATCCTATACTTATTTGCCTGACAGGAAATTTCATTGAACTTATGGAACTTACATCTCTGAGCAAACCAGGAAGTGATTGTGCTGCAATTGATTAATAATCTGGGTTATGCATTCTAGACCAGTGGTTCCCAAACTTTGGTCTTCCAGGTGTTCTGGACTTCATCTCCCAAAAGTCCCAGCCAGCTTGACCAGCAATCAGGAATTCTGGGAGCTAAAGTCCAAAACATTAAGAGGGCCAAACTTTTGAACCACTGTTCCAGCCCAGTTAATGTTTGTGAATACTTTCCTGCCTTTATTTTTATATAGATAGATAGATAGATAAATAGATAGATAGATAGATAAAAATTGGATATACTGTAGTCATCAAAATGGGATCTCTAACTAAGGGATAGTCAATATGTGATCTTTCAAGGGTTGGTTGGCTGCATATCTCATCATCCCTAAGTCAATGGTGAAAATTGTAGGAGTTGTAGTCCACCAGCATCTGGAGGACCACACATTCCTCTCCCCAGTCTTAAACATTGATATGTATACATTTCTGGTAGTTAAGCAAACATTTAAACAGTTTTTTACTAGGGTTGAGAAGAATATTCAGTGCTACCTATCTGCTGGATGAAAAAAACAAAATGGGTTTCCCAGCATGCTGAAAATCTGGTTGAGAAGAATAACATTGAGATAAGAGGTTTGTGCAGTTTTTGTCTGGTACTAACACATCCCAGAATGTTTCAGTAAATTATTCCAAACAGAAATGGAGTGGGGTTTTCTGCATGAAAATGATATTTTTGGGGGGGGGACAAAACAAAACCAAACCACCTTTTAGCATAAGAACAGGGGTATATTTTTAAAAATGAATGAAGACATAATTTTCAGACACATTTTTTTCTGTAAAAATGCAGTTTGAGCAAAAAGAAAATTTTTTTTTGCACAGTAGTATTTTTGTTTTGTGTGAAAATTATGTTTTTGCAAACACACAATTTTTGCCTTCCCCATTAAAAAGAAAAGAAAAACTGTTTTCAGAAATACAAGTGGCTTTAGAGAGTAAAAATCCTACTTTTCACTTTTCTCTCTTTTCTTTCTTTGCCAAAAATAATCACACAAATGTATGCACACGTTCATGCACAGAGTAATTTCCTAAAATGCATTGGGATGTGTAAATACCAAGCAAAAACTAGACATAAATGTTTGTTTCACATGCAACAGAAAATGCCTATGAAAATTACTCATTGTTATATGTAAGGATGAAATAGTCAAAGATTTATATCCTTGTCCTGTAAATTAAATATTTGTGGGGACATACAAAATCACTGTGTCAGTTGAATGGTGTTTGTCTAACCTTTTATATACTTGAACTTTCAGACCCATAACTCATATTCATAACTATTAAAATTATTGTCTTTCAGTGATATAAAGCTTTTGCCATATTTTTTGATAATGTTTCAGTTATATTCTATCCTCTTTGTTCTCCTTCACTTGCATACATCTGTTGTTGCAGTGGAAAGAAAACAACATGTACCTGTCAAGGTTGTACAGTTATTTCCAGGCAGAGATCAGCTAAATGCTTTACTAAACAGCACCAAAATAAAAAGAAAAAAAAAGAACAAAACTAACAGACCCACTAAAAGAACGGCTTCTTTTTGAGAAGTGCTTGTCCTTGGGGAGCCTTCCATAGCCAAACTCATCTGGTTATGGGATACTGTCGCAACAGATGATTTGCTAGCTCCAGCATGAAATGAGTCATATCCAAAAGAAGAGAGAAAAAAATGTATTGAGGTTTTTCAACAACAGTTCACAGGACTCAATTGGGAGAGCTGTCAGATTTTCTTTTTTAAAAATATACCCCAAACACCCAACAACTCCATCAAGGTTTGGCATTTTTAGAAAGAGCACCTGATTCAAAACACCAGGGATAGAGAAGGAGGTGGAGGGGAAGAAACAGCAGAAACTGGCTAGTTTATCAGTCTAGGCTCACAGAAATACTAGAAGCTCCAGAGACCTAGTTAACTTCTGAATAAAGAACTGTCCATCACTGGAAATGGCTATGATGAGCAGGGAAATGTCTTTTTTCTTCCTGACACTTTGCCAGTGTGTGTGTGTGGAGGAAGCATTGAAACAAAAGGCCTCAGCACTAGAAGAACAATCTTAGGACTGACAGCTGAAGAATCCCAGCAGGAAATTGATATTAATTCTAGGGATGGCATCATCCACACATCATCTTTTTCTCCAAAGTTGAAATTGCCCAAGCACAGCACATCGATATGAAAGGAACCATGACACAGTGGCACCAGCTGTTCCTAGGCTTCTGATAACTCAGGCACATTTTATTTCTGAATTAAAATGAAAATTTGACACTTCACTCAGATACCTGAAAAACAGAGGTGTAACTTGGAAGTTCGACAGAATCAGACTACACTGGTTTACTCATGTACTATGAACCATTATTTTAGGTATGGAGAAGATTATCATTTGGTATTCTGCTTCAGGCAGAAAAATGGCTTGGACCAGCCCTAGCAAGTCAAAAGTGATAGACTAACGGAAAGACTAAAGTAGAACAACTAATGTAGGCATACAATATCAAATGGGTACGGAGTTCTGCTGTGTCTCTGCATTATGGGTGAGTGAATGACACAATCACACATGAGACTGAGACAAACAGAATTGCTGATCCCTTTCGGAAGCTGACAGGCTGAAAAAAAGTAAAGCTAGATCAATGAACTGTACAGAGAAAAGAGAACAGCCACCTCTACAGAAGCCCATATTTATTTCAGTGATTTCTCAAGACACAATAGGATATGCTTTGGCACATCATGAGATAACTCCCAAGTTACACTGAGCAGTTAAGATTTCTATTTCTCTCCCCTTGCTCCAAAAATGCAACACCGGAGCATGTTTCCTATCACCAGTGCATTCTTAGAAAAACTGATAGGAATGCAAACCAAAGCAAGATTATATACACAGACACACACACACATACATAATATATGTATGTATATGTGTATGTTTGTGTATATGTATGTGTGCATATGTGTGTGTATATGTATGTATACATACATATACACACACACACTTACATATACATACATACAAATACGCATATGGATATGGATATGTTTGTGTGTATGTTCACATGCATGTACGTGTGTGTGTGTGTGTTTTTGCATGTCTGTGTGTTTCTATATCTTGCAGCTTGGCCTATTTGTTTTCATATACAGGTTAGAAGTAGCTTCAGAATTTTTTTTTTAATGAATGTGAGAGAAATCATAGCTGACAGTTTTCAATCCTTTACCTGCTATTGTGAGGAAAACTCTTGGGAAGAATCTACATTGCACATTTATAGCACTTACCTACCACCCAAGTGATGCCACATATGTGCTATCTCAAGATCTGTAGTTTTGTGAGATACTTTGTTTTCTCTCCTAGAAAACTCTAGTGCTGTAGTTCAAGAAAGAGAAGTGGAACTCTTTAGCATAGAATTCTAAGTACTTCACAAAGCTACAAAGCCAAGGATTCTACTGGGTAAGGCCATAGCAGATAAATGGCGTCAGAGTCTAGATAATATGCAACAAAAGAGGTTTGCCATGCAACAAGAGAGGAAAGGAGTGCCGAAAAGTACTACAAAAGACATGGTTTAACTGCATCATCAATAATTATGAGATAGATTCTCCCCTTCACCAAAAAAGTTGTAGTGAGAACATTTCTGAGGGATTTGCCCTTCTTCTCTTTGTTTTTTTTTTTTTTTTTTTAGCAGCTGTAAGTTATAACATAATTCATTTAAGACCCTTTCTGCAGGATCCTGGATCCCAGTGGCATCCTGCAGGGATCACAGGAAAGCCTCTCTCAGGAAGGAAGCACAACTGGAGCACTTCCCTCTGCACTGGCTGCCTGCTGGAATGGAGGAGGCATGATGGCCATGGCTTTTCCTTCCACAGTGCAACCGGGTGCTATCCCAGGCTGAACTGGGACAGGAAGTGTTGGCCATCATGCTTCCTGGCTCTCTGCAGCTCATGTAAGTGTGGGAGGGGGCGAGAGGGCTGGTCATTGACAGGTAAAACATGTCAGTGATTTGCAGTGCGACTGTGCCTCCTGAGGACAAAAGAAAACAGGACCCGGATTATGCCATGCACAAGCGTTGTCCAGGACCTGTCCTTCTCCTGTCCCCAATGTGGGAAGCCGACACCTTGTGGAAAGGGCCTTAGTCACCAACAGTCAATTATTTCCTGAATATCATTGACATAGTGTTTTTCTGGAGTACTCTTATAAAAAAAGTAGATCATAACCTCTCTATGAGAGGTGATATCACCCCTTCCCCCTAAATTTCTATGTCTGAGCTATTCTGGGATTAGAATTTGACAAAAAAACAGTTGACAAGCGATGAGAAAAGCTGTGTAGTTTCCTGAGGCAGGGAATTAGAAGTTATGGTTTAAACAAAACAGAGGGTTATCACTGTGGCTATCTGCAACCGAGGGTAAGCTTTCCTCACTTAACCTTACACTGTGTGTATTTCTTACATGGAAATGACACCACAGTCCTCAGATTCACTGCCTGTGAATAGGCTGGGAAATTGGGAGGAGGAGTTTTCATTCAACCCTAATGGACTCCTCCTTTATCTGCAATTTCAAATCTACAGTGCTGATCTCTGGGTTAGAAGCTGGCAGTCCTAACAAGGATTTAAAGTATTTCTTACCTCAGCTCCAGTTGCACAGAGTGATACGTAGAACCGGGCCAAGAATATGGGGGAGGGCTAGTTCTATTTTCTGCTTTCACACTTATCAAGTGATGAAATATTAATTATTTCTTCACTTCATTAAATAATCATTTAGCTCTAATCTGAATTCTTTATTTAGATGCCTGTTAACAGGTGAATGACTGACACATTTCATTTCCATGTTCCAGATGAGCTTGTGTTGAAACGCGGTGCACTCATTTATGGATCATGGGCGTGAAGAAGGAGGCTCCAAGCCACAGAACACTTTGAGTTTTCCCACCCACATGGGAAGCGCTTTGCACAGCATGGAATACTTGAAAGTTCTGCTTGGATGGAATCCAATGAGTTTTGCAAGCTGCTCTGGGTATTTTGGGATTTTTAATTTGTAGCAATGTTGCTGTTATTTTAAATACTGAACAAATCTCAATGTAACCCTTTGGAGCCACCAACTGGCTTACTGCCTTGTAGATACAGAAAGCGAGGACACAGCAGCAAGACTTAAGGACTCTACAGGATTGTCATCTGGCTCATTATAACCTTGATTGGCTAAGAGGGAGAAGTGACTTTATACCATCTGACTGGTTTTATTGCCAGTGTTAGAGATTATGTGGGCTTCTGTAAGGACCTAATTAGATATTATTAGAGACAAAGAACTTCTGACATTGTGTTTCTTTGCCTCCTCCCATCTTGGAACAATGAATGAAACATAATGCACACAACATGATATCATTGGGTTTTACATTGCCCTGCTCTTATACACCATCGGATGTTGGTTGTTAAGAGGTATATGATCATATGTTGGCTGTTTGTTGCTTAGAGAGAATATGCACTGGAATCCCTTTCCCTGTAACACACTAAGGGCTATACCACTGCTGCTGAAAATTGGTGGCCACTGCTAAGAGTTCCATAGCCACTCTTCTTACAACTACAGCTGCTGCTGCCTATGGTGCAGGAAGATAACCAAGTGACCTCCCACACCATATAGATACTTTCCTTAGAGTCTCTTTCCCTTGCAAAATGGAAGGGGAAGTGGAAAAGAGGACATGAAAAGAAGAAGAGAAGGAGTAGGGATGTTGTCAAGGTCAGAGACCTGGGTGGCGAGCCAGCCCAGAGAAGAGAGTGGGAGAGCCAGCAAAGTCCAGCCAAAAGCAGACAAGCAAGCACTTACTCAAGGAAGTTCATTTACCAGAGGGCCAAGCAAAGCCATAGACAGAGTTCCAAAGCCAAGGGTCAAGGGTCCAGAGATCAATTCAAGGTATCAGGAACCAGGTGCTGGGAGCAAGGTATAGGCAAGAGGAAGGCTTGTAAGAAGTTTGCCACAAGCAAAGGGAAGCTTCCAGGCAGGCAGTTATATAGCCCCAGGCACAGGTGTGTCCGGTCACCGCTTCTTAAACTTAACCAAGGAAGCCTTCCTTTGCACAGCTCTCTTGATTCTCTGCCTTGATTGGGGGCTTATGGAACCAGGCTCCAGAGCCTCTTCAGAATCGGATCCCTGTTGCTCCAAATGAGCAGGCACAGAATCGGATCCCTGTTGCTCTAAAAGAGCAGGCAGAGGGACATCCGTACCTGCTTGGTCCATGGCAGCAGGGGGAGGTCTTTTGCTGCAGGACTCATCTCCAGCCAGAGCCACAGGGACCAACAGCTGCTGCTCATCATCTCCCCTCTGAGCCACAGGGACCAACAGCTGCTGCTCGACATCAGCAGCTCTGACAGGGGCTTCAGTTATTACAGATGTGGGCATCCTGGTGGCTGCATCAGCTTCTACAGAAAGTACACCACAAAAAGACCCCGGTGGTCCATGTCACCCATGGACCACATATTACCCATTACTAAACAAATTGTTTTGAAGAATCCTTGGTATCAGAGCTGCAGGAAAAGAAAAGTCATTTCATGTTTCTCATAACTTTTAAACTTCTTCTATATCTATTAATTCTCTCTCTCTCTCTTTCTGTGTGTGTGTGTGTGTGTACGTGCAGGTATGAGAGAAAGAAAGAAAGACAGAGGAAGAGGTGTGAATACATTATGTGTGAGTTAGGGGAATAGAGACTGGACTGGTCCATCTACACTGGCCATAAACCCACAGTATCCTTACCTTGACTTACTTGAGCTGAAACTGTTCTTGAGAACTTTGATAAGAAGTTGCAAACATGCCTTCAGAGACAAGGGTCAGTCAGAAAATGAGCAAGGGATCCAGAACTGCTTACCTCACTTTCCTTTTCCTTCTTAGCTCATATTAATATTCACTGCCACAAAATAGGTAAATTTTACACATAGGAAACCAGTTTACAACTCAGCTAATTCTATATGAACTGTATGCTTTGCAAAGTTGCATTTTAAACCAAAATACATTCATCGTTTTTCTCTCATAAGACCTTCAAAGCAACATACTTTGGAGTAAGAATGAATGGAACTGGTCTTGGAATCTCCCAAGGAGAGGAGGAACTTATTTATTTCATTTCCAGCAGGAGACTGCAGTGGTGAGAGTGCTCATTGTACTACTACTCAATGTTTTTTTCCAGTGTCATTCTGAATATGGTATTGGCAAACAATAGGGAGAAGTGACAATAGATAATAATAATAATAATAATTATTATTATTATTATTATTTCCATTTTTTATCCTAATGTACCAAAATTTACAAAATGCAATTGTGGGGAAAAAGTAGAATTGACAGATAATGTCCATCTCTAGAAAACAAAGATATGCTGACAACCTCATGTTTGTCAAAAATGCATAGGCAAGAACATGAGTGGGCAGGAAAAAATTCTGAATGCCCATTGCCTGCCATTTTATGAAAGAAATGTCCCTCAAAATAT
This sequence comes from Iguana delicatissima, assembly GCA_948472985.1. Classification (NCBI taxonomy): domain Eukaryota; kingdom Metazoa; phylum Chordata; class Lepidosauria; order Squamata; family Iguanidae; genus Iguana; species Iguana delicatissima. Next base: position 284,290 of record CAOKZL010000599.1, on the reverse strand, counting down.
CCTCCACCTGCCTAGAGTCCAGAACTGCCTGCAATTTTTTTAAAAGAAAATCACATTCCAAAAGAAAATTTGAAATTTGCTGTTCATAGTTTGAATGGAAACCTTTTCACATTCTAAACATTTTAAAATATTCCTTTCCACATGATCATGTACCATCATTGTCACTGACCATCTTGTTAATTGATCAGAGTTGTCTACAATGCAGTCTGAATAACCATGTTTTAAAGTACGTTCTGCTTCTGTGTCAGCAGAAATGAGCTGCTCCTGCTCCAAACATCTGATAGAGATATTAAATGGATTGGTCTATGAAGCATATTCTCAGCGATTCCAAAACAAAACTTAAGAGTGTTCTTTGTACTGCTGTGGTCTGACTCATCAACAAATTTAGGAATGTTAGGAAGTGGTATCATTTTTTTTAAGACCTTATGATTCGTTCCAAAATTGAAAGCAGTGTCCTTCTTCCACTCTATTCCGCTTTACTAAAATAGGTTTCCTTCCTGCTGTTTCATTCATTTGGCAGAATGCTGGATATGAAGTTATTTGCCTTTATTACTGCAGCTGCTCCATTTTACCAATATGAGTGTGCATAAAACAAGTTTATAATGCACTTGCAAAAGGAATATTGGCATCATAACCGCCTACCATATATGCTGGTAGGGCAAATTTATTCAAGGAACTCTGCCTTCAAAATCTCTCTTTGCAAACAAGGTTAGGCACAAGTATCAGATTGAATGAACCATTTACAAAAGCCCTTAGAAAATGGTGTGTGACACTTCCATTTTCTGCACACATGCTTTCTTCCTTTATGTACACATTTTTCATCATGCAGCAGAATGATGTGGAAAAATCCAGATTTGTATTTAATGAATATAATTTCTGAAGCATACTTTATGTGTGTTTATATGTGTATGTTTAAGAAAAATATCTGTTTCTGCAAAAATAGAAGAAAGCCTAGTGGATCAAGGAAAAATCTGGAATAGAACTTTTCACTAACTGCATTAGTTTTCTACCTGCAGGGATCTTTTTACTTTAAGGTAGTATTCTTGCCTGATCAGTGAGAGTCCACTACCACTTTTTAAGTCAGAACATGAAAATAGAAGAATAACCATGCTGGTTCAGATCAAAGACCTACCAATTAGACAATACATTTTTTTCCATAGTAGTCAAGCGAATGTCTTTGAAATGCTGAGAAGCAGGATTTGTGGAGAACAATTGTTGTTGTTTCTCTGTGACTTCAACTTATTTCCAGCTTAAAGTGATCCTAAGGTGAACCTATCATGGAGTTTTCTAGATCTGTGAATGTGTGATGTGCCCAAGGTCAACCAGTGGGTTTCCATGGTCAAGCGGGAAATTGAACTCTGGTGTCCAGGGTCAAAGTCCAATGCTCAAGCCATACACCACCACAGTTTACTCTTATTATTGCCCAACAACTGCTTCTGTCTGTTATCTAGACAGCATCCCCTAACTTAGTGCTTTTAAGTTGTTTTGAAATTGATCTTCTACGATCTCTTCCTATTAGCCTTACTGGCTGAAGCTGATTGAAGTGCTAGTGTAAAAAATCTGGAGGTACCATATTGAGGAAATACTGATGTGCGTGTGTGTGTGTGTGTGTTCAGTTTGATCTAATTAAAGTATAGTGGTTTACTTTTCTTTCTTTTTTTAGCAGTTGTTGGAAGGGATACAATATTGTTTTCAGCAGCTCCCTTGGGATCCATTTTTAAAAATGTCTTTTGTATTTTGATGATTATTTTCATGGAATCTTGACTGCTTCAGCAGCAGAAGAGTAGCATGGATTTTCTTTTATTTTGAAAGATATTTTAATATGCCTGCAGTTTTAAGTACTACAGAGTAGTAGATTCTACCATTCTGCAACATCTGTAGATCCTACCTCAGGACATCCTGGCCACACTGATACTACAAGGGGCTTTTTCATGCTACATATTGTAGTGCTACTTTCTACATTAATTGTTTTGGTTCCACACTATGGAATCCTGGGTATTTTCTGCCAGAGAGATCTAGTGCCTTACCAAACTACAAGCCCCAGGATGCAACCATGGCCATTAAAGTGAAATCATAGTGCTATAATTGTGTAGTATGAAAGGTCTCCAGATTAATAGGCCAGTGTGTGGAAGTTTAGGGCCACCATATACCACAGTGCAGAAGGTAAGAAAGAGATGTTGGCCTTATGGATTTTTCTCCTCTTTGTAGCTACTTCTTCCTTTCATTCATGGCAAGTTGTAACACAATATCCTCAATATAACTTTGCACTGGTATGCAAACCCATATGGAAATAAGCTCCATGAAGCACAGTTGAATTTATTTCCAAGTAGATATTCATAGGATTGCGCTGCACATCTTTAATTATAAAGATGCACTATTTCTGTTTTATGAGCAGTTGTCTAGCAGCTACTTAGCTGTCAACAACATATCTCCTCTTCTCCTCTAATTGTCTAATACATTAATCAATAGTGCCTGAGCATTACCTTTCTAAGATTAAAAAGACTCTATTGTTGTCACAAGAGTGATGCTAATAAAAACCAGCCTTTTAAAAATACTTATAAATGTAATCACAATTACTTGCTAAAATAATCCAATGCATGTGTAAATTAAACATTTGCAAATAATGACGTGTTTGCATTTCATATCAAAAAGACAGAATGGTATCAATGCCCTGGTACATGAGCACATTGACTCTAATGGAAAGCAGGATGCAGGAGTTGTTCCATGTTAAAAGGGAATCATAGGTATCTCATTCCATCTCTATTCCATTCCATCACCAGACATTAGGAAAGCAGGACTGTAGTATAACTGATATTAGTAATACAGCAAAGGTCTGTCTGTTAGTGTATGCCACTCTAGAACTCACCATTATCAGTTTAGGATGTCAATTATATTGGCAGAGACACCTATATGGAAATTATGCCCAATGTCAGGGTTCATATACTGTCTGGCATTACATGGCTCATCTTCAGGACTGCTGGGAAAAACAAAAAACTTTTATACCAGTTAGGTCGGGGTCATCAGGATTGGAGTGTCATAGGCTAGCATACAAGCCTGGGTGTACTGGCACTCTAAAGCTTTTTGCTCCTACATTCATACTCTCCCAGGACAGGTGCACTATCTGGGAACAAGCTATCCTTTCTGTTTTCAGTTGCAGGTATTTCTCTGCGCAAGGAATCCACAGATTCATTTACTGGGCCAGTTGTAGAGCTACAGAATTGAGTTTTGGCCATTGTTTGGGTTAGACTTTGGCAGTCACCATTCAATGGATAGGCAAGCATGACATGAAATGGCCATGTGTCCATGTTAATATGTAGCAGTGCCGTTGCCTCATTTAAGCATCCCCACATTTTGCTAGTTCATCTAGAGGAAAATGACCTAGGGGTGGAGAAAGGAAAAGAGCTATTTCTTCATAGTCCCAAGAACTCTGAGTCTTTGTGGTAGTCCTTGTTCCTGCACAGAGGCAGGAAATGATTTAGTTTTAGCTGAGCTGCAAAGGGCCCTAAAGGAATTTTTCCTCTGTAGGTGGAGGAAGAGAAGCTGAGTTTCTCTGTCTCTCTTCTGTGGTGGGGATGTGCAAGAAGGGTGCAAGATTTTGAGAGAGGGGTGTTTGGTAAGGGTGATAGGCCACTCCAGAGGCCTTCACTCAAGGGCTGTGTGACCTGAGAGCAGTATGGGTAGCACAATGTAGGGAGTACCAGAACCCACTCAAATATCCAAGCCTACAGCCAATGTGGTGGGACAATTTGCCCTCCTCACCAGACAGCATGAGGCTGAGGATAAAGGGGATGGGATGTTATTCCTTGCCTGAACTCCTGATGGGGATTCTGCCCAGATAAGCAAGCTTTAGGCCTGAAGAACTGACTTAAGGTTTTCCTACACATTGGTTTCCCTTTGCAGATCTCCTGTTAAAATTAGTAAAGTTGTCCTAGTTCAATACCTCTCATGTTATCCTGCATCTTTATTCTGCTTCCACTTCTGTGAAGGGTAAGAAGCTGTTTACATGTATGTGTTTGCAGTTTTATGTTTGCAAGCTGTTAACAGTTTGCAGACATTCTCCATCTAAATTTAGACTTTATTGAGGTTAGATTTTCTCCACCAATTTCTCAATTTGTAAAGTGTTCTTTTTTGAAAAGTGGCTTGTTGTGTTACTTCAGGAAGAAAGCCTGATACTACAAGATAAAGACGCTTGAACCCTACAAAAGTGGCCTATTCTAGCTAGATTTAGTGAGTCTGCAATTTTGTTTCTTTCCCAAAGTTTTCCCTATCTAGATTACCCTTTCAGCTGTCTCCTTGTAACTATGGTCTGTCACTTAACTGACTCTTCTTCTGTTGACATCTAAACAGTTCTGGCATTATTTCCCTGCTATATAGTTGAGAGTTCTCAAAACTTCTACCTACAGGGACTTCTTACAGATCTGAGAATGGCTAAGGCCACAAAATTGGTGATGGAGGTAGGAATTAGTTTTGAAAAATGAAGATAGGTAGAAATGGAAGTTGACATAATGTGCTGCCAAGTTACTGGTATCATTTTTGCATTGATATCTGATCCCTCTATGAAATACCAAATTAACTGCCACAACATTCTCTTTGTAGGAGGCAATTCTATGTTCTTGTTCTTGTTATAGTCGTGCTATAATTATGCAGGGCCCCTATCCAGTCAATCATTAAAACAATCCACCAATACAGGGAAGAAATCATTTAGAATAAACCAGATGTCTCTTGATATTTTCAGAGAATCTATTTTGTTGATTTCACCAAAAATCTCAAAAACTGTGTCAGTGAGATATTTATATTTTAGAGGGGACATTTCAATTAATAATGGGGAAAAACTACTTGCTGATTTCTTTCCATAAGATGTATGATAGGCATATTCTGTGACGGTTAAAAGAACTAAAAAAATTCAAGGAAAATAGATTCAAAACTTGGAAATATGACTTTTTTTTTAATTGAGGTTTTCATAATTCCCATGTTAGAACAGCCAGTGGCTATGAGACATTTTCCAAATTGTAGTCCAAGAAAGAAGCTTTTCTGAGTTCTTAATACATTGATTGCTATCAAATGTGAAACCGAAATGGTACTCATTCATGTGTATTGTATCTCTGAGCAAAAGATGTTGGTGATAAATAGTGTGGGGGCATTGTTTCCTAAATGCCTTAGTTATAGACTTCTAGCAAAATCTGACTGACCATAGTTAGAAATGGGATACTTTACCAGACTGACCCTTATCTGCTCAGGCAGCACTTTTTCTAAAACTCTTACAACCCTAAAATCTTAGGGCAGCCTTCATCCGCTGGGTACCCTCGGAAGACCCATATGTTGTTACAAGCTGACACTTAAAACAAATGACTGTTGCTATTTCAGAAAACTGAGAAAGTAATTTGAGGCTTTGCTAGGTCATTGAATTGTTTTCCTTTTTTAAAAAAGAAAAAAAAGTAATGTCATTTTATTTTTTAAAAGCCTCATTATTTTCAAATGGGCAGGCACACAAATATGCCTTGAGAAGAACCGAGTTCATGACTGTCACAAAACATTGGAAGTCAGCATGGTAATGAGCCAATTTCTGTGGAAATGATCTCATTAATGCTAACTTTTTGCTGACTCCCAACTGATTCATGGATGCTTTGAATAAACGAAAAAGAGAGAGAGAGAGGGTAGGAAAGAAAAAGGAAGGGGCTAAGAGGATAGATTGAGAAGACATAAGAATTCAGTATCTATTCCTCACACAGCTTCAATCTATACAACAACTGTGGCTCGATGGAAGTATATTTCCCAGCAAAGCAAATGCAGCCTCTCTCTCTATCTGTCTCTCTGTCTCTCTCTCTCTCACACACACAGAGAATAAAATACAATTCGCACCTAGAAATCTTCTGTATTGCAAATTACAACAGCCCACATATTTGAAGCAAATACTCTTGTCCATTTCAGTGGATATGTATATCAAGGGTGTGAACCTACTATGGTTATATCCACCAAATAAGTTCCATCTACAGATGTTACTGGGCTCTCTAAATTGTTGAACCTTGGTAGGTTTCAGTGGGAGAGCAAACAACATAGCTCAGTGGCAGAACATATGCTTTGATGCAAAAGATCCTAAATTGAATTTTTGTCGTCTTGGAGAACTTCTGCTTTTCAATGGGCACAACTATTTGTGAACTATTTGTGTATCTGATTCAGTACCAGATAGATTCCTCTGTACATCTTCAAACAGTAACAACTCAAATTATAGTTTATACAGAAATCTCAAGCACCCACACATAAGGCATTTCGATTGATCCACTGTGATGTAGGAAAGTGTTAAATTTGCAGAGACTTTCTCTTTTGGAAAGTAGAATGGATTACCTATCCTTTGATTATGCTAACTGATTGGGATGGAGGACTATGGAAAAATAAACATGTCAGCAGTGTTATTAAGTGGTGATACTTATATTAATTAAGTGATCACAACAGCAGGGGAGATAGTAACACTATAAAAAACACTTTTATAGTGAAAGGAGATTCCCCAGACTTCCCTGGGGGTTCTGGAAACTATGGCTATGAAAATGTAACTCTTTAGAGGCACATCCCCAAAAGTTTGGGAGAGATTTTGAGTCCCACAACAAGTTGTTGGCTTCAAGCTATAGGACTATGGCTCATGACCAAAACAAGGGTTACTCATTATTTATGGCCCTGGAGGAGTTTATTGTGATGATGACATTCCTGACTTTATCTAGCCCTGCATAGTTTATAAGTCTGCTGAAATTCTAGTTCAATGAAATGGTTAATTATGCTGTAATCCATGTTCTTCCAAAACCTCTTTATCCTAAACAGGTTATCAACTGGGTCACTTTATGTAAAACAATTGATCTCTGTTAAATGGTGTGTCAAGAAAGACAAAGATCAAAGCAACAACTCAACTTTTGATTAGTCTAGTGCATATTTTGATGTAGGACAGGAATGGAAGAATCTGAGATGCAATAGTGACACTTATATGTGTATTTATTGGGGGTGGAGAGGTTAAAATTGAAGAATAGTTTTAAGGGTGCCAGTTTGTCATTTCTATATTAGGAATATTGCTGGCTAGCATTCCAGAATGGTTAACTGATGGTCAACAGTGGAGTAAGAGATGGATTCCCAGTATATTAAGAATTTATTATTTCCATAATATATTAGCAAAAAGAGAAGGAGAGAACTTGCATGGCCCATATACTCTACATTGAGAGTCTCACGACGGTTTTATCTCATGGGTGTGTTAAAAAAAAAACCACTATAAAATTGATATCAGTCAATACTGCCATTTTCTTAAATGGAAACTGCTGCCAAACAACATCGGCCCTGAAATTTATCTCCACACTCCAGGGAATGATGAAATAACAATGTAACAAATTGTACAAACATTCCATAAATGAAGAATATAACATATATTGACTTCTAGAAGGGTTTTCAGTGCAGCATCACGTCATAATCTGGAGATGTGTAGCTTAATCCAGTCTCTCATAGCCTCCACTGAATAATTCCTATATCCTAATCTGGAATGGATGACAAGAAGGAATCATGAACACTATTAAGAAATATATGGGGTAGGGATGCAATTTTTCACTAATCTTCCTCTCTAAGAAAGCAGTGAGTCATTTTAGCAATTTTCTAATGTGAAAAAATCTTTGGAAGCTCCAGATTCAGAGACTTCTTTTGAGATTGCTTTTGCATAAAATTTGCACTTTTTGAGAAAAAGACATCATTTTCTGCAAAAGAAACAACATTCTTCCCCTGCAGATGCAAGACGTGCTGCTTCCCGAAAATATTGTTTTCTGTGGGGAAAAAATGGTTTTTCCACCGGCAGAGTATGTAGTTCCCTGTACAGAAAATGATGTTTTCTGTACAAAAATACATGAATTTTGCCTGGAAAACGTCCTGAACTGCAAATTTCACATAAATCAAGAATATTTTTTAATCAGAGTTTCCTAAAACTCAAGAAACATATTTAACCATTTTTTCCAAATATTTTCAAACATACTTTCCATCCCTCCTTTGAGGAAGATTATCTCACACATTCAACATTTTCTGAATACTGTGTCCAATTCTGTGCACCTCAACTGAAGAAGGATGTCGACAAGCTGGAGCATGTCCAGAGGAGGGCAACCAAAATGGCAAAGGGTCTGGAAGCCATGCCCTGTGAGCAGCTGCTTAGGGAGCTGGGTATGTTTAGTCTGCAGAAGAGAAGGTTAAGAGGAGACATGATAGCCATGTTCAAATATCTGAAGGGATGCCATATAGAGGAGGGAGAGGGCTTGTTTACCGCTGCTCCAGAGACCAGGACAAGGAGCAATTAATTTAAGCTGCAGGAAAGGGGATTCCACCTGAACCTCAGGAAGAACTTCCTGACGGTCAGGGCTGTCCTGCAGTGGAATATGCTGCCTCGGAGTGTAGTGGAGTCTCCTTCTTTGGAGATTTTTAAGCAGAGGCTAGATGGCTATCTGTCGGGAATGCTTTGATGAGTGTACCTGCATAGCAGGGGGTTGGACTGGATGGCCCCTGTGATCTCTTCCAACTCTATGATTCTATGAAATCCGGTATTATTTGACAATACAGGATATATGACTAGGAGTAGTACTTCTATCGCATAAATGAAAGATTATTCATATGTCATATTCCCAACAGATATGGAATGCGCACTTTCCTAGTTCAACTTAGTTCCTCATTTAAAGAGAGAGAAAAATATTTTCAGCTGTTCCTTAAACTTCTCCAGTACCTCAATTTTTTCTTTGAATTTTACTTCAAAATAAATGTTGGGGGCTACTCTAATTCAGCACTATTGCAAGAGTGCAAAGAAAGGACTGAGTGCTGATGGCTGATGACAAGGATGCTAAAGATATGCTGAGTGAATCATGGGAGCCCAATTGCAAAACATCTGTGCCTTTCTTCTCTGTTTGCCAAGAATCTGAAAGAACCATTGAAACTATTGTTGCAGTTCAAGGAGAAGAAAACTATGAGAGATAGTGGGTGGATCAGGAAGACCATCCTTAATCTGGCATCCTCAACAGAAAGTAACATGTTCATTTTGCTCCCTCAAGTGATCCTAACTTCTTTTTTTGGATCTTCAATGTCACTATCATCTGTTCTCCTTCTAGTCACTTCACACTATTAATACATTCCAAAAAATATGTTTTGCTTGAAGACAGTTATCTAAAAATAAACACCCATAAATCTTCTACATCTTTTCTGTATCATAATAAATCCAGGATGGGTCTTTATGTTCTCATTATCCCCAAAGAAAGTATGTCAGGTGGAAGGAGTGGCAAATGGTGCATTAAGAAAGGAAGATATCTGAACAGTTTTAAAAAGCTCTGACTTTGCCTGAACAATAATGTTATGACTATGTGTGTTGACAACCTGGGTCAGATCTTACTGCAAGAGTTTTTGCACATGTGCACCTTTTTCCTAGTGGAGGAGATCAGGCTGGGATGCACCGATCATTCCAGTTACCAACACCTTGACATCAAGTCAGTTTTTCCCTAACTTGGAGCTGACTTCATCTCAAAACTATAATAAACAATGCCTCCTTAAAAACTTGGATCATAGACTAGGAATATGAAAATGAAAGAGTCAATGAAGTTCTAATCTGTCCCAAGAATCAAACTGAGTAAATTTTATTAAAGATTCAAAAGAAAGAAAGCTAGAGAGAGGAACTGGTTTCAAAATGACTGAATAATCATGCTTCATTTATTTTTCCTGTGTAAAAATCTTAACTTGGTTTTTGCAACTAGTGGCTGAGTCTAGTGACAAAAATCTCTCACTCATGAGAGCAATGTTTTCACAGATTGTTACAATATCACAGAGTAATTAAATGCCAAAATTGTGAAGTACAAATAGTAAAGATATGAGTTATGAACAATATATTCTGAAATGAGACCTTTTCAAGATTCTCAATAACAAATTATATGAAAACAGTTGAACTGGAACGCAAACTTCCATTTGGTCTCTCTTTCCCCAATCCTCTTTTTAATTTCTTCTCAGACTGTCAGAGATTTTTGCAAAGAAGAAGAAAAAGAAAAAAGAAATGCTCCATTTTTCTACAGGAAATAAAACATGCATGGAAGATGTACGCCAGAACTCTATATCACCATCTACATTATGTAACTTTTATGTACTTATTAAGTAGCAGAAATGCTAAGAGACCCTGTTAGTGAATTGCAAACAGGTGTAACAGGACATCAGCAAGTGTGCCTGAAGCACATCAGAACTGATGCAATGCACATTGGAACCAATGTGACGTGCATCCTGTCGCACATTGGTCCCATTGCACAGTGGTCATTTTACTGACTGTGCTACATAGTAAGGTAAGAGCAGCCCTTGACTGGATATGGAGGCTATGGAGCTGTCCAATCCTGATTCCTGCAGATGTAAGATCAATTACAAAGATGAAACTCCTCAACACTTTGGAGCACAACAGATGTGGGGGAGGGGAGTATCAGCTTCAAGAACAAAAGACACAAGCTATTCTCTTCTATTGTCTTCTCTCTAGCCCAACAGATGAGCACTATTGTACTTAGAACAATTTTATGCATGTCTACCTGGAATTAGGTCCCACTGAGTTAAGTGAAGCTTAGTTATAGAAATGGGGTGGAGATAGCAGCTATTATCTGTTAAATTCACTAGCTTTTTCCATATTGCTCTTCTCTTTACTTTATACAGGATTTTATTTTTATATAATTGGAATATAGATAAGTTGGATAACTTTTCACAAACAATGAGACAGGTGAGCTCACAAATGAAGAATTAAAAGAGCTACTTTCCATAATCCACAGGGGTAAATTTATTTTTCAGAACAGTTGCTAATAACAATTTCCTGCCTTAATCCAAAGCTAAGGCCTCCCCATGATTCCTGCAAAATAGGATCAGAAACATCTATTGAAGTGCTCAAATTAAGTCATTTGGCTACCTTTCTGGAAGTTCACCCAGTGATACCAGCTAGCCAAAATAAGTTCTCTTGTCCCGCCTCACCCACCTCCATTTCTGGATAATTAAAAATTATCTTGTTCAATTTTGAGTGGTGGCTCATATTATGTTCCCTCAGACTATAAAGATAATGGACAATTATGCAAACTGCTGCTGTTTCAATTCTGTTAAAATAGTAGGGTGTTACACAAAACATTCTCAGCTCCATCTAATCTAAAACACGTCTGGTTCTCTCTCTCTTTTTCCCCCATTTTATTTTGCCCCTGCATACAGATATAGAAACTTCAGAAACTTTTAAACACACATACTTCTTCTTGTTTCACTTTTAACTCAAAAATTATTACTTCTATTATTCATCAAAGACAAGTGTTCAAATTATTAGGAATGAAGCAAAGGGGATTAAAACCAGTAGGCACAGGACTTCAGAAAAAGTAGAGATCCTAGTCAATAATCTCCTTCAAACTCATCTTCTTACCCGTTTCTTAGGAATGGCCACCTGAAGTAAAAGAGAAGCCTCCTCTTGTCCTAAGCAATCCACAGCCAGAGACCAAATGGAATCATGTGAATGTTGTTTCAACATTAGTTGATAGCATCTCCACTCCACCTATAGTTATTGTCAAGTTTTGGGGTCCCACAAATAGAATTGTTGTAGCTTATATAGCCCAATCATCTGACAAGGCAAATGGCAAGGAGGCTGACATGCACTAATGTTGAGTTAATACGATTGCTCGGAAGCATGTCCTATCTGAAGTGGCCACTTCGTTAACGGTAGGCACTGGTCCTGCTGAGATTTATATTTGTGCTTCTTGAAGTTTTCAGAAATCTAGGTCTGTCCTGGAATGTGAGCCTTTTTAAATTTCATTCTCAAAGACATGAATGAATATTTTTACCATTTTTCTCCTTCTCAAAACCTTGACCTTATTGTAAGTCATCGGCTTTGCAGTTTAGGACTTTGCCTTACAAAAAGATTACACTTTTTTTTTTTTTGGCACAGAAAACAAGTTTGCTGGCATTCCTAAACAGAAAACAACATTTACAGTTTTTTTTCTGTGCAGAAATTTTTTAAGAAATTTTATTATCTGTGCAGAAAACTTTTTTTTCTGTGAGGAAATACTATTGTTGTTCAGAAAACACTATTTTCTCTGCAGCAAACTTTTTTCAACCCAGAATCTTGTTTTCTGCAGAGAAAATACCATATTATGCATTTTTGCAAACAGAATAAGTCCCAAACAGTAAAGATTCTTGCTGGCCTGGGATTCTTCTTGATGGGTTTCCCAACTCTTGAGAAACCCATTGTTTTTTGTTTTTTTTACCATTGCCTGGTTATATTCAAAAATTCTTTGCATCTGTAGTTACTCAAGATTAAATTTTATACATTTCTCTAACAAGCAGAATTGTAAATTTGCATTCATAAGACTAATAATTTCCTGTTCTTCCTTTATTTTGTTTCCTTCATTTCTTCTTTTACTTCTGCTTTTCTTATGTTTCTGCATGTGAAGCTGTCTTTACTCTATTTCCTTAGCCTACGAGGTGGTTCATTAGCAGTACAGTACAAGTTTTCATAGGGTGGATTTCAGAGTTAGTTGTAGAAATCTCCATTTACACTCAGCCAAAAGACCAAGAAGTGATTGGTTATAGACATCTCCATGTAACAGTAGGAAGTAACCACTTAAAGAAAGCTTTGGGATGGCCTCTGTTAATGTCAGAAGGTGTGGTGTCTGGTGTGGTGTGATGTCATGTGGTGGACCTTAGTTACGTTACATGGGCAGGTCTTATATATTAAATACATGGAGCTTGGTGAACAGTTAAGAAATGGTTATACTTCTTGATCAATAACTCAGGCAGAGATGCAAATGTCAGCCTTCCCTGAGGGATGTAATCTTACTGTATTTTTACACTGGGGTTAAAGATGCACATGTAGTTTGACTTTGTATAAAGCAGGTTCCTATACTCCTAACTGCAGAGTTGGGGGCAGTAGAGACCACTAGTATCACCAAATAAATCTCTTGCATGAAAGTTTCACAAACACTGAAAAACAACACTGGAGATGTTCACTTGTTTTGTCTCCACACGTGAGAAAGAAGCACTTCATCAAGTTTGTCTCCATCAACTGAGATTAGAATAATTTTGTGTTTAATGTATATATTTTTTTTAATTTTATGTGCATTTTGGAGTTTGAGGGTAGATATTTTTCTTGCACAATGCTAACAATTTTTTTAAAAAAAATCCTCCTTAAATACTTTTCTACAGAAAATGATGGTTTCCGAACAAATTGTTGTTTCTTTTTTGCAACAGCTTCTCCTCTTCCAATATTGTTTTTTTTAAAAAAAAAAAAAAATCCCCAAATAGAAGAAAACTCATTGTGGTTGACTTTTTTTTTCCAGTGAGGCATCACCATAAATCAAAAATGAGCAAAAATGTAGGGATGATTTCCACCCCTACCAAAAAGAATATCTACTTTGAGCAAATTAGGTTTCATCTCTACAACAGAAGGTACAGTTTCCCCATCTCCACTATAAAAGCCCCAACACATATGGAGTGTGGTGAGCATATAGGAACTGCACACAACCCTTAAGCAATAACTTATGCAGTGATGCAAATGACAGCCTATGAGTAGATATTCCTGCTGTGTCTGTACATTGGGGATTAATTGAATAATCTAATAAACCTACAGGTCGAGGCATAAGAAATGTTCATTCATATGGGCTGATTAGTAAGAAGGCAAGACTATACTAAAGGATAAGTTAGAAGACAGCCTTGTATATGGATGGGGATTTGGGGGTTTACAGGGATTTTCACATCTTTATTTTATGCAGGATGATAACAGATTTCTAATGGTGCAGTACAGTAATAAGAACATAAGAATGCCTCTAGCACTCAGTCTGTGGACTACTGATGTATAATATAGCTGCATATTAAATATTTTTTATGTCCTTGAAAGCTTACAGTGAGCTGTTCAACAACAGACTGAGTTTTAGTTAAGTGTCAAACTAATTACACAAGAGGTAAGGGATGGTTTTGCATCTTTCCAAACTGATAATCCACGTCTAGCTACATTGTAGTCCTCCATTTTTTGAATTGTACACAGGCTTTTTAAATCATGTTTTATTTTCTTAAGAGTTTTCTTTTGTTTTGCTTGCTCTGTTTCACTGTGCCCACATCAAGCAACTCATCTGTTCAATTCCTAGTAAGACTGATAGGAAGGATCTCCAAGCATCTTTGAGGTAAGACCCTGGGGAATTCTCTCTGTACTTCCCACTACTGGGTTTGCTGTCATCTTTTGTTACATATGAAGGAGAGAATTATCTCAGCAGCACACAAAAAGGGAAAAAGAAGGAACTTGTATTCAAGCAAGATTCAAATGTATCCACATCTGATGAAGGTGAGTTCAATGCAAAATACTATTGAAGGAAAAGCTTGTGAACTGAGTAAAATGAGGTTTGGGAGAGTTCTACAAAAGCAGTGAAATTCTCAAAAGTCAATTTCCTTTTAGGACCAGAGATGACACATATCTCAAATAGTCAGTGGGATTCAAGAAGATCGTAGATTCCCCTTTCAATTGCAGATTGCCTGCACCAGTTTGATTAATGTGGATTTGGCTATTATTGTTCCATGTTCCAGGGCTCAGTAGAAATTATAAAACTATTGATATTCATTTATAATTGACACTTATGAGGACTCCTTAGCTGAGAGCTCTATCACCTGAACCAACAAGTATTATAAACAGTTTCTGAGCACTTATTGGAAAAATGAAATTCTTTCAAAATATTCTTTCACTATCATTCTTTTTCTTGGAGTCACCAAGAAAGATGATACTGATGGTCCTAGGCAATACAGATGCAATTCAGATGCACATAGAAAACATTTAATTTGATCTTCAAAATAGTTTCAAATGAAGAACAACTGGCTTGTATAATGTCCATGTGGGTTATGGGTGTGTGCATACAGATGGCAGAATAAATAACTGGTGGGATGCAGTTTGGTTTGAGAGTCAAAATCCATGCAGTCTTCTCTTCATGGTAGCAATTCAGAATAATTACCCACCATCAATCTCCAGGAATGCAGATGCAAGGGTTTTGCTCCAAGCATCTTTAAATGTTACTCTCCCACAGGAAACTGTTGCCGTCCACATAGATAGTGCTGACCATCTACAAGACAGGAGGAAAAAGAAACTCATGTGAAGCAGGAGGTCTGGTCCTATCACAGTCAGACCTCTACTTTTCCGAGGGTTCAGGGCACAGGAAAAAGTGGAAAAACTGCAAATATTTTCCCTGCTTCTACCCAATGGAGTGAGCAAGGGAATATACATGCACACTCTCGTCCTCCTGCCCCCCAAATTCTCTCTCCTCACCACTTGTTTGAGTGAATGCACAAGGAAATAAGCACTCTCCTGCCCCTCCATCCCCTCACCTCCCCCGTCCTGCCTGATCAAGTGAGTGAGCGAGGGAATATATGTACACCCCCTCCTATGAATTGTGTCCAGAGGAGGGCCACTAAAATGGCAAAGAGTCTGGAAGCCATGTCTCATGAGCAGCTGCTTAGGGAGCTGGGTATGTTTAGTCTGCAGATGAGAAAATTAAGAGGAGACATGATAGCCGTGTTTAAATATTTGAAGGGATGTCATGTCGAGGAGGGAGCGAGATTGTTTTCTGCTGCTCCAGAGACTAGAACAGGGAGCAATGGATTCAAGCTGCAGGAAAGGAGATTCCACCTGAACCTCAGGAAGAACTTCCTGATGGTCAGAGCTGTCTGGTAGTGGAATATGCTGCCTCAGAGTGTGGTGGAGTCTCCTTCTTTGGAGGTTTTCACAAAGAGGCTGGATTGCTGGATCTGTTGGGAGCGCTCTGATGTGCAATCCTGCATGGCAGGGGGTAGGACTGGATGGCTCTTGGGGTCTCTTCCAACTCTATGATTCTATGATTCTATCTCCCATTCCCCCATCCTATCCCCTTCCCTCCACCCATCCACCTAAGCAAGTGAGTGGGTGCATGAAGGAAGCAGAAGTGGCAGCACATAATCCTCAAATAACCAAATGCCTTAAGATCAAAGCCAGAAATGTGGAGGGATGACTGTATTAGACAGAGTGAAGTAACTGCCCAAGGCGGCAGATTCTAAGTGTCATAATAGGGCAAGAAGTTGTTATATTCCCTCTTTTTCTTATTGTGTATTTACTATCAGAGAATGGGAAGAGGTGTTTGGAGGATTTTATGTCTCAAATAATTACCTGGCCTTGTGTGTTCTGAAATTCAACTTGGGACTGGAGGCTTTTTTTGTTCTGCCTCAGGCATCAAAATAACTTGGGCTGCCCCTGCAAAGCAGAGACACCCTTTGGATCACAGCCATTCTATTTATTTTAGAACTGAGCTCAGCCATAAGAATATGATTGAAATGGTGAAGCTAGCAGGCACAAATATATTGCTCCTTTCAGGAGAGTTATATATCTTGATAGCTTCTGTATATCTTCACCAGCAGTGCTTGCAGTGAGTAAGAATGCTTTGTAAAATGTCCCTTATGAAATGAACAGTCAAAAGCCTTGACTTTATTTCTCAGCCTGTTGACCTAGCCCATCAATTTTGCTTTACCCAGCAGTGATTTGCAACCACACAGATCTCTTTTACAATAAACAGTGGATGTGGAAAGAAAACAATATTAATTCAGTATCTGCCTGTACATGCATGTACAAAGGGTTCTTGTTCTTTACAAGAATAAAGAATTCTTGTAAAAGTCATATATTTAGTTGGCTTCTTTTCATCTGTTCAAGATGGAGGATAACTTAATTTCAATAAGATTCTACTAAGCACTTATGAAAATTTGTAAATGTAAAAAAAAATAGTGGGGAAAAAATGTGTATGTGCCTTCAAATCACTTGTTAACTTACAACTATTCCATGAATTTCATAGGGTTTTCTTAGGCAAGGAATTGGTTTTGCCAGTTCCTTCCTCTGAAATATAGCCTGCAGCACGTGCTATTCAATGGCAGTCTCTCATCCAAGTAAATTAGAATTGGCACATTTCTCCTTTGAAAGACAAGACATAAACACTTAAATTTCTAGGTTGGAATCACTGTGTTTTAAGCCATAGTAAATTGGGGTTGCCAGTTTGTTTTCTGAGAAGCTCCTTAGTTTGACTTATAGGCAAGTACAATGTGGTCCTCCTATGCTGCAAATAGATCTAACTTTCCTTGAGTGTGTTTGAAAGCAATAAGTGAATGTGTTTGAAAGCAAAGCTGATTTTCTCAACTGTAATATATGTGCCTTAATATAGTTTGTGATCTTAACCATCATTCAGGTGGATTTAAAAACAAACAACAACCTTGCACCAAGTGATTTCTGTGGGACTGTCCAATTCTATGAGAATTCCTATGTGTAGCAAGTTAAGAAGTGCCCCATGCCCACAGAATTGATAATTGGGTGTGGAAAGTACATTCCACAGTACCAAAACTCCAGTTCCAGAAAGTACATCTGTTTTGAGTACCTATTAGCTTGTCATTTTTGGAAAGAAAAGTAGCTAGAGCCCTTTTTGGGGCCATTTCTGCACTACACTGTTAGAGCACTATAACACTATATTCCACTTTCAACATCCTGTGGAATTCTGGGATTTATAGTTTACTGAGGCCAAAGAGCTCTCTGGCTGCAAATTCTAAAGGCCTTTCCCTAAACTGCAAACCCCAGGATTCCATAAGATGCTGAAAGTGGAATAAGAGCACTATAACAGTACAGTGTGGAAATGGCCATAGTCTTAGACAAAATAATATTCCAATGGCAGAAAGCTTTTTTTTTTTTTTGCAACACTTTTTCACTGTTGTCTTTCACCTGTTATTAAAAACAATGTACATAGCAGAGGGATTTTGTTAAAATTCTTTAGATGAAAATCATAGGAATATCTCCATTCTGGTTTAGCTCTTTGTAAATTCTACAAAAAATCGTGAGTCTGCAAGACTAAAATTTTCCAGGAGGATTATGCTGGTTTCCCCATTGCACTACATGCTGGAGAATGATTACCTGGCCACTCTCAAGTATATTCTGTTAATTTCCTGATTGTGGTACTGTAATATTAGGTGTGGGGTACCCTTTGTAAAAATGTAGTCTCTCATTTATTAAGCACAACATCTAAAATCCACAAAATAGTCTTACTTTCATTCAAAAATGCACAAAATACATGATGAAAGCTTTTGAAGTTTCATTGGCTTCTTCATCAGGCACAAGTGTTAAAAACCATACAAGAGAAGAAATATGTTTTCCATATTTTAGGATATCACTTATTGAGGAGTACCTCTAATTTTAAAAGACCTCCACACTCTTTCTTCTTCTTAGGCCCTGGACCCAATTGGAAATGCTGGCATTGACCGTTAAAGGTCTATATGATCCAGGTAGTGTGGTCTAAAAATATCTGGGTGGGCTCAGTTTCGGAAAAACTGTTCTAGAACAATGGTTCTTTAAGCTGTTTGCTGTGAGAAATTTGCAAGATCCTCACTCCCATTGTACCAGGGAAGTCATATTCGTGTTGACAGACTACAATTGTTTCGTTCTTTTCTGGAAACTCACCATGCACTGACAGCCAATACCTCATAAATCAGATATGGTTTATAGACCACCACTTTGGGTAGCAATGTTCCAGACGATATCACAGATCTCTACTCACCATGTACTATCGAAAACCAGCTTGTGGGCATGGGGGAGATCACATTAATCTCTTCTAAGTAGAGCCAAAAGGATATACATTCAAGCAGATTTCTTGTTTTATTGTGCTGTACTTTCTCCAGCACTTTGTGGTTTATAGACCAGGCTGCGTTAAGTAGCTTTCTGCTGATCTGCTCTAAAATAAATAATAGATCAAAGGCCAAAGTTGCTGTCAAATAGCATTTTTTCCCTTTACTGTATTATTATATTTTTCCTATCAACAATAACAACAGCAAATGCTACAACTAAATAAAACAAACGCTACAAGTAAAAAACAAATACTACAAGTAAACTAAAAGAAAGGGAGTGAAAGACAGAAATGGAAGAGTCTGTATTTATTCCTCTACCTGGGAAAAAAGGATCATGCTGCCATCTTTTAGATTTGATAGAAAATAAATAAATAAACATATTTACCAAGAATATCACAATTTTGCCTGCGGCATTCTTTTTCTTTCTCTCCCTCTTTAATCCCTGAAATAGCAGCTATAATAGCAATGTTGACATAGCAGTTACATTTGGGGAGAGAGAGTTGCATTCTATAAGGCCCTTTCAAAAATCAACAAAGAAAGCTAGCTTGTTTCCATAACCTGCAAATCTCTGATTTCACTAGACATCAATTATATTCCAAGTGAGAGCCAAACGGTTCAGTGCAGGGGTATCAATGCATGGATCTATTAGTTCCACAAAGCTGTTCGGGCTTCCTCAAGTCCCTAAAGTCTAAGAAGAACAGCAGTTTCCCTTGGCACAATTTGCAATCAGCAGAGCAACAAGTAACAATATTAATGTGGTTCTGACTGTTGTGATATGCTTTGTTTTAATTGTCTGTAAACAACATTATATTATTTTGATATTAACTCTGTTAATCAACTTGGAGAAATTTTCTCTTGAAAGGTTGTATACTTGTTTTTAAAAAGAAAAATATCATCATCATCATCATCATCTTCATTGGATATCTCCTCAGTGGACTTCTGGAAAATCTTTCATTTCTGTGAATAAGTCTCTGAGACACTTTCAATTGTTATGAACCCAGTGTGGAAGCTGCTGGGGGGAGGGGGAATACTTGCAAGTGTTGGTACTCCGCACAAAGGGAAGCATATTTTATACATGAGTTGGTTAGTTATGTGAAGGTTCTTCATACTTGCACCATATGTTGTAGTGGTTAGTTTTGGACAAGTACTGGGAGGACTGAGATTTGAATGCCTTTGATTCTTCAGTCACTCACTTTAGCTTGACCAGACATATCTCATAGGGCTATTTTGTGGACAAAAATGGGGAACATGTGTATGCTTTGTGGAACTTTTGGAAGAAAATATGGGATGTACTATACGTGTTATAAATCAATCAGTAATTAAGAGAATAAGTTGAATCATGTTGAAAGTGTAAATTCTCTTACCCATATGTTTGTACTTTTTTGGCCATGGTCAAATGAGCATATTCAGTTAATGGCTACATAAGCAGAGTTTCACAAGTGTAACATTTCACATGGGCCCAAATCTTATTGTTAACTCCAGGTAGAACAAAACATCTGAAACAATTGCATTTACCTACTTAGGAGTGGGCAATTGCACAGGGGTGGGAGCTAACCCTCCCTCTCAGTGCTATCTCTCATCTAAGCGTGATAAAATACAGTGTCTTCCCCCTATTATTCCTCCAAGATGGTGACAAGAAGTGATGTTATGTGCTTCCTGTCACTATTTAAAAAAGAAACAGATGGAAAAGAAGGTATTTGAGAAGGGTTGGTGAGTTCCAGGGTTGGAGAGGGGTTTTTTTTTTATATTTGCAAGCACTGGGGAAGTTTTGAGTGCTATTTCTGGGCAATTTTCACCTGAGAATCACACTATTTTTTTTCTAAGGAGGACACAGGAGCTTTAGAAGATTGGTGGGTTTTTTAGAGGCCAGAAAGGTGGTCTTGAGAGATTGCAAGTGATCTACAGGCTGCACTTTCAACCCTGCTGAATTACACATTGACTCACCATTTAATAATTGGTTCAAAGAGTCTAATCTATTTGGGACTAACCAACAGGACTGTAGCCATATAGCTGTGCATTTTTGGATGCTGCACAACTATTTTTCAGTGTCTTCATCATACCATTTGTTCATTGGAGTGTTGAAAGAGTCACTGTGAATTCCAAATTGTTCAACTGGATAATACATAATGATTCACTAGCCACTACAGAGTTGGTTGCACGCAGTAAGTATTCAGCAGACGGGCAGTGCAGAACAACCACTATATAACTCCATGAATGTATGCAATCATGATGTTCTATCTTATTTGACTAATGGCATTGCACTGTGTCAACATTTGGTCTAGTCTAGACTTGGTATTGGATAAACTTTGGACTCATAGGCCCTTTTTGCATGACATTTTCCATGCGAAAGGGCCCCTCGAGTGGTGTGTAAATGTGAGGAGCGGTCCACACGACACACTCACATTTGTGTGACACTCCAGGGTCTGACAGGGACCGCACACACACTTCTTCATTTTCAGCTTTAAGCTGAAAATGGTGCACGGTCGCGCATCGCTCTGGGGCCCATGCACTTACCTTGTGTGCAGAGCCTTGGGAGCTGGGCTGGTCATGCTTCCTGTCCAATGCAGCCTGGGAAGGTCCCACGCTGCACTGTGAAAGGACGAGGTGGGACTCTCATGTGAGCAGGAAGCTCGTGCAGTGCTGAAGAAACCCAGACGTGAGGGCCTCTCAGAAGAGGCTGCTTGTGTGAGCATCGCACCCCAGCGCCAAGAAAAGGTGAGTTACGGAAAGGGTCATAGTTTCTGAGTTATCATCAGTGTGTATCAGGATCTCTCACCAAATCCAGATTTACTTCAGAGTAAACTTTGAAACCTCAATTATTTAAAAAAGATAATCCGCTTGTCCTATGTTATTTCTGGGATGGATTTGTTAAGGATAGTGTCCTTATTCATTGCTGATGAGAATGAGTTGCAGGCCATACCTTCCTCATCCCTGCTATAGACGTTGCCATGTTCTGATCTGATAAATACTTGTGGAGGTAAATGTTTCAAAATGAGACATTTTGCAGACATTGTGCTTTACTGGAATTTCTTTGTAGCGATTATTAAAATAAGGTCACGATGGCCATTGGATGGTCATTTGGTCTTGACCTCACATACCTTTTCCACCTCATTATCATTTTCAGTGACATGGTTTTGGCTTTGGGACAATCTTTTTCTCTTGTCCTGGAGAGACTCATTTCATCTAATAGTTTTAAGTATGTGGGTTCCCTTAATTGGATCTAAACATTCATGGTGTTTGTATTCAGGCTGAGCAAGAAGTCATTAAGCTCTTTTGTTGACTCTCTCTTTCTCTCTCTCTCTGTGGGTATCTGTTTGTAAGTGTAAAGGTGTTAGCTTCCAAGTTTTCTCACGGTGAATGATTGCATAAATCACTTCTCCAAAAAGATCTATTTTCACAGTTCTAGACAGCAAAAGTCTTCAAGAACATCATTCTGGAAGCAAGGTGATAGCTATTTTTTGACAACTAATTACATTTGTTTTTGCCATCAAACAACAACAAAAATAACTGCTTTGTTCCAAAACCATATTTTCTAAACTATCAGAGCTTTGTGTTGTCAGTGAGACACAAAAAGTTTTACTGCTTCAGCAAGCTTTTTTCTTTCAACTTTACTCTTGCTATAAAATCACAGGATTTAAATTGTCATCTTTCAGATGTTTGTTTCACCTGTAATGTTTTACCTATACAGATATCATTCTCATGGAGGAGAAGAAAACCCAAAACATCATCATTCTGTCTAGAAATGAACTTTCCTGTCTCAGTTGAGCATCTGGAGGGGATAAGTTCCAGAGATCCTGAGGCAAAACACACCAATCTCTAGGCCACAGCAAGGCCACATTCCCATAATAGACATCTTCTGACCCACCTATTGTTTTCCTTTAAAAGTCCCCTTGTGTATTCTAATCTGGGAAAATATTGTGACATTTATTCCTCCTTGGCTCAGTCTAGGCCTTGGGACCAAGAGTGAACCCAAGGACCATGGCACAATTGCCCCTTGTACACCACAAAGAGGCTTTCTTAAATTAGTGAGGGGTTTTGGGTATATGTGTTTGTTGGAAACCACACTGGGAATTTGTGGAGTCATTATGTGTCCCACTGGCTACACTTGGCACTTCACTGCTGTATCCTGAAATAGGCTCATCTGGACAGCTTTTGAAGGCAATTAGACAAATGCACAGATGATAACAATATCAGTGACTAATACTTATTACACCTTTATTACTTCAAAAAGCAAGGGCAGATGTCTTTCAGTCTAATTGCTCGGAAGCAAGCGGAGGAAGATACAATTGTTTTGTGTGTCGAATTCTGATAAGCATCAGGTTGGTCATTCCAGGAATTAATACAGGAATGTAATTTTTCATTCATTTTCTTCTCAAATGAAGCAACAAGAAATTTTGGAAATTTTCTTCCTGATAACAACAAAATCTTTGAAAATCATACCGTTTTCAAAGCCTGTTTGCAATTCTATGCAAAATTTGCTCTTGGTTGTACTATGGGGGGAAAAAATCTTTCCAGAAAGTAACATTTTCTGAAAAGAAGATAAATTTCTGCAGATAAAAGCTATTTCTTGCTCAGAAAATGTTGCTTTCTGTGCAAGCAAGCCTGTTTTTTTGTTTTTTGTTTTCCTCAGGGTAAGCTTCAGACTTCAGAGATTCTTGTCAAGCCAAAATTGTTCTTGTTAGGGTTAATTTACATTTGAAAAATGTATTGTTTAATCATTTTTCCCGTTTTTTAAAAAATATTATTTCCATTTCTAGAGGATAGAGTAGTGATGGAGCAAACCTTACAGTTTTAGTGAGTAGTATATGGCTTAGTGAATAGTGTATGACTACTCCAGCATGCAGCCGAAAGGCTTAATTTAAAAGAAAAGATAACAGTGTTCACTCCCCCCCCCATGGTAGCACAAACTTCCAAAAGTAACACCATGAATGTTTTATAGTGGTCAACCAATTTTCCTCTTAATAGTCACCATGAAATGGCATTCCATAGCCAACATGTAATATTAAGTATTTTGACAGCATTTGACAAGCCAATATGTGATAATTTTTTTATAGCTGATAGCAAATGATATTTGATGGTAGCATGGTACTTGAACATGATTTCAGCAAATCACCTCATCTGCTTTCTCTCTCTCTCTGTCTCTCTTCTTCAGTTTCAAAGAAGGCTGCACTGGAGCTGCCAGGTAGCTGACTGCATAGGAGCAACACAACACCTCAGATATGGAAGAGGGCAGAGAGATAAAACTCTCAGAAGTATTGGAAGAGGATGGAAAGACCAGGATATGAAATGGTTGGCTGCCAGATATGGAGTCTTCTGGTCAGTTGCTCAGATATCAAGGTTGCTCCAGGGAGATGTTTGGGAGGTCTGGTAAGCTAGTAGCACTGCCAAAGCTTTTCTAAGCAATGTTGCTGTTGCTGCTGCTGCTGTTGTTGGTGTTTGTCTTCAAGTCATTTCCAACTTATGGACACTCTAGCGTGAACCTATCATAGGGTTTTCCAGGGCTGAAACTGTGGGATGCATCCAAAGTCACCCAGTAGGTTCCCAGGGTCCAGAAAGGGAATTGCGCCCTGATCTGCAGGGTCATAGTCCAACATTCAAACCACTACACCATGCTGGAACTCTACATCACATATAATTTGATCCTAAGCTCAGCAGTGGCTTGAGGCTTCCAACACATTTGACCGGTGAATCCACTCTGCGTTTTTGTCCAAACTTTAAAAGAGCTATCCAAGGTGCTGAAACTATTTGAAGAACATGATTCAGTACCTTTTATAGCTGCTTTCATGTTTGGAGAGAAGTCTGGAACAAATTCATCACACACTGATATAAGATTCATCAGACACTATTGCCTAGTTCAAGGCAATTTTCATACTTCAAACTATGCCCTTGTACGTTGTTTTTATAAAACAGAAAATGGCAACAATTTATTCTTTAGGAATGAGACTGTGTGGGTGGGATTTAAGTAAAATTGGCACTATAGCCTTTAGCTTTCCAAAATGCAAATCTGTGCTGAAGTATAGCT
This sequence comes from Iguana delicatissima, assembly GCA_948472985.1. Taxonomy (NCBI): domain Eukaryota; kingdom Metazoa; phylum Chordata; class Lepidosauria; order Squamata; family Iguanidae; genus Iguana; species Iguana delicatissima. The sequence goes on along the minus strand of CAOKZL010000599.1, from coordinate 259,626 downwards.
TGAATATCTGCTGCTTTGTCTGCTGCTGTCTTTCAGATCTTACATCCAAGACTGGTATGTTTATTACGACTTTTTCTTGGAAACTGCTTTGGTGGTGGTGAGGAAAGCATTTGATTTATTCATAATGAAGTGAGTCTATTAAAGTGCCAGAGACTGAGAAATGGCTGAGCCTTGTAAGCTCATCAAACTGTTTTTACTTACACTACATTGTGTTACATTTTAAAGGGAGATTAATTGGGAGGAATTATTTATAGTCAATGTCTTCAGATGGCCTAATTGTGATTTAACTTGCTTGTTTTAAGTGCTTTTTGGGGATGGGTAGGTGGTGTGTGTGTAAAGCTGATTAATTAGAAGTGCATCTGTCTCTGTGTTAGCATGAGCAGTTCGCTTAGAAATAACTTCCAGTATTCTATTTACTCTTGATAAACTCATTGTTGGCAGAGACAAGGGGGGAAATATCTGCTACAGCTATGCCACAAATCAAAACTGATATTTTTCTTTTTTCTTTTTTTTTAAAGTTTGTTAGATTTTTTTTTTTCAGTCATGCTGTGAAATGCAGTTTGCTTTCAGAATTATTATTAATGCAGTCAGCTGTTTTAGATGAAATATCCAACATTGTCACAAAATTTTCCAAGCAACAGGTGCTGACCATGGGTACATTTCCACAATCCAACAGAGATATTGAGCATGCAGGTTGAATGGATCTTTGCACATTTTGGACACATGATAAATTGCTTTTCTGTAGGGACCTGCAAAGCACTCTGGAGATTTCACTAGTGTTAATGAACCTTTTTATTGTTCCTTCCAGTAATAAACTGCAGAAAGAATCAGGCAATGTGTATGCTTTGTGAACCAGCTGATGAAATTTCCAAATCAAACCCTGTGGTTCTGAAATCTGGATGTTTAGGTTTATATAATACAACATTACAGGACTATCAACAAGATAGCACTGTATAATGCAGCTTCTATCTGCCTTGTTACTTCTTTCCTTTCAAGGTGTCATTTTCCTGATTTTGAGAAGTCTGTGATTTGCAAAGGCCTACATCTGTGTACCAGAATCCTCATTTACTACATATATTTTGAGGAGGAGGTATTCATTACAAAACAGTGCAAGAACCACCCGTATTCACTTAGGGTATGACTTTGTCACAAGGAAACTGTAAGGGAGAGAATCTTTAAATTGCTGATGGAATTTAAATTGCATTTCTCAGCCTCAGAATATGAAGTGTTGTCAGATGACTCCTTTTAGATAAGGGATTTACATCTATGAGAAGTTGCAGGAAATTGACTGCAGAGTTAATGAGGAAAGAGTTGATTTGGTCTTGGCTCTTGTTTCATTAGGAGTTAACTGACTAAAATGATAAGCAGCCTTCAGCTTTACTGAAGGATTATTTTTTTATCACAATGCAGATCACACTGTTTGGCTGTCCAAGTAAGCCAGTAATCTTCCAAAGAGAAGAGAGAGGGAGGAATAGAACTGTATATATATTCCTCTTTCTTTTCTTCCTTTTTGCTGGATAATTCTTTTTGCTGTGATTGAGCAGACATAATGGCAGATATTGGGACAAGGAACCTCAAGACATGCTCTGAGAAAAACAATTTATTTTGGATGTAGTTTATTGATTGTACACCTCAGCCTGTTAAGGCTTCCTGCAGGATTTTCCAATCATATGAGTTAAAAAAGGAGTTGTAGGCTCTGTCATTATATTATTAAAAGTCAAGATATGTCCTCTTCTTTTTTCTGTATGTACAGGCTATAATGATCAAAAAATGCCTTGCCCTGCACATACCTAGAGGCTATGCTGTCACCACTATCAGCTGTGTTTATCTCTCTGTTCTGAGATCTTTAGATATTGTGTAGGATGGGGTAGAAGTATTTTAAATAACTATATTGGCATATCACATACACTAAGACTGAGCCTAGCACAGACACAAATTCAAATTATGATATCTAGGTAGACATAGTTGAAATAAATCCCTGTACTTGGCATAAGCTGAGAGGTTCTCTCACTGTTGTTATTACTTTAAACAAGTTCCAGAGCTGAGGTGTTAAAAAAAAAATAGGCACTGAAATAAGACAGCTGCGAAATGGATTCTTATGTTCCAGTCTTCACTGCAGAAGTTGTTGGAGTGATGCCTGCCTTTGAACCATCGCTTCAAATATATGTGCTTGAACAGCTATATCAAACAAAGGTGATCAAGGTTGATGTTTTAGAACTAAATTACAGTCTAAAGAGTAACCAGACATCATGAATGGAATTTAACGGAGAGTTCTCAGAGAACTTAAACTGTTGAACTTTTGAATAAAATGTATAATATTTCTCAATTCTCAGTTCTTACTGGTAACCACTGTAATAGCCAGAGAGAGAGAGAGAGAGAGAGAGAGAGACCGAGACAGAGAGAAAGAGGTGCATGGAATTACAAAGCTGTTGACTTTTTCCTCACAAAATGGTGGGTTTAATGATCTAAAATGGAAATATGATGTATACAGAACCAACTTTATTGAGGGATTTTGTGAGATTAGTAAACATACATAGGATCGTATAGTGCATGTATCTAAGTGGAAAGTTTAGTACACTTTTGATTCAATTTTATAGCCCCTTTTAACTGTTTGCTTGAATGTGTGTGCTATAGAAGTTCAGGGGGAGTACATTTATTTCTGAAGTTTATGGCAGATCCCCTTCAAATTTTCTCAGTGTGTGAAATTTGAAGAGGATGATTGAGTGTGTATAGTGGAAGACATTTAGAGATCTTTCTGATACCAACGAATTTTGGTAACGCAGGGCTCCCTATTGTAGGAAACCTTCTAAATATGTTTACAGACAATGCAGCTATAGACAAGGTATAAAGATGGGCTGCTTTTTGAGGCTACCTATGATTATAACTCAGACACTTCAGCTGGTACAGAATGTGGTTGTTTGAAGCCTTCATAAGGCTAGATAGTTGGATCTTATTAGTTCTTTATTAGCTATATTGATTGACAATTAATATTTGAACAAGTTTAAAGTGCTGTGGAGAAGTGAAAATATTTCATTTTCAATGTCATTGAACTTTTCTAAATCCCAATGCCAACTGTATTCTATCTTTGTTTCATATCAGGTTGCAAGATTTTATGTGTGGGGTGGTAGATGCCTTGAAATTCATGCATATGGTAGAAAATAAATTTCTCCTAAGGTATGTACGTCTAACATTTTTCTTAATGCATGCACTTATTTTCCATTTTTTCCATTGACCAAAGAGGGTGTGCACACATTTTTCATAAATGTGTTTTTTGAGTTGTGTGTATTTATTTGTGCCTAATTTAAAGAAAAATATGAGGGAGGGAGAATGTAGGGGAAATCTGCTGATTGGAGTTTCTCTTCAATAATAGGAGATTGAAATATAGAAATGTACTTTCCCCAATAACCTCACAGGCCACAAATTAGATAACTTCATTTTCTGTGCTGAAAATTAATTCCTTTTCCATACCTAGTGATCTTTAAGAGGGGTTGCTGACACCACTATAGACTGGCTCTAAGATTACCTTCAGAACTCCTAAATCACCACAAAGAACAGTCAAATTAAAAGTACTACAGCAGGAGTGGGATTCACAGTTTTCCAGATATTATTGGACTGCAAGTTCTAGCAGCCATGACTAGTATAACTAAGAGGGATGAACTCTGGAAACTGCAAACCAACAACGTCTGGAGGGCTTAATGATTACCATGGCTTCATTTGAGAGGATGCCTTTCCAACTATGGTTCCTAACCAAAATAATTTCCTCCTAGTAAATATATGGTAGACTTTATTTACAGATGTACAATGCAGTTCTGTATGGTGTCTAATATTGCCCGGATCAAGGAAAGTAGTGGTGCCTTGCTATTCTGCTTTGGTCAGACATCACCTGGAATGCTGTGTCCAACTCTAGGTGTCACATTTCACAAAGGATATTGACAAGCCAGAACAAATCCAGAGGACAATTACCAGGGTAATCAAAGATCTGGAAACCAAGCCCTGTGATGAATGGGTTAGGGGCTGGATATGTTTAGCTTAGAGAAGAGAGGGAGCTGACATGAAAGACATCTTCAGATGTCAAAGGGATGTCATTTAGAAAATGGATGAGATTGTTTTCTTTGACTTCAGAGCCTAGGACACAAACCAGTGGCTTCAAACAGCAAGAAAAGAGATTCCACCTAAGCATCAGGAAGAACTGGTTGTCAGTGAAACAGACTTTCTCAGCAGGTAGGGAACTTTCTTTTCTTTAGAGGTCTTTAAACAGAGACTGGATCTCTCAGCAGCACTTTAGTTGTGTTTTCCTGCACTGCAGGTGGTTGGACTAGATGGACCTTACAGTACTTTCCAACTCTATTGTTCTATGATTCTATCTTTCTGAAGAGACTTTCACAACATATCTGCTCTCTGCATCCTTTAGCTGAAGAGTTTCTGTTGTATTTGCAGTGGTTAGGCACTTATAATTTTTTATTTTATTTTAATTGACTTGTTTTAAAGTGGATTCTAATCCATAAGAAGTGGGTACAGGCTGAATGAGTACTACAGTGAAAGAAAGGGAAGATCAGTGAAAGTGAAAAGGGAAGGCAGAGAAGAACAATAGCTTTGGGATGGGAGTAGGCTAATAGTTTATGAACCCAGGCAAAACTGATTACATTTGTTAGTAATGAGTTCATAGGTGATCAGTAACTATTACTTGCCTATTTATTGTTTGTCTATTTGTTTTTGCTTAATCAGACAAGGATCTGAATATGGCCTCTGTTAAATCAGCTGGTATTGTGGTCACTCACCTCCAGTGGTTTGACAACAATTCTTCCACCTTTTCCTTGGTAACACATAGAAAATGAAGGGGTGCTTCTCTTTTGTTAAATTAATGATTGTACTAAAGCATAAGCTCTTCTGTTGTATTTAGAATGTTTTTTCTCCCTTCGTCATAGCTAGGCTTATAGACATCAATTTATTTTGAGACTAATTGGTGTCATCCATTATTATAATAGGCAAAACTCAAACTTGAAATCAGAATTAGTTTTATACCAATATTTTCTAAAATTATTTTTAAGCTTCACTGAGAACCAAGGAAGTCAAAAACTTTTGTACATGGCTCAGAATGTATAAGGTAGGTGTCTCTATGATAGCACATTCTCCTTGTAATTTTCAAAGGACATCCACATTTCAAACAACACTTCAGACATTCCATCTCCTGCCAGTCATGTTTAATTTACAGAGCTATCAAACTGTCACAGGAGTTTATTAGATATGTCAAGGCCAGAATACACCAGTTCATTTGTCTCCTATAAAAATAATTAAGCTGACCACCAGTGTATGCACTGCTTTTTCCATCAGCTGGTGCGGTGCTTAATTTCTGAATGCATTGCTTTGAATAATATAGGTTTCTAGGTTGGTTTGCACATGGAAAAAATCCCTATGCAATAATTTCAGAAAGTTCTCAAGTCAACACTAGGGCTCCAGCTGGCCAGGTACTGCATGGATGTGCCAGAGGGATAAACCAGAGCCTCCAAATGGATGATGCACATAAGAATGCCTCATAATAACATCCATAGCATTTCCACCATTATAAGTGTGACAGATACATATCACCACATGAGTGTGCCAGCTTATACAAAAAGTGCTTCCGTGTGAATCTAAAAGCCACACAAGTAAGTTGCCTCATTTGTGGCTGGAGCCAAATCTTACAGTGTTCATTATGAGATTACTATTTGCATGTACTGAACTTACTAGAAAAGTTTCATGTAATTATGTGTAAATATAAGCAGATTTGAAAATGATTCACGCTACATATCATTCATACTAACAAGCCAAGTTATGGTGAATAGCTCAATGAAAATATAGATTGAGTGTGAGTCCCCTGTACAGAAAACAGATTTTAGATTGGGTAACCTTGGAAAAGGAACTGAAAATAAAATCAGCAACATGACAATGTCCTTATATAAATCTAACCACAACCACAAATGTTCTGATCAAAGCACCTTCAAAAGCATATTCTAAAACACAAAAGATGCAGAAGTAACTTTCTTTGAGGAAAAAGGTAACGATGCATGCTACGTTCTTTACAAAAAAGGAAATAGTGTGTGTGTGTGTGCACGCTTATGCATGGATGTGTGTGTGTGTTGTATGTGTGTATAAGAGAGAGAAAGAGCTAGGCATGGTGTGAAGAAAGTAGACAGAGACAGTCGTTTCATTCTCATAACGAAGTAGCTGAGAGTCATCTACTGAAGCTGAAAGGACAGATAAAAGGAAGTGTTTTTACTTACAATGCACACATTAACAACATTTGACAAAAGATCCTGCTAATGTATGAGGTGGTTCTATAATGTTGCTATTGTTTCAGGCCCAGTTTTGATGGATAACCTCATTTCATCCATTGCATAAAATCAAATTTTGCCCCTTGTCAAGAATCATTACTTGAATAAAATTAACTTTAAATTCAGCAAGTTGGGTGAGATGGAGGATTTCTTTGGAATAGACCCAAATTAAATTCCACACAGTCCTTCTGTTGTCAGTTTTTTCCCATAACATTTATTTTTTGTTTTCTGAAACCAATCCTGTCAGATATCAAAAAGTAATTGTGCAATTCAAATGTCACCCTGTCAAACTTCATAATGTGATGGCACCTGTTACACTCTGATTGTTTCACTTCTCAATGCCTTTTTGGCATTCACAGAGTCCCTAACGACTACTTTCATGAATAGAGACCCCAGTTCCTCTCCTTATCAATGACATGTAACCAGTTGGTAGGTCTTACTGATTCTCCATAACTCTGACATGTCGACAGGTGTAACAATCTCTCAGATACCATCTCAGTCCCTTTGCACAAAATCTATTAACTGGCACAGCAGGCTTTGCTTTTCCTAAATATATTAAACCACTAAAGCTCACTGGGTTACTTCAGATTTATTTTTAGAGGATGAAATCAGAATAACACTAATGAAAGAATTAGATGTAAAAATGATGCTGAAAAATAATTTTATTTTGCTATGAAGTATTCCATAAATATAATAAATGAATAGCTGGATCTTTCACTATATGGAATGCCACAGAGAAAGAAGCCCTAATGAAGGCAGCATATAATGCACACTCTGGTGGTCTTCTTATCGTTGAACATGAACTACATAAAGATATTTTTTAAAAATGCCATCCGATTGTTAAATGAATCCTTAACTCTTTGTTGTCTGAGCAACTGGGATTTATGTGCCTAACCTAAGGGATAGAAAAGGAATAGAATTATGGGTCAAAATATGAAAAGTGGTATGGGTAGGAAACATATAGATTCACTCATCCCTATGTGTAAATCCTTCCTCTGGGTTATGAGCTGGTGAACCTTTGTACAATCCTTTATAGGTCCCAGGAATTATGAATGCCTAGCTTCCAGTTACTATGTAAGGCAAGCTTTCCATACAGATTACCTGAAGGATATAATTCTCCTATAAATTGTCCTTATTCGGAGAACAGCTTGAAAGGATATTCTGATATGCCTATGTGCAAGATCAATGAAGCTGGCAGACCTGAAGAATAAGGGCTTTTCAATAGTGCCTGTCTTCCTGCAAACCTCTATTCCACTTAACATTCCTCAGACCAAATAATTAAGGAGCTTCAGTTAAGGAGCATGGAGCTATGTATGGTTTGTGGTGTGTTTGCTTGTTTGTTTGTTTGTTTGTTTGCAGATTTTGGGACCTCTCCATATTATTTGGGGATGAAAAATAAAAGTAGGGTTTGATTGAGTCCATCCATCTATAATGTGTTCTTCCTCTTTTCCTACTGCCTTCTACCTAATGAAGCATTAGCAAGTCATGATTTGACATGCCACTACCTCTGTGAAACAGTAAGGAACATTTGCTCAAAGAGTAGGCCTGCAAAGGGGGGGGGGGTAACCTGATGAGTCTTTTACATTTATACTGGTATTAATAAAGGGAAGAACCACCTGGAGATTCAAAGGTAAGCTTATTTGTTTTATTGGGGCAATTAGCAATTACACACACAGACACAAGATCCACACAACCTCACAATCACACAAGACTAACTGAAGGAAAAAGGGGAAGAAAAGTTTGGATAGCAAGCGTTTAGGGTGACATTTACCAATCCAGTAGAGGACAGACGAGCGATGCCACTAAGACTAGGAGTTCAAGGATAGTACATAAACAGAAATTGGAGCAGCAGAGTGACAACCAGGAACCAGTGTACTACAAGTTGGCTAGCCCAAAACTGGGGTTTAAATACTCTTTTTCTACCTGGAGGGTGAAGGTGTTGATGGCCCTCTGGCAGAGTAAACAATTGAGTCCAGAGGATGTACAATAGGATACAGAATGTGCTATTGGTTTTAGTATTAGATGACAAAAGGCTAATGGGAATTGTGATAGCTCCTTGGTTGCTGGCCAGGTATGAGAACAAAAGGGAAGTTTTATGGTTAGAGGAAGAGAGACCAAGACAATTAGCCATCCTGTGGGAACATCACAGGCACTATTGTTTCTAAAGGTTGAGTTGTTGAAGGCTAACTGTAAGTTCATTATTGCTGGAATTTCCTGTTGATTTCCTGACTATGACTTGGCTATGCCTTGAGGTCTTACCTGACCTGGTTTTGCAGTACACGTTTGGCCAGCTTTTTGTCTTAGTCAGCATGGCCATGCAGCCACAGCAGAGCATAATTTACATTTAATATTTGTCAATTAAACCGTATCAAAGTGTGAGTGTGTATAGCTTGGCAACACAACCCAGTATTACAATATATGTTCCATTTCTTCTTTTATTGTGTCTAGTTTCTCTTGATTCATGCTTCTCACATTTCATGTTCCTGCAAGATATATTGTGCTGTTTGGGACTTTCCTTTCACCTCTGAGCATGAGTCCAGTTTCATCATTAACCACACTGCCCATCATAAAGTTTTCATCATAAAATACATTCAAAAGGAGTTTACTGTGCCTTCTTCTTTGCAGTACTAAAATGTTTTAGGTATGGTGTCAGTGTTGTTTTCTCTGAAAGATCCTCCACCAGTATCTTCTGTCTACTACCACTGTTGCCCAATAGCTGCCCAGTAGATGTTTGGCCTATTTAGTCTGGAACCTCAGTAAAACCCTGCCTGACATGGGTTTCCTTACTTTCATGTGGCAGCAGTTAGTATGTCTAAAGGAAGAAAAAGCAAAAAGGAAGCAGAGTTTTAAAGAAAACCATTCTATATCTCCCTGTAGTCTATAGTTTTCCCACCCAAAACATGCCACTAATCACCAAAAATTGGAATTAAAGCACAGTGGAACTTTTCCACAGGAAATCATAGCATGACAAAATCAGGAAAGGAGGTCATTGACAGGGTTTTGTGTGTGTGTGTGTGAGTAAAGGAATTACTTTTCAAATGGTCTCCCATGGGACAACAACTGAAGAATGGGTGCATCATGAAGGAAGCCCCAACCAAATTGATGCACAATTTACCTGCCTTGTGTGATAAGGCTCTAATTCTGTAGCAGGATACTAGAATATAAAGAGATTCAGCCAGGCTTTTTAGATTTCAGCAGTCAGAGATCTGGGGTTAGACAGATAAATCTCTTAGTTTCATTTCCTCTCAGTTTTTTTAAAACCCTCAAATTCTTTTCATCCCAAATATGGAGAAACTTCTGTTGTAAATTTTGCAAATTCTGATCAGTAATGAATGGGAGAAAAAAGCCACGTAGCTGCTCCCCCACAGTTTTTATATTCTAATATGTTCTTAGCTTTAAGTGACTCCAAATACCTTACTAGGCATTTACAATTTAAATTGATAACAACAGAAGCTCCAGAGATTAGAGAAATCAGTTAAGCACAATGAAGTTAATATCTGAAGACATGTATTCAGGATTCTGTGAAGCCAACCAATACAAACAAATGAGAGCGGGAGAAAATTCAGTTTCTTTGGAGAAGGATCCAACTGAAAAACAAACAAAATTAAATGAAATCAAACTCCCAGTATTGTCTCGATAATGACTTTTAAAATTCTTGGTGTGGGTAAGAAAGCATGCATAATTAACAAGTGGCATGACTGAAGAATTAGCCAGCACAAAATCAATCAGCAGAGAGATTCAAATGTGATACACAGACATTGCATTTTTCTGTAAAAATTAGCAGAGGTGGGAAGCCTTGGAATAAATACATAAAAAAGGGAATCGACTTTTGAGTACCAACACAGATGAAAGGGGATCTGGCTGATTAATGATTCTTTCATTTGTTGTTACTAGTCATAATGCTCAACTAAGCAATTTTGCGTAACTCTAAACATATCAGTCCCAATTCTAAGAAAACTAGAAAAGTTTGACTCCTATTAAAAAAAATGAGATTCTATGGAATTTGTGCTTCAGCCTCACTTAATTGGATGTAGTGGTGGGTTAGGTCAGCTCTAGACAAGATGATCTCTGGTGCTCCCCATGCCACAATGGTGCCCCAGGGAAATGTATGATGTTGTGGCAGATTACAGCAAAAACAGTCATTCATCATCATCATCATCATCACCACCACCTTTCCAGCTTTTTTTTTACCAGGGCCAGGAGAAGGTAAATCACAGGATAAAGCTACAACTACAACCATTTTTTTAACTCCCCACCCCACCCCGGGAATGCCTCTGAGTCCATTTTGGAAAAAGAAAGAAGCAAACATGTGTACCCTTTCTGGCCTTTCTTTTGGAAATGGGGTGAGTGTTAGCCTTACACTCTTGTAAAACTGCTTGGATGAAAAGTAAAATAAAGACAAGATAAGAAGATGCTAGAGTGGCAGACCCGGTGAAAAACTCATAAACCATGTATTGTTTGAAGAAATGCAAGACTTCTTCCTTTCTATTTATTCTGAAATTTTGTTTGGTTATTGATTTCCTAAAATATATATTTTTTAAAAAAATAGCCTGTGGCCAATAGCCATAAATATTTTGTTTTGGGTTAGTATGGGGTGAAGCAGTAACAAACTTAGTCTGATTAAATATATAAATATCTAAAAAAATCAGAATGTATATCTACAAATGTGTGAGATACTTATAGCAGTTAAACTATAAAAAGAGCAGGAAAGTAGAATTAAGCAACACTTAATTTCCAAATATATATAAACATGATTCTATCCTACTGTGATAAAACCGAATAGGCTTGAAATCTTTGTTTCCAGAATGGAAAAAAAGAGGATTAAGTAATAGGAGGTACAGAGACAGGAGGAAGAAAATTAACAAAGAAAACAAACACAGGTAGTTCTCAGGACTGCAAATTATGTTTGAGAAACTTGTTTAAAGATGTTCTTTTTCCTGTTGACATCACATACTTTGTTGTTTTATTGTCTAAGGCCTTCATGAAGTAATTATATTTACATGTATTTTTTAAAAAAGCACAGAGGAGATCACAATCGTCTGTGAGATTACAAAATAGTTTGGCTTAGATGCTTAAATGTGTTCTTTTTATAACATTTGTTAAAAATAATTTTTCAGTCAGTAAGGCACATCAGGTGCTGTGTGCTTTAAGAACAGCAGTAAAAAAGTATTGTCTGGAGATTGCAATAGATCTGTGCTCATGTGTGAAAACAAAATGACATGGGAACAAACGCTCATTGAACCTTTTTTTCTTTTTAACAGCACCAGAATCTCTTCATCACATCATATTGTAAAAATGGAACATGAAAAGAGCCCAAATTGAAAATTTTCAGATAAAAATAATAAATATGTTTATGCATGCTCATATTCTCTCTCTGTGTGTATTTACGTGTGTCTTAGATTGACACAACATATAATGTTGTTGTTTTGTGCCTTCAAGTAATTTCTGATTTATGGGAACCCCAATGTGAATTTTCTGACATGGGATTTTCTGACACCGAGGCCCTTTCTGCACCTTACCTTTTTCCGGAGCTGAGGTGTGGGGATTGTGCAAGCGAGAGGTTCTCGCTTCTGGGGTCCTTTGGCTCCGCACAAGCTACCTGCTTGTGTGAGAGCCCTGCCTCTTCCTTCCGCAGTGTAGCCTGGGAGTTTCCCAGGCTGTGCTGGGGCAGAAAGTGCGACTGGCATGGCTCCGGAGGCTCTGCACCCCAGGTAAATGTGTGCGGGGCCCAGGAGCAATGTGCGATTGTACACCATTTTTGGCTTCTAGCCAAAAATGAAAAGGTGTGCTATCAGTGCCTGCCAGCCCCTGGAGCGTTGCTCGATTGTGAGTGCATCATGCAGATCACTCCTCATAATCGCATGACGCTCCAGGTGCCCTTTCACATGGAAAATGCCATGTGAAAAGGGCCTGCGTGTATGTGATGTGCCCAAGATCATAGTGGGTTTCCATGGTCGAACAGAGAATTGAACCCTGGTCTCCAGGATCATAGTCCAATGCTCAAACCATTACACCATGAGGGATTACTAATATATATCATACTATAAGTACAATAGTACATACGTAATGTCATATTACACATTCTCTCACACACATTTACCTGACAAGGCCTGAATTGTTCATAATTTCACTCAGAGTTAATAAGAACGAAATATTTGTTTGCTGTCGCCTACCACAAAGAAAAGTTGTTTCACACCAAATTGCATGCAAAATACACCAAAACTAAAACAAATGAGGGGAATAGGAATCTACCAAGCAGTCTTGAATTTACATGGAAATGTTTGGGATAACAATCTAAGTGTAAATATAAATTGCAGCAAAATTGGGTCATAAATCTTCCTTCCAGAGGGGAAAGATGTGTAAAAGTATGACAAATATGTAAAGTAATTTTGTGGATCTGTTCCAAAACCTTACTATGCTTTTACCTTTGTTTTGCTCTCTTTAGGTAACACATCAATACTTTAAAATATAGAAGTGAAAGAGACAGCCAGAACGAGATGTTCATGGCACTCTTGTTATTGCCCCATATTTCCTTCCCTGCTCTCCTGCATAACTTATATACTACAAAATACCTGGAAAAAAAATCCTCTCAATACTTTGCCTCCATTTCCAGAAATGAACATGGCAAAGCTTGTTAACTACTCTGGAAGGAACTACATGACTGCTGTCATGTTTAGTTCCCATGCTTTCTCAGGACAAAGACTAGAAAGCATTCCTCCATTCCATGGACAGAAGCCAATCTCCTTCTGTGCTGCCTCATCTGGCAAGCCTGAGAGCTGCAAGATAGCTTTTGGGGAGCATAGGAGATGTCACATGGCAAACACTGCGCTCTCCTCTAAGACAGGGTGGCCAATGGAGGCTTCTGTTGCTTAATACCAGGACTGATATAGTCACTCAACAGGGAGAAATATCTAGGAAAATGTCTACCAAGGGCAAACACTTGCAGTTCAAGTCATTTCCCCACCTCTACATGGGAGCCCTGTTGTTGTACTAAGGCCCTTTCCACACGGGGTAAGTAGAACGGCGCGGTGCAACCTCTAACGGAGGCCGTCCGCACTTTGGAAGCAGACTGGGTCAGACTACTTGTTGCAGTTCCGCACCTCAGTCCGGTCCAGAGCGACCTGAAGTGGTTGTGCAGCATGCTTTTTAAAAACTGTTTTTACAGGTTTTTCAAAAGGACGGAGCGCACCACTCCATTCCCGTGCTCTGGTGCAGATTTGCAGGCATGCACCAGTGTGAGCCTGCAGATCTGCCAGGGGCGGGCTTTAGGCTGGCGAGCTTCAGTGATTGGTGGGGAGCCTCCACCAATCAGAAGCCACCGTTTTGGACACCCGAGCAGTGCGGAGTGATGAACTCACACTGCTCCTCCTCAGGACAGACCAAAACGGACCTACCAAAAAGCCAGTCAGTAGCGGCAGGGAGCGTTTCCCTAGCTGCGTGCGAAAAGGGTCTTAGACCAAATGTCATCTTCCATTCCACACCTCAAACTCACTGCCAGCAGTGAGTCTCTTTATTGCGTTTCATGGTAGAGTTAACCCAGAATAAAAAGGCCTTCTTTGATTGTATCTGTTCCCCTTTTCATTCATTGTCATTACCATTCTCTAGGAGGAACGGAAGATTCCTCATGTCCACAGCATACTTCTTAGCATGGTGAAAGGCAAAATGCTGCTTGATACTATTTTCAAAGTATCTGATGGAAACAGAAAAAGAAAGACCCTTTTCCTTCAAGGAAGGGCTTCAAAATTGTCAATCATGTGTTTGTAAAACATTGGATATACACATTCAACTTATAGTAGGAGAATTTAAATAGATTTCTAAGCTGGGAAGCTAGTTATTTATTTAATTTCATTTCTTCCAGAGTGAGATCCAAGGGGCCTCCCAAAGGAAATCAATTAAAAAGACCTTAACAATATTAAGGAAAAAATTGAAAGATCCCACATTAAATGGTATGAAACTATTTAAAAGACAAAAATAAATAAATAAATAACATCCTAATTAATTTTTTTTACCTATTTACACATCAAAAGCCTGCTTAAACAAAAATATCTTTACCTGCTGGCGAAAGGAGAGCTTAGAGGAGGTATTCTTGCCTTCTGTGGAAGACAGTAATAAAGAATGGGAGGAGCCACTGAGAAGAATATCTCCCAAGTCCTCACCAAATGGACCTCCGACAGTGGTGGGACTAAGTTCCTTAGAAATATGACATGAGTCTTTTCTGCAGGTATAGACATGCCTTGTCATATATCCTACGCATGTAATGGGGAAACCTGAGCCTTCTGGTGCATATCAACATTTCTTGAAAGGTGTACTTTTTGTCTGTTTGTCTGTCTGGATTTATAAACCACTTCAGAATTAAATTGTCAGAAAGGCTTACAGCAAGCTATTATGGTTGCTTTCCAAGAACCACAAGCAACACCTTTACTCTGTACTATATGCATCATTGATACAGTTTATTTGAGGATTTACCATTGTGAACATTTAATTCTCTGAGAAAATGAACAGAAACATATCGAAGAAGGGTTTAGAAATCCCTGCTTCCTATGATACTATAGCTTAACCACCCCCAACACACACACACACACACACACACACACACACACACACACACACAAAATGATGTGACTCTTACCAGGATGTTCTGTTCAACTTCTGGCTACTTGAAATCTGAATGCTAAAGGATGCAGCCATTTCATCAACAGCAGTTAAAGTCATTTGAAGGATGTCACTTGAAATCTGGAATTGAATCATGTACAAGTCAGTGTACTGAATCTGTGTGGGGAACTGCCGCCTTCTGCTTGTGTTTTAGCCCATAACTCTCATCAGAACCACTCCTGGCCAAAGGAAAGAATTCTGTAGTGCAGAACGTATGGAAAACCAGAAGTCTCTCACTCCTTTTGAGGGACAAAATTCAGCATTTTTTTTTTTTCCCATTTTTAAAAACCAATCTGGGATAGATTTCAGAATGTCAAAGATGTTTTTATTTTTTTATTATTATTTAGTACCACTTTTCTATCCTGCCTTCTTATAGAAGTGTAAAATATGTGTGAAATTATAGTGCTAAAGCCAAAAGCAGATGCAGTAGAATAGAATATTGCTAATGAAAAGAATGATTGACAATGAAATTTGAACCTTTGTACATCTAGCTATTACGCTTCTCAACAGTTAAATAGCAAAGCTTTGCATCCTCAGTCTCTCTCGCCTGCATATCAGCAATTTAAATAACAGTGCAGAGTTAGAAAAAGAAAAGGTCCCTTTAAAATTCTGTGATTTCTCAAAGCATTTTGAAATATGACTCCCATTCCTATTAACTGCTGTCTTCCAAGCATAGTGATACTAGCCATTATCCAGCCCAATCATTTTGTTGTTGCTGAACTTCACCCAGAACAAGCCTCTGTGGATTTGTTGTTGTGTAGAAATAGTTTATTAGATTTTGTTTGTTTGTTTAAAGTAAATTGTGCCAAAGCCAAGAGAATGAGTGTGTGGGTGATTTGATTTTACCCTTTCCCACTAATTTGAACTTGTTTCTAACTAGAAGATGCCTGAGAATTTAATTCACTTCACATTAGGAAGTGAACTGACCTGAACCTTTGCACTTCTTGAAATAATGTGTGGTTTGTGATGGATGTATTCTTTCAGTTTTACCATTAGTCAGATACGATCTATCAAATCTGATTGTGAACCAAGAAATAGCAGATACCTAACTCACTCAAACAATAGATTGGAAGATAAATCTATATCTGGGATGTATTACCTCAGAATGTGTGTGGGAGAGGGTGAGAGGATCACTTGAATTTCTACACCATTACCCTCTCCAACAATTATACTGTGAACACTGGATGTCAGAGACAAATATTCTAGCCTAGTCTTCCAGATGTGTCAATATTCTACACAAATATGTAGGCCCTTTAGGCACCTTACCGTCTTCCAGCGCTGGGGTGCGGTGATCATGTGAGCAGCCCCTGGCAAGAGGCTCTTACGTCCGGGGTCCTTCAGCTCTGCATGAGCTGCCTGCTTGTGTGAAAGCCCAGCCTCTTCCTTCCACAGCACAGCCTGGGCAGGAAGCGTGACTGGTGTGGCTCCGGAGGCTCCGCATGCCAGGTAAGTGTGTTCGGGGCCCGGGAGCAATGCACTATCGCGCACCATTTTCAGCTTCTAGCCAAAAATGAAAAGGTGCACAATTGGCCCCTGCTGGCCCCTGGAGCGTCACGTGATTGTGAGTGCATCGTGTGGATCGCTCCTCACAATTGCGCAATGCTCCAGGCCCTCTTTTGCATGGAAAATGCCACGCGAAAAGGGCCATAGATTTCATTGATAATGGATGTTCATCCCATCATGCAGGCCAACACCTGCAATTTCAGAAAACATAGCTGAAGCTTGGGAGAATCTGCACTTACCTGCGGCTGCAGCAGTTTGTAGTAAAATGAATTTTCTCAGGAAGAATATATTGTCATGTTTTATCCCCATAGTAATGCCATGGGTTTTCCATTGGCTGAGTCTTGAATGGGCAGTTAAGAGCCATTAGCTTTACAACATATCTGCTCTTGGTAAAGATTAAAGCAACCATAACTGTTTTGTTGTTGTGAATCAATATTGCTGTCTTCATTTCTGGACTCTGTTTGGGGCGTAGCTATTGGGAATTAATGTCTGAGCTTCAAATTTTACTACTATACCAAGGCTAAGAGATGATCATTCACTATCTTATCTTCTAATTTACGGGGCATTTTAAGGGCCTCTTAAGATTGCAAATCCATTTGGCCCTTTCACATGATTTTCATCTTAGAGTCTGTTATAGTGCTATTATTCCACTTTCTTTTTTTTATTATTATTAAATACACATGTAACACATACACATATACCAACCTCCAAATGTGCAATACAAATTCACATATATAAATTCACAAATACAAAAAAGAAAACCCTAAACCCTGAACAAACA
Source organism: Iguana delicatissima (assembly GCA_948472985.1). NCBI lineage: Eukaryota > Metazoa > Chordata > Lepidosauria > Squamata > Iguanidae > Iguana > Iguana delicatissima. Next base: position 242,379 of record CAOKZL010000599.1, on the reverse strand, counting down.
TTCTATATAATACAATACAGTGCAACATCAACATAAAATACACAATTAAGTTCCCAGTTACCCCCCCTCCCCACCCATCATTGCTGAAACTAATATGCTTCCTTATCTGTAACTTCCTTCTACTCCCTCAAGCGAGATGATTAACCAAAATAGATAAACTTTCGCTTTAACAAAGTAATCTTCATCATCGTTGCTTATATCTTATACCTACAAATTAAATATATCATAAAACATTAATCTAAATGTCCATAATGATTGTTTGATCATTCCAAGATAACTTCTCCACTACCTGTTTCACTCTCAAGTCTCACTTTTTATCTACATATACCCTAGATTTCCATTTATGATTCTGAACTTTCCTTCATCGAACCAAAACCCTCTCAGTCTCCTACAAACAAAGGGGGAAAAAAAAACAGGAATATTATTTCACATTTACTCAATAAAAGATGCCGCTTTAATTCCCCACTTGTCAATCCATGTTGGCAAAACCATTTTCCATCCCTCAACAACATCTCCTTTCCCTCTACCCTCCAAAGATTCCATAATAATATCAGCCTCTGCCATATCATATAATTTAAGAAGCCAGTCTTCCAGTCTTGGACATTGAGGCTCCTTCCATAGCTGGGCATAACATATCCTAGCTGCCGAGATCATAAAGAGGATTATTTTCTTTTTACACTTGTCAATTTGTAAATTTTTTGTCATATTTAATAGATATAATTTAGGGGATAATGAAAATTCAATTTTTAATATCTCCTGAATTTGGTTATGTACCTCTTCCCAATACTTGTTAGCTACATCACATTGCCACCATATATGAAAAAGTGTACCCTTCTGGGTACATTTCCAACAAGCATCCCTTTGACACGAGCTTCCTGCTCACGAGAGAGCCCTGCCTCTTCCTTTCACAGTGCAGCCTGGGACCTTCCCAGGCTGTAGTGAGACAGGAAGTGTGACCAGCCCAGCTCCCTAGGCTATGCACACAAGGTAAGTGCATGCAGGGCCTGGGAGCAATGCATGACCATGCACCATTTTCAGCTTAAAGCCGAAAATGAAAAAGTGCAGGAGCGGTGCCTGCCAGGCTCTGGAGTGTTGTACAAATGTGAGTGCGTCGTGTGGACCACTCGTAACATTTGCACAATGCTCAAGGGATCCTTTTGCATGGAAAATGCTGTGCGAAAAGGGCCCTGGTTATTGCAGGAACACAATCTTGCAGTATAAGGGACAGCAGTTAAACTGCTTCAGAGCACTTGTAAGGAAAAAAAAATGATTTTACATATTTCTAATTTGTGCTTTTAAAAGTTAGCTGCCTTCTGCTCTTATGAGGAAGTATGGGTTATAAGTCAAAACCAATCAAAGAGAGTCAATAATTTTGTAGGACTACAGCAGAGACAAATAGAATGGATGGATTGTAATATTTTGTTGGAGGTCTTTCTTGTTACATTTATTACCAGTTTTGTAAGTAGGTTTCTGATTTTCTCCTGCAAATATTTGTGATCCTAATTCCTGCCATTTTAATAAGGTCTGGAAAATTAATTAGTGCTATATTTACTCCTCCATCTTGGTCATTAATGGAGAAATTGAATATAACTTGATCTAACAATTCTGGCAATAAGCAACAATTACTTCCTCCCAGTTCCATAGTTCATTGCTCATAATTTCTTTTTGTTTGTAATCCTTCACAAGCATTCATTCCAAATGACAGTTTTCATATCTAAAGCAATTTAAATTAATATTGGATGTGTGATTTTTATAGCATGTTATATCAACTACTTTACCAAATTAATTGCAGATGTGTATTACATATAATGTTCTCCCATGATTGCTAATTTTGTAATTTTATGAAAAAGCAATCACATTTGTCTAGATGTTAAAAAAAAGAAAGAGAACACCGTCTATTGCACACAGTTTGAACAGTACAGCCAAGATGACAATTTGATTCTGAATGCTTAAGTCACAAAATTAAAAGCATATATACATCAGAATCTTTAGTAATGAATGCATGCCAGGCCTTCTGTAAGAAAATCTGTGAACGTCACTTCCCAATTATCACCTCATATGCTTTAAAAACTTGGGCATGATCCATCCATCCATCCATGCCTAGGGCTGTAGGCATGGAAGAAGATTGCCATAAAGCCCAATTAGAAATGCTAGAGAATTTGGTTTCATCTTCCCTTTTAATTGAGACAATGTAATTAGCACTTTCCAGGCTAGTATGCAGTTTGGGACACATTTATCCTTAGACTTTGTGATGCAATGTTTAGCTCAAAAATTGTGTACAAAAATGCATATGTGATGGAAAGATGCATACAAAACGAGCATATTGGGAAAGAGGCAAAGAGAGCTTGTAAGTTGGGGCAAGTTGTGTATGAACAGTACTATGCATTTTTGTGCATTTAAAAATAAATCACAGAATGATGTGAAAATTAGTTGGGAAGGACGTATGCCTGAATATATGAAAAACTTACAGACCAGGTACAGAATTATTCATACATCCCTAGGTTGAGTATAATTTTCTTTCTTTCTCTCTAGCTCTTGCTGATCAGCTCTGAAACAGGTGCGTATAGAGTCAAGTACATGGTTACCTAGGACCTAAATACTCTAAAGGCACCAGATCCTGCCTGATCATAGAAGCTAAGCAGGATCAGCTCAGGTTAGTTCTTGGATCACAGAGTGCAAATGAATACCAGGTACTTTAGACTATATGTCAGAGGAAGGAAGTGGTGAAACCACATCTGAGTATTCCTGCCTAAGAAAGCCTCTGAATTTCATGGGGTCACCAAAAATTTTCAGGTAACTTGAGGGCACATAAACATACATGCACATTGAAACCTAGCTGTTACATGCTATGAGAAACCTGAACGTATCCCACAGGACTCATTGCCTTGGTTCTTGCTAATGATGGTCATGATACACTTTATAAATGACTTCAGTTATGCAAATGTCTCTGAAATGGTCTGGATTGTGTGGGAGCAATCAAGAATTAAAGTACCATAGCTTTTCACTAGAATCAGTCTCCATGCCATAGCTTGAAACACTATCTGTCCTCTTTGTGCTTGAAGGGTGGTGCAGCTTGTGTGATTCCTCTGATGTGATTCCCTCGACTGCAGAAACACACACTACTGTAATCATTAAAGGTGGGTATTAAATATTCTGCTTCAAGGTCTTTTGCCCCAGCACCCCTAGAATGAAGATGCAAGATAAAATGTTGGATTTCAAACAGGCTGCAATTTTATTGACTCCAGTAATGGGCCTTCTAATGCTTGAGTCAAGCAGTCTCAAATTAAGCTAATATCAAACTGGCACAAAGCCCAGCTAGCCACTCCTAACCAGCTGTACAGCATTCAGAAAGGAGAAAATATAGAAGAAGGGGTGCTAAACCTTCACAGGGGGTGAGGCTTCAGGTTCAGGTGCTTGCCTGTGCCCCCTAAAATATGAACCTCCCTCCAAGGCCACATTTCCTGCCAGATGTGACCCATACAAGCAGGTAAATCAGATTGTATCACCAATAGAATGGAGTAAGTGAAGGAAAAAAAAAAGATAGCCCAACAGGCAAATCAGTGGTCATCTAAACAAATTCAAATTAGCTCCCCAATTAGCATGGCACATTCCAGGATTCCATAGGACAGAACCATGACAGTTAAAGTGAAATAATAGCACTATAATTCTGTGGTGTGAATAGGCTCAGGATCGCCTTAGGCAGGAAATAACTTGAAGGCACACAACAACACAATGATCCCCCTAAAAGTAACTAGCCGAAATACACTTTGTTGTGTACGAGTGGGCACATTGCTTTGAAGCTCAAAATACTCCAAAGATGGCACCAGGTCCTTATAACTCCCCGCCAAACATTTAATGAAAAAAAAAACAACCCAATTTTTGTATCATTTATTAAATATATTAAATGTCTTCCTGATAATCACTCAGAATGGCTTTCCTGCAACCAGCACCTATATTTAGTGACATGAAGGCCAAAGCACATTTCAACACACCATCAATCTTTGTATATGTGTGTGTGTGTGTGTGTGTGTGTGTATAATAAATATTGAAATGCATTCAGACAGGGAGGGGAGGGGGAGAGGGAGAGAGAGAGAATGAGGATTTAGGACTCTTACCCATATAAACCAAATCATTAGGGCAAGGTACAAATTATCTGAGCTAAGATGCTGGGTTTTCAAGATCATATATTGTGTCTTTTGGGCAGACCTGAGTTCAGGAACAAGAATTGATCAAGTTCATCATAGGAATTTAATAGTCACTTCACTAGAGCTATTGTTGATTTGCACCAATATAAATGGAGCTGACAGGTTCTCTCTACAACTGTTTCTTCCTGTAAGATGAGAGATAAATTGTGTGTTGTGCCTGTGATAGATTCCTTATTATAGGTGTTTGCTAGGAATGTGAAAAACTGTCAGTTTTGATTTCATTCCACTTCTCACTATCCCAGTGGTATTGTTGCCCTGTCTCAGTTCTGCATTTTTTTTTCTGATATGGAATGTCACACACAATTGTGTGCATATTTTCACATAAAAAAGACATTTGTATTTTTTTAAAAAAATGTACACTTATTTTGTACATTTCCCCATTTACTGAAGTGTGCTTGCACTTTTTTTTTTTCAAATGCAGACTTTCAAATGTTGTTGAACTTCATTTTTCATCAGCCCTAACCAGACTGACTAATGTGAGATATGTTGGGATATAAATCTTTTCTTATTTCATACTCTCACAGAATGAAATAAAATAAAATAAAATAAAATAAAATAAAATAAAATAAAAGCCTACCCTGCTGGGCAAAACTACAAAATTTATACTTTCCTTAATATACATCAGGACATTTTTGCAGAGAGAGACAGGATATAAAGAGGGAGAATAAGGATCATAATTTATTAAACCCAGTGAGAATGATCATCAGAGGGAACTTATGTTCAGTGGCAACCTACCATACGGAGTGAAGCAACACTTATTCTCCTATATCCCAGCCACACAATAAAGTGAGGATAACACATTTTTTGGATTGTACATCTTTGGAAGGATTCACTGTTTCTGGTTGCTTTACTTGTAAAGCACAATGTACATGGACAGCACTATATAAATTAATAGTAAAGAAGCTGAAGCAGAGAGAAGAAAGACAACAGCGGCCAGGTAACCTTGCACAGATTCAGATGGGTAGGAGAGAAGTTGCTGGAGAAAAAGAAGCTTATGCAGGAAGAAGACCAGGATTAAACAGCCTTGGATAGTCTTCATACATGTAAAGTTCTTCTATAACTCCATACCTTCCTGCCTTCTCTGTAAATGGTGTTTCCAAATTGGAATATAGCATTAGCCAGGAACAGAACTGATAAAAAATAGTTCATGCAATACTATCCCATTTTTATATAGAAATCTATACTTTGCACAACAGTCAGTTTTCTCCACACATTGTGTCTGTGAAAAAAAAGGGGGGTTTTGCACAAACAGTTTTTTGTGGGGTGAGGGGACAAGCAGTGAAGGTCTCAAAATGTGAAATTATGGCAGTTGACCATTTTCTCAGTGGTGCTCCTGAGACCCATTCTGACCAAGAGTGAGAATATGCAATGAGTATTCTTAGCATTCTTAGGACCTTTCCGTAGCTTACCAGAGCCTGGCAGCGTCCTGCAGATCTCAGTAGAAGTTCTTCCAAGAAAGGAGAGCAGCAGAAGCTGCCTACACACCAGCTGCCTGTGGGAATGCAGGAGGCACAATAGCCATAGCTCTTGTGCTTCTTGACCATTCACACACCAGGTAAGTACAGGAGGGCAGAGGGAGAACTGAATGATTGCTGGTCATTGATGGGAAGAACCCATCAATGATTTGCAGCATGATTGCACCACCTGGGCATGGGAGAATGATGGGACCTGGATGACATCATGCAGAAAGTTCATCTGGGTCCCGTCCTTCTCCCATCCCCAAGACAAGACGGTGACATCCTGTGGAAAAGGCCTTGGAAACATGATGAAACAAGTAGTTCAACAACATGTGGAGGTCCAAATGTTTCTCATCTCTACTATGTATTCATAACTGAAAGCACATATCATTTATTAAATGGAACTTACTTCTGAGTAGACAGATAAAATTGTGTTAATAGTTCCATTCCATTCTTTTTAAGAATACTTAATCATGAATATCTTTTCTATTTTATATTGTGTTCAGGGGATATAGCCTCTCAGGTGATTTCATATAAATAAATAAAATGAGGCTAAATCTTGGCTTAACCATGGGATAATACTTTGGGTGTCATAATTATTCTGAGCAAGGAAATAGATGATAGATTAAGAAAGATAAATAATTTTGATGGTTTTAAAATTCTCACCAAAATTGCTCATTTCATTTTCATATGAAGATATGAACTCCTATTTCAACTGTTTTTGGGATGTCATTTATGACTCATAAGAAGGTGTCGTATAAGTAAAGCAGCAACATTGTCATATTCTTGGTTGTTTCCTTATAATATACATATTACTATATTCATCTAAAGTAAGAAACCTTACATGTGTTGTTCTCTGTATACATAGCTTTCCCAGTGTCCTGGAAACCTGATTGTTCAGGTAAGCCTACACAGACTACCTTGCCTCTGATGTTAATTTTAATGTGTGGATAGATGACAAAGATCCAGGAGGAGCTGAACATAATCAGGAGTGTAGTTAGAGACATATTATTTTTAATCACATGATGACAGATAAGGAATGTGAAACTGACTAATGATCTATGAGCACATGAAGCAGATAACTTACTTTGAATGACTGTGAGAGTTGGAAGTGTTAGCATTGTTGTTTTTGTTATTGTGGTGCCTTCAAGTCATTTCTGACTTATGGGAACCTTAAGGTAAATCAATCATGGGGTTTTCCAGGGATGAGAGTATGTGACATGCCCAAGGCCACCCACTGGGTTGAGTGGAAAATTGAACCCAGGTCTTCAGAATCATAGTCCAATGCTCAAACTACCATGCCTCAATGACTCTCTCTTGGAAGTGTGGCAGATACAAAATTGTAGTATATTAATTTTTTAAAAAAGAAAATTTGCATGAAATTAGGGATGGGACAAATCCAGAATTTTCCAAATCCAAATCTGGATCTGAATCCCTGGAAGGTTCTGGGAATCCATGAATCTCACGAATCTCAAATCTCTTGAATCCTTTTTTTTTTAAAAGCATTTAAAAAGCAAGGGAAAGAAGAATAATCTTGGGCAAAAGCATGAGCAAAGACAAATCTCCCTCTGAAGAAATCTAGCCAGGACAATTGTCATAGTTTTGCCTCAGGATCTCCCCAGATTGAAAATGACATGAAAACACTTTCTACAAAGGCAGGAAAATGTGGATTAATCCCACATTTTCCTGCCTGTGTAAACAGGGCCACAAACTACAGTAGAGAGATAATCCAGGTCAAAACTGCATTTTCTTTGCATAGCTCCTTATGGTATTTGTTGTTTGATGATGCACCAGCACACTTTGGCAGAGAAGACCGTGACACCTGGCAAAACTCCAAACTCCAGAATTGTGTATGAAAGAGCTTTGCAAAGAAGCTATGCAAAGGAATCTTTTAGCTGTCCTTGAAATCTCAGGAAGACTGTCCCTTCCAGTCAAGTCTTAAGTCCTGCAACAAGGCATTTTAAAAAAATACCAGCCTCTAGTCCAGTCTCAATTCTGCACCCTGCAGTCTCAAGTCAAGTCTCCAGTCCTGCAACAAGAGATTTTTTTAAAAAAAGCCTCTAGTCTGGGCTCAATTCTCCCTCAAGTCCAGTATCAAGTTCTGCAAGTTCTGAGTGGCCACAAGCAGCACAAGTGAGCAAGCACAGGCAGGCAGCCCTGTGAGCACAGGCAGCCCAAGTGAGCACAGGCAGCCCAAGCGAGTACAGGCAGCAGCCCCGGGCACAAGCAGCCTCCAGCACACACACACACAGCTTTATGCCGTGATTTTTGTGTGCCGAGGGGCCCACTGGCCAACCAGGCCTTTGGCGAGCCCCAGAGGCACCAATTTTTAAAAACAATTTTTTCTTTCTGCTACATGTGGTTTATCATGCGGCTCATGAGAAACCATGACAGACATTTCACTTCTCATCCTATTCTAGTTATAGGTTTACAACCAGGCACTATCTTGCAGAAGGAGGTACACTGGCCTACATGTGGCAATCACTGGATGAGATTGTGTGACCTTGCCTTCTGCCCCACTACTTCTGATAGGCGTCAGGCCCACTGACCTCAGCATTTATACATGCCATTGATTTTCAGCACAGAAAATAGTGCTGAATTTCAATATTAAATGTTCAATTTAAATATATTACAATACAATCCTAGATGTAATTTCTGAAATTGTTAGCAAAAGCCATTATTACTCCATGGGAAAAACTCATATACTTGCTATCTCCCTTTGTGCATCCCAGTCTCCCAGGTTTTCAGGCATTCCAGTCTCCAACAAACTATTTGGTTGGTGGATTTGAAAGATTTGGCTTGCTTATTTTGGTGCAAGGATTCAGATTCACGAATCTCGAATCCTTGCTGAGGATTCGAGGATTCAGTTGATCCATCTCTACATGAAATTAACAACATTGTTGAGGATAGTTTTGCATTTTTCTAATATATTCAGGAACTCTTAATAGTTTAACTGCCAGTTACTAAATATAACTTGCAGAAAGAGAGCTTTGATTGCCACATGCTGCAAATCCAAGATTCTTTCTCATGGAGAGGAATTTGCTAAAATGTTTCTCTAAAAGTATAAAACAGTTACTATTCATAATAGAAACACAGCTAGTATGGAACAATCAACAAAATGTTAATGAACAATTGAAATACCAGATGTTTTATGTTTTAAACAATGAAGAATACCAGAAGGAAAGGCTTCTGGTAGGAACATAACATAAATTCAGATAATGTGGCTGTAAAAGAAAGTAGAGATAGGGAAGCTTCTCTCTGTTGAGATTATTTGTGTGCTAATGATAAATAAATAACTGCAAGCTTACATAAATTGCATTTTATTGCATTTAAAAATGTAAATCATTACATTTTTACACACATAATTAATTGCAGGTGCAAACTTTAGAACTGAGCTGTCTAATTACCTGAATCTCTGTACAAATCAGATAATTGGGTAATTGCTCTCCTCTTTCCTACCATTTACAGCCATAATTGTTATTAATTGTTGTTTTACATTTATTAGGCACCAGAACAATATTACTCATGAAGCTGTTTCTCAAAACACAATCAGTAATAATCTCAAGTGTGTTCTCTGCTTGGACTGCCTATCTGCGAAAATATAATTATTAAAATGCAATTTTAAAAGCCCACAGTTGCAGTGTTGTAATCTCTGGTGGCTTTCATTAGCAGACAGTATTTCCACACAAAGAAGATGGGACATTGAAATTCTATTGTGTCACTCACCCATTGCAGATAATTTTCCCTAGTCTTCCTATAGTTGCTCCTGAGGGTTATAGAAACACTTTTTTGAGAAAAAAAGATGTGACATAGAGAGGTTACATGGAAGAGGGATCCTGGAGGATACCCCACTGCTGAGCATCCAGCTGGATGCTTATGTGTCATTCCTCTGCTCTTAACTGGCTAGCATTTTTTTTGTCTCTTTGGGTTGGGGGGAGCTGGATCAGCTAAAAGGTGACTTGGGGACAGGGAGAAGGGAGATGTTTCATAGTTCGGTCTGTATGGAACAAAACGTCAAGAAAGGAATGATAGGTATTAAGATATTTAGGTGAATTTTTTGGTAATATGAATTCACAAGGCATAGCTTTCATTCTAGTTCTCCAATGGATTTTTTCCTCTGAAACTCCCCTCACATGCGATTTGGGAAAACACTTGTACTTCATTAGCTGCTAATATTGTGTATCTCCAAGCCACTTCTGATTCATGGAAACCCTAAGATGAAGTGATCATGGAATTTTCTTGGCAAGATTTGTTCAGAGGGGGCTTGCCTTTGCTTTCCTTTGATGCTGAAAGAGTATGATTTGCCCAAAGTCGCCCAGTGGTTTTCCATGTCTGAGCAGGGATTCAAACCCTGGCTGTAATCCAACACTCAAAACACTTATTTCTGGTGAACTAGATTTTCTGGTTCCTATTGAAACCATGTTCCTATAATACCATTTTCCAAAATCTAGCTATTGATTCTGATTGCTGATTTTAAATTTTCAAAAAACATTTTTTTCCCCAAAGATTGAATTTCTATGTGTTCCTTGTGGACTTATGATAACCCCATGAATTTCATAAGGTTTTCTTAGGCAAGGAATACTCAGAAGTGTTTTTTCCGGTTCTTCTTTCTGAAATATAGTCCATAGAATCTAGATAGTATTCATTGGTGGTCTCCAATAAAAGTACTAACCAGGGCTTACCCTGCTTAACTTCTAATATCAGACTGTCATTAGTTAAGAGTACTTCTGAGGAAGTATTTTCTTATGTTAGTTTTAATGCAACCTGTGAGATGCTTGTAGCCACTATCTCCCCCACCCCATTTTTTCCCCAAGGAAAAACTATGTATTTTTTTTCTGAATCAGCTACTGGAAAATTAGCAACATGCAAAAATGATTGTTAACCATCACAAAAACCCCTCTTCTCTTATATTTGCTGAACCATGTTCTCTGGCCTCAAACACCAGGGCTAGTAGCTGTCAAGCTTGGTACTATCCCCCCCCCACACACACATTTCATTGTTGTGTTATTGTGTAACTTCAGGTTGTTTTCAACTTATGGTTACCCCAGGTTGAACTTACTGTGAGGTTTTCTTGGTAAGTTTTGTTCAAACAAGATTTTGTCTTTGCTTTCCCCTAAGCCTAAGGCCATTTCCACATTACACTGTTATAGTGCTATTATTCCACTTCAACATCCTGTGGAATTTGGGGCTTTGTAGTTTACTGAAGCCAAAGAGCTCTTCGGCTGAGAATTCTATTTGTTTTGTTTTTTCAAATTTTATTGTAAGAAAAAAAAAACCCAAAATACATAATGTTACAAATATAAAAGTGAAGGGGGGAAAAAATGCTTATATTTCTATTTCTCTCCAGATTTCTTATACATAGTGTTAAACAATGTATTATAACTCATACTGATTATATATTTTTATACCATTATTAGTTTCATTCTTATTTTTATCCTTTTCAAAATATAATATTCATAATTTCATATTTTTTTCCTAAACTATAATTATCTTTACCTAATTACTTTTATTACCCTACATACCGATATACTATATTTTTCCACCTATTCTACCCTAAATTAAACCTGTCACTTACTAAGTGCACCCCATTCCAAGAGCCTATTATACCTCAAATTATTCCACAACTTCCAAAACTGTAACTCTTCTTGTGGAGGTGTAACACCTTCCTCTTTTGCTAATACCTTTTCCACTAACATCTTCCATATTGTATCAAAATTTCTCCCTTTCATTATTCTGTTTTTGACCTTAATTCCACATGTTAACTTATCATTAATCACAATCTGCCATACTTCTTTATACCAATCTTCTATGTGAAGATCTCCTTGAATTTTCCATTTCCTTGATATAATTAGCCTTGCTGTGGTTAGTAAATTTGTAATTAAATCCTTCATTGCCAGGCTGCAATGAACCTTATCATATATAGATAACAATGCTATACTAGGGCATATTTCTGAATCAGTTTCTGTTTTTATCTCTTTAAACACCATTTGTGAAAATTTCTGTACACATCTACAACTCCACCACATATGAATATAAGTACCAATTTCTTGACAACCCCTCCAACACAACCTCAAATATTTCCTGTCCATATGATATAACCTTACTGGTGTTAGGTACCATCTCCAAACCAATTTATAATAATCCTCTTTTATCTGTACAGATAATTTTTTAAGTGATGCTGATTCCATTCCCTCCCCCCAATCCTGAATATCCATTTTTTGTGCTAATTCTTCCTCCCATATTTTTTAAACTATTTCTCTTGATTTTTATATTTTTACAACATTTTATATATTTAACTTGTGGTACTCTTCGAAATATCATTTTCTTTCATACTTTCTCTTTGATTAATCATTTGTTCAAATTAAGTATATTCTCTAAAATCTTATTCCTTTTCCAATTCCTTGTCCACTGCTCTAACTGAATACAATTGACCCACAATATCTTTGTACTCTGCAATCTTTTCTTTATTTTATCTTTATTCCTCATTGTATTCATCCAGTCTTTTAACTTACATATTCCCTGCTTCTTTAATTCCTTCTCTAATTCACCTCTCAAATTCACCAGAAATTTTTCCACCATCACTACTGGAGTTAATGGTGGAGTAGCAGGCATTAATTTTCCTTATTTTTCTTCCAGATATCTAATATATTTTTCAAAAAGAAGTTTCCTATTTTTTCCATTTCCCTCTTAATAGGATCCCCCCAAAAATTCTCTAAGTTCTTCTCTAATTATATTGAACCCACCTCTAACCAATCTAAATCCTCCTTTTCTGTTACTCCATCTATGATATGTCTCAATTAATTTGCCTTGTAATGCCATTTTAAGTTCAGGAGACCCAGTGACTGAGAATTCTAAATGACCCTCCCTAAACTGCAATCCCCAGGGTTCCATAGGATGTTGAAAGTGGAATAACAGCACTATAATAGTGTAGTGCAGAGATGACCTAAAAGAGTGAGACTTACCAAAAGTAACCATTGGGTTTTCATGCTCCAGTGGAGATCTGAACCCTGATCTTCAGAGTCATAGTCCAATGCTCAAACCACTACAGCACACTGGCTCTCTTCCCATTTCATAGCCATACAACATTGCATGTAAGTGGCCCAATGGTAAAGACCAGATTTGGGTTTTCATTCTCTTGAAACTCAAGAACTTTCTAATTGCTCTATTATACTAGTCCTATTGGTAGGAACAACTGCTATACCAATTGCTTGTTGCACTTCATCCTGTCAATTTTTCACATTTTCCAAGATATTCTCTCTCTTAGCATTCTCAGGCAAGCTGTCTGAATTGAGCAATTTTTCAGGATAAAGTGTTAACATAATCATTATTTCCTTCAAAAAATAGTGTGTTGAGAACAGAATGCTAAATAGTATGCAACAGAAAATAACAGCTCTGACAAAGTTCATAATTTGCTGGGAGTGGTTGACTTAGAAATTAATGTGTGGCTTAATGTGTTTGGATGTGGCTTTGATGTTACAACTCCTCTGCTCATATCCAGAAAGCAATGAGAAGTGGAGGGAAATTCAATGAAAATCAGGTCCATGATAGCTCTCTCTAAAACCATTCAAATGGTGAGGTCTCAGTGCATCCACTAAAGTAAACTTTGAATACAAGAAAGCATGAATCATTGAAATGAACCTGAAGCTTGGCCCATAGCCTGAAGTTATTTCTCCAGAAGGAAATCACATTATAGCTCATTCTTGCCAAATCTGAGTATCAGTAGAGGCAAAGAGTGTCAGTGCATTAAAGCACTGGGGTGGGGGCAGAAAGAAAGAATCCTGTACAGAGATATTTAATATGACATGTAATTTGTCCCTTAGTGTAACTCTTTATGGACACCTAGGACATTTCCAGATGGAGGGATGCTTATGCTATCATTTTTCAATGTACTATGTAGGTATTCCAATCCCTCTCCCTTCTGGAACAGCTTTTCAGAAACGTGATTGTGTAATAAAAGCCCAGTCTGAAACAACTCCTTGTGGCTGCAGCAATTGCTATGGGTAATATAAAAGTCTCCTATTCTGAACTGTGATAATTGTTATGACCTGGTATATATTCTGTAAAGGATCTTATGATCTGATTTGCTGTTCCTGCCAACATAACTTGGTGTCCTTCTCTGTGTAAAGGCAACTGTTTCCCTTATGATTTCATTAGTTTGTACCAGTAAGTTTCATTTGATCTTTCTCTTGGTTTATTTTTGTTATTATTTGCTTTTCTGTCTGCTCTGTTCTGGGAGTGATTTTTTTTTTTTTAAAGTTGGGGTGAGGAAGGTTTGAGTAGGGGGAAAAATAATCCAGTTTGTGATTTTGTGATAAGAAGTTGCTGACTTCCTGCCTATTCCACAATATTTTTTTTTGGGGGGGGGCTGGTCTTAGGTATGCTACCATAAGTTGATTTGGTGCAATAGAAGTAGCACTCTTCAGACATTTGCCTAAACATGCAAGGAATATGTGTTGATTGAGGAACTGGACCATACATTCTGCATCTCTATACTCATTCACCCCATGTCTCCTCAATCCCTGCTCTTTAAGTTGAACATATAAGTCTAAAGGGGTACAGAACTCACCTTTACTTTATCAAGATCCTTGAGCCTCTGGAATATTCTACTTGCATTCAAATAAACATAAATATCAGATTTTTTTTTCATCATGGCCAGGTTGGGGATGGAATGTCAGGGTGGATGTAGGTTTCTTTTAGGTCTGTTACCCATCCCAGTACATATTTTTAGCCTTTCATCTAGATAAAAGCTAATGTTATTCCCTCAAGGAGATAACTATCTTGAGCTCTCTCTGTCCTATTTTCTGTCCTGTTAACTGTATCTTGCTGAAAGGAAAGTGTCATAGTGATGGCAAAGTCTTACAATAAGCCTTGATATCTCTGTGTATGATTGGAAGAGACTCCTTCCATTCAGGGCTGAAAAAGACTTATAGGCTATGAGAACTCTGTGTAAGGTGTGGAAGTCCGTGAGGGATCACATACTACATGCAAAGATTTGCATCTGCATAACCAAGAGATGGGTGGTGACAGTTACATGATAAGTGCTTTTCAGTAAAATTTTTAAAAACAAAGGAAATAAAGCTTTTTGACACAGAAAACAAAGCAAGCAAACAGGTAAAATTAATCATTTTTCCTCTGAAATTTTTTTTAAAAAAGTGCATTTGAAATTCATTGAAATGTTAAGAAAGTAGTGTGCAAATAAAGAAGGCTTTCAAAACATACAGTAGAATATTGCTTTTATTACTCCTCTGTATTAATCAAATCATATTCCTTTTTTTTTTGCCATATTGCTATATAACAACATCACAAAGCCAACTATGCCCCCCTCCTCAATATAACCCAAAAATCTTATATTGTTTTTGTTTTCAGAAGAATGTTCATGAAAAAAGCCACCATATTATTGGCTCAGTTGTAACAATATGTTATATCAGGTTTCTATGAAGCCCAATGATACAACATAAAATAAAAACAGGGGAGGGGGAATATGTGTATTTCGCATATGAAATACTATATACGAAAAGTAGATTATGTGGTTCTACAGAGAACACAAAATCAGCAGCAAAGTGTTTCTAGTCCTTGTCTCTCCCTAAACACTCCTCCAATAAAATAGATTTTATTAAAACCTAACAATATTGCACTGTTAGACCCCCTTTGGAATCCATTTATATTATTCAATGAATAAAATAAAACAGCCTATTAACCAATCATGGGCCATTTGCAGCAAGGAAGTTTGATAGGAGTGTCCCCTTTTCATGTGATTGGCTCCCTGCAGAAGGGAGCATGAGTGATATGCATCTGCTATCCACAGTGCAGTTGGCTTTTTCCCATGCTGCTCTGGGGAAGGAAGTGCCTCCATTGCACTTCCTGCCCTTCCATATGACAGTAAAAACAGGATGATCCCACCATTACAGGTGCTTGACAGTTTTATTCTGTTAAGCAAATACCCTATGATTGTGACAGGTGGAGGTGGCATGGCTGCAGGACCACAACAATGTCATACATAAGCACAGCCTGTGGACTGCTACCATCCTGTCCTCATAGTTGGACTGCGATGCCATCTGGAAATGGCCATAGTCAATCCTATCTCTTTTTGGCTTAACACTGGAAAGTTAGAAATTAGGTTTGATAATATTAAGAAATAAAATAATTAGTAATGCAGTTGGACAGTGTCACAAAGTGTGTTTGTGTATAACACAATGAACCCATTCCTTCCTTGGTTTTTCAAACTGGAATTAAGATAAGAAAACTGGAATGGCTGGATCTAGCAAAGACAAATCCTACGTTGTTATGAACCTCTGTTGCCTAGTGGATAATTTGAGAATTGTTCTATCATTACAGGAGTCCTTCTGTGAATGTATCAGTGCCTGTTTGTTTAAGCATTGTGCACTGAATGCAGTAGACTTTTATCTGGGAAATAGATGACCATCTGTCGGGAGTGCTTTGAGGGTGTTCCTGCATGGCAGGGGGTTGGACTGGATGGCCTGTGTGGTCTCTTCCAACTCTACATTTCTATGATTCTATGATTCTATGGTTCTATGAAATAGAATCCCTCTAAATAATCTGGAGTACTGCTAGCATTTCAATGTCAGCATAAGCAGAGGATGCAAAAGTTTGCAAGTAGTTGTTGTCATAGGCTTCAATGGAACAGGATAAGCTAAAGCTTGTATATCACAGCTCAGAACTTTACCAAACCCAGGTTGGTAAACCCAGATCCCAGGTTGGCCAAGGAAACCCACTGGGTGACTTTGTTTGTGTCACATACACTCAGCCCCAGAAAACCCATAATAGTTTTGCCTTAGGGTTGCCCTTAATGATAAACAACTTGAAGGCACAAAACAACAACAAACAACAATGGATTTCTTTCCCCTAAAGACCATGAACAAAGTAAATAAGTACTTTGATTTGATTTGTTTTTTTGTTTTTTTTTACTAAAATTGGATAGAAACATCTGCTCAAAATAGAAATGGAAATAATATTCAAAAATATTTGAAAAAAGATCAAAAACATGTTTTTCAAGTGTTGAAAAATCCTGATCAGCAGAATCCTGAAGAATTTTCGCAATTCATGTCTTACTCTGCACAAAATTTTCACACGATTGTTTCATGTGGAAAACAGAATTTTCTGCACAGGGAACAACATTTTCTTTGTGGAAAATAATATTTTGGTGAAGAAATATCAATTCATTTACAGAAAATGGTGGATGTTTAAGCAGAAAATTCTGTAATTGGGCATTTATTCTCCATAAAATTTGCACATTTGGTTTTCATAGAAAATAGCATTTTCTGTTCAGAGAAAAACACTTTCTGTGTTAGAATTAATATTTCTGAGTTGAAATAGTTTTTTTCCACACAGAAAATGCTGTGTTCTGCACAAAATGACCATGTATGAATCATGCACAGAATAAGTGCCAAATCATCAATAGCCTTCAAAAACTACATGGTTTTCAAAGACTTTCTCACAAAGTGAAGAAATCTACTTTTGAGAAGAAAATTAGTGAAGGATGGTTGAATGTTGAACGGGCAACATCAATTTTCATGTATTTGTATCAAGTTGTTTTGATCTTTGTTATACTGAAGACAAAGGGTTGGAAAACCATGGGAGGTCCAGTTTTATATGCTGGGACACTCTGGGGGTCACATGACCAATAAACTAAGAAAAAAAAAACCAAAGAGGTCATAAGTCCACTACTGGTTCTCAAAAAAAGATATTTTTGGATATTAAATTTATACAAGGAGGCCTTTCAACCTATTGCAAAGGGAAATTATTTTATCTGGAGGCTTTCAGGAACAATAATTGATCCTCTTTCTTTGGCTAGATAAAGGTTGGTCTAGGGATTCTATAGATGTCAAAGGCCACAAAAGCATCCTTAGAGAACTACATGTAGTCTCTATATCACCTTTCTATAGACATTACTGAGTAGTCCATGAATGCTAAATTTCAAATTATTTATCCCAAAAGTGGAATTTTTATAAGCCATAGAATTTTGAAGCTTATAATGGTTTTTCTTTGATGTGTGTATGAAATTCTTCCTACCCAAATGTTTTTATGTGCTAAATTTCAAGGTGGCAGCAAGGAAGAGATTTGATAGTTTAATATTTGGCTAGATTATGTTCATTTGTGCTGAGTTTCAAGCTGAAAATATGGTGATTCACCCTCTGTCATAGGTGAAATGTGCAACAAACCTTCTCTAGCCACATTCAGAACATCTGTTTTGTTTAAGGGAATTGTCTGAATATCAATAAATACTGTTTAGGTATTAATTACATGACTGGGTGCATGGAATAGATTGTCAGTTGCTGAAGACATGATACATTTATAAAGCTAAATTCTAAAATCCAGACAGTGGATAACTTTCTTAAGAAACCATTGGTAGCCCATAAAGTATGCTACTGTTTCAGCAAGCAGTTCTTTTACATTTTCCAAGTTCCTCATTGAAAGTAACTTTAGTCACCTCAATGAGTGGGTAATCAAAAACTTTCTTCATATGAATTCTATATTAATTTTTAATTAATGTCATACATTACTTGGGCTTTTATGCAATTACATGATAAATTATTCAATTTTGATGTTAGGTTTTAGACAGATGTTAAATCAAAGACGTGAATGATTAAACACATTTTAATAGATTTCCCACTACGACTTCATTTACTATATACAAATGAATTCTAGTGTTCATGTAAGTGTGGAACTGAGGGTTATATTTCTTTAGGAAAGGGGACCTTTATCTGGCTTTGAACTTTGGTTTCATTGTAAGCAGTCATGCTGTGGTTAACATGACTTAAACAAAAGCTTCTTTGCCAGGAGAGTAAGACTAATTATGCACACTGACTTTCCAAAATAAGCCTTTGAAAGTCTGAAAATGGCACCTCATAGCACATTTCCTAAACTATACTGGTGTCTTTGGTGTTCCCTGTAGTAGGAAATGCAACATTTTTTTCCAAAAAAAGGTTACTATACAATTCTATAATCAAGAGGAGATTTACTACTGATGACAGCAGATGCAAGTAATGGGTTCTGTATAGCTTGAACCAGGAGCCCTATACATCCAAAATAGATTCTTTTTCTATACATCACTAAGCTATCTAGTTATCAGCAGAAGTCACAGGCAACTTGTCCTGGTGAATTCCGATAGCTACAGTCTTCATCTGTACAAATCTTATGAGACAGAGGGTTTTTCCACACTTTAGGGGGGAAACGGGGCAGTCCGTTACTCACCGGACTGGCATGTTCCCCCGACGATCCATGATGATCCAGAGCAGTGTGCACCCGTGCTACACACTCTCTGGAGATGAAAATGGAGGCTTCCGGTTGGCAGAGGCTCTCCACCAACCAGAGAAGCTCGCCAGCCTGAAGCCCGCCGCTGGAGGATCTGCAGGCTCGCGGTGGCATGAGCCTGCAAATCTACGCTTAGGGCAGTGATGGACTGGGGCGCGCCGGGCTATTGAAAGTCTTCTTTTAATCGGTCTTTCAATAGCATGGGGAACCACCAGTTCTGGGCGTTCCAGAGCGGGCTGAAGTCCGGACAAACATTAAGTAGTCCGGACCCAGTTCATCCCCAAGTGTAAACGTCCTTGCTGGAGGACTCGCCACCCCGTTTTAAATATAAAATGTGGAAAAGGCCAGAGAAACCAACCCTGTACCTGTTAAATTATCTCAAGTCTATTGTAGTCCCTTTGTGCAGGGAACTGGTTGATAAATACAAAACTGCCATTCTGCATTTCTAAAATCTCTTATCCATCCTCTTTTCTCATTTCCTCCTTACATTCTTTTCCTCCTCCTGGCTTCTGCACCTACCTCCTATTCAATGCAGTTTCTCCTTTTTAGCCACCATATTATTATCATCTCGTTCCTTTCATCTGTAGTAAGGCTTGATATTGGTATGGGTTTCATCTCTGGACTACAAATTCCTTCCCATAATTCCATCTAACTTTCTTGGTTTTCAGTTACTTTTCTAGCTTCTCCATCTATTGGAAATTGAGTCTGGTTAGCAAGATTGCATCTAAAGTTTATTTTACCTCCATCACAGCAGGTAATAAAACATTAATCACTCCAGATATATAATGCAAACTTTAATCTACTTATTTGGGGAAACATATCAGCAGGTTACAAAAAGGCCAAAGCAGCTCTGAGTTTCTGCAATTGCCTTTTCTCCCTCTCAAATGATGTTGTCTCTATTGCCAGAGGCACTGGCAAATATAAGGTTCTTTTGTTTTGTTTTGTTTTTAAGAAATAAAAGGGGTAGCTACTACCTGCATTACTACTTCTCCATGTATTATTGACCATATATTTAATAAAATGCTTGTCAATTTTGCTTTGATTCCATATGACCAAAGAAAAGCAATTTCACGTTTAACCAATCAAAATCAGGCTTTTAAAACATATCCATGTGCACCAGTTCTGCCAGCCTCTTCTATTATGTGGGTTCAATCATGAGAACAAAGATCATTTATTAACAATTTTCAGTGGTTTGAGATCAGTCATATGACATGGATGGAGAATAATCCTTCATATGGAATCTCTGTATTCAATTGTCATTTCCCAGTAAGCCAAGGGAACAATCATATATCCTGTATCTGACTATTTTGTAGGTGTTTGTAGTATCAGAAATGGGAATCATACACAGCTTTAAAAACATAAAGTAAATGGCATTGTTGTATTGTATTAACTGGGAGAGAACATACTACATACATACGTACTAATTATTATTACACAATTTTTTTATGAAAGACATTTTTTACTGCTACTGCTATAATTGCCTTATGTTATAGTGATACTTCATGCTTAGGATACTATTCCTTCATTGCTCACACAGTTTGCTTAATAGTGCAGCATTAATGAACAGCCAACTTGGTCAACTAATGTGTTTTTCACAGACCAAATCCCATTCAGACCTGCTGACTGGATGGGATATGGAAGGACAATGATGGCATGTAGTTTCATATAGGAAATGCAACATCATGGGAAGATAAAGGATTACATCTTGAACCTTACAACTGACTGGGTGGCCTTTGGTCAGTCCCTTCTTCACAACTTCATTCATCTTCCAGGCTTGCTGTGAGGATCAAATAAGAGGAGAGACAACTACATATGCCATCTTGAATTTCTTGAAAGAGATCATGCAATAGTGGTATAATGCACCGATGATTTCTCAGCATTACTAGCAGAGATTTTTCAGAAGGAAGAATATGTAGCAAAAATACTACTGTTTTCAAAAATACATTTCAGACAATGAGGTGTGTTAACTTTACAGAGAGAGAGTGCATAAATACTAGTGTTTAATTTATTCTCTGACCTTCTGCAATCATGGGAGAAAGAGTTCTAGAAGAAGAAGAGGAAGAAGGAGGAGGAGGAGGAGGACAACAACAACAACAACAACAACAGTGACAGTTGCTTATTGAACCAGTAGTTCCCTCTAAGAATAAAAATCACAATCAGAAGCAATATATTTAGAAATAATAGCATATCAATCTCCACAAGAGGAGTTACTTCCCTTTGAGTACTGAATTTGTCAGTATGAAGGAAGTGGTGGAAAAACTGGGAATTGTTTTCACTGAAACTTGTAAGGAATTTTGAAGTAAAAAAAATACAGTTGATTGAAAGTTAGTATTGTCTATCATGATCTTTCATACATATCTGGCTTGCCATCACATTTCACCTAATGTAAAATTCAAAGCAAGTTTAAAGATTCCTCCTCAAACAAGACTTCTGAAGAATATGGTGCTGAAGGAATTTTCTGCAGTGACATTTCAACAGCAGCTTTTGCATGTTTTTAACCAGTTTTGATGTTGTGGAATAATTGTGGTATACTACAACATTTTTTGATGAGACCTTCCTTTCTCCAGTAGATCAAAAAGCACTACAGGAGGCTAAGATTATGTAATATACTCTTAAGAAAAGAGCAGAAAAGGTCCAGAAAGCAAGCTCCTGGATAGCAGAAGTAGTGAAGGTGACACCGGGTGAAGGATCCCTTAGAAACAATATCAGTAGAACTGTATCTGATTCTTTTTAATACTGCACAAATGAAGGCAATGCCAAACCTTTTCTGAATGTATTGTATCTTCAGAACCTTGTAATGAGTTAATACAAAATGAAACAAAACAAAACAATGCTGGAAGATGACTCCCTTCTCTTGCATTCAGAAGGTACTCAGCCAGCTGCTGAAGAAGATACAAATAGTTCTGTCTCTAATGACACAACTGGGCAAAAGCATGTGAAGTAGGTCAGACCAAGAGAGACCTACTGGCCTCAGGTCCCACAGTGAACTTCACAGCTGAGTTAAAATTTGAACTGTGGCCTCTCTTAGTCCAAAAGTATACTCTACTCTTCTTTGCTCCCTCAGTTGTCTAACTTTGCTAATTATTTACACAATTGTTTTAAGGTTAGTCTTTATGATTATCCTTTTTTGCACATAAAGCAGATTGGATCTGAGATTATACAACATGGTTAAAACCAAATGGAATTCTACAATGAATGAGTAGTAGCATCTAGATTTATGCTCAGAATAGGCCATGCTTAAGTGAACTAGGTATGAATTAATCTGTGAGTTTCTCTTTCTCTCACATCACAGTTCTGAAGTCCAGGTTCTTGCCATGCCAAATTTGTAAAACGAAGTGAATTTGGACTAAAAAAAAATCATTCATCTTCAGAGTGAAAAGTCTACTGGAAATAATGGGACTCAGGATGGACAAACATGACTAAATGAAGTTGTTGACTTTTTAAAATCTGTGAATCTACATATGACTAAATCTGAATCCAATCCAACAGAATGATAGAGTTATAAGGGATGGTGAACTTGTTTGCAAACTTCTACACTGAAATGTCCAGAAGATTCCAGACCTTTGTCCCTCCCTGCATTTTGAGTTTGTTATACACATAGACATACACATATGGACACACACACACAAACACAAAGGGACTCATATTAGTGTTGTCAGGAACTGAGCTACCCATTTGAAAGAATGATGGAAATGCTAGCAAAGGTTAAGGCAAGATTGAACATGACAGTGAAAGATTTAGAGAATTAATCAACAGGACACAGTCCAATACTTCATTTCTGAATAAAAGGCAAGAGACAAGCCTCCTGTCTTCATTATCAAGCTTCAAGCCTTTTTCTTCCTTCAATAACCCCAGTAACTGGATTTTTTGTGTACTTTTAAAACATTAAATTTTGTTTATCTTTTCAGATTACTGTAGGATCTTGGCATCGATCCTATGCAGTACTTAAAACTTTTAGACCTCTAGGAATGAGAAACATTTCAATGGATATTTCTTGCTTTCTTTTCTCCTAATATTGGCCTTTTCCACACCGGGTGAAGGAATGGCTCTCCGCCGCTATTCACCGGACCTTTCGGCTTCCCGGTCTGGTCCACGGCGCTCTGGAGCAGTGTATGCTCGTCAATACACACTGCTCTGGCATCCCAAATGGCGGCTTCTGGTTGGTCGAGGGTCTCAACAAACCGCTGAAGCTCGCCAGCCTAAAGCCCACCCCTGGGCAGATCGCAGGCTTCCATTGGTGCCAGCCTGCGAATCTGCATAAGAGGGCAGGCTCGCAGTGGTGTGCTGCATGCTTTTGAAAGACTGAAAGAAACAAGTCTTTCAAAAGTACGCTGGAGGACCAGTTGGGGTCGTTCTGGACCAGACTGAGGTATGGATCTACCTTAAATAGGTCCAACCCAGTCTGGTCCAAAGTGCAGACTTCCTCCTTGGAGAACGGACTGCATCGTTTCAAAAACCCCATGTGGAAAAGGCCATTATCTTAGCATTTTTAATAGAGAAGGGATGAATCCAGAATTTTCCAAATCTGAATCCAGATCCAAATCCCTGGAAGGTTCTGGGAATCCACAAATCTCACAAATCTCGAATCTTGGAATCCCTTTTTTTCAAAAGGGTTTAAAAGCAAGGGAAAGAAGGATAATCTTGGGTAAGACACACTCTCTCAGCCTTAGCAAAAACCAAAGCAAAAGCAAACCTCCCTCTGAAGAAATGTGGCCAGGACAATTGTCCTAGTTTTGCCTCAGGATCTCTCCAGGCTGCAAATGACATGAAGGCCCTTTCTACACAGGCAGAAAAATGTGGATTAATCCCACATTTTCCTGTCTGTGTAAACAAGGCCACATACTACAGTAGAGAGATAATCCAGGTTAAAACTGGATTTTCTTTGCATAGCTCCTTATGGCATGCTGGGGTTTGTAGTTTGATGATGCACCAGCACACTTTGACAGAGAAGGTTGTGACACCTTGTAAAATGACAAACTCCAGAATTGTGTCTGAAAGAGCTTTGCAAGGGAGCTCGACAAGGGAACCTTTTAGCTGTCCTTGAAATCTCAAGAAGACTGTACCTTCCAGTCAAGTGCTGAACTTAAACATTAAATGTTCAATTTAAATATCTTAGAATATTTAAGAGATGTAATTTCTGAAATTGTTAGTAAAGGCCATTATTATTCCAAGGTTAAAATTCACTTACTTGCCATCTCCCCTTGTATGTCTAATCTCCTAAGTTTTCAGGCATCCCAGTCTCCCAGGTTTTCAGGAGCCCAAGTCTCCAACAAACTATTTGGGTGGCAGATTCAAAAGATTTGGTTTGCCTATTTTGGCACAGGTATTCAGATTCGCGAATCTCAAATCCCTGCCAAGGATTTGAGGATTCAAGGATTTAGTTGGCCCATCCCTTTTTTTTAAGGAATGTAATAGTAGATGCAAAAAAGAAAAGGAAGAAAGTAACACACACACATACACACAAACACATGTACACATGTTTAAACTGGAAATTTCAACCTGAAATGGATCTTGGCAGCTAAAAAGTGTAAAAGTGTCTGTCTGTTTGAATTTGAAAGAAATATTCTCACAGCAGTATTCTAAATCAAAACTGATGCATTCTACTCCTTGAGCTGCAAGCATTGATACTCTAAAATATGGCGGTGGGGGGAAGAGATGCACAAGCACAAACTTCATGGACATGGAATGGCAAAAATACACTTATCAACAATGTGTATACAGTGTACTTTCCAGATCCAGATTAATTTTGGATTAACATCCCTGCAAACAAGTATCCAAGTAAAGGAAATAACTTGTTGAAGTGCAAGACTATAGACAGTTCTCAGTAGGTGAAGCAATAAATTCATTAATTGCATTTACTACACACAAACAGATATGTATTGTTTTTGTGGGCTAAGAAATACTTGAAAGAACAAAGTATGTCTTAGAAACTTTTGAGAGACCTCTTGTATACATGATTCTCTTTTCCACCACATTTTTGATGAAAAGATGAATAAAATATGGATTAAGTTTGACAATCCAAACAGTAATGCTTGGAGTAACCCACTGAAGTAAATGGAACTTAAGTTAACAATGGTTAACTTGAGTCCCACTGATTCCTGTGGGTTTCCTCTAAGCAGGTCGAAATCCACTTCCTATTCTATGTTGCATGGGGAAGCAGCATGCTGATGTCTTCATGTTATTTCACTATCACATTTCCCACCCACTTTCCTTCCAGCAGTTGAAAGCCTAACCTGATCCATTTTAACATGTTCTTTCTCCATTGTCTAGTGGGGGGGGGAGTCTAAAAATATGGTCAAAACTTTGTTTCTCAAGTGTTGGAAACCCCTGACGAGGAAAACTGTGGCCCAATGAGAAACTACAGTTCAGAAGGCATTCTGTGCAAAATTTGCACATGAGTTATTCACGCACAGAAAATGGTGTTACCTGCACAGTAAATATTGCTTCCACCACACAAAGAGAGAGGAGGAGCCCACCTGTGATATCCATAATAAATCCACAGCTACAACATATTCTGTATTATATTCTACACAGAAAATGCTGTTTTCTATGCAAAAAAAAAATCCAGCTTCAAATTTTACACAGAATAAGTCCAGCACTGTGAATAGTTTTTGAAAACTGCAGTTTTCAGAGACTTCTCACAGAGGGATGAAAATTGCTAGTATTGGTTGTTGCCTCCTTAAAGAATAAAATTAGCAAAGAATTGCATACTTTCCGCTGTCACTTATATTGGAGCATGATGAAAAAGTAATGAAAACAAAGCTAAACAGATAGTGGACCTCTCCTATTTGAAGATGAAGATCTGAGAACTAGGGATGTCATTATTCAATAATTTTCTTCCTCAAGGAAGAAAAAATAATTTTAGCAATTTTCTTCCTGCTGATAGAAAGTCTTGGAAAACCATGCAGTTTTGAAACCTATTAAAAATTCAGGATTTACTTGGTGCAAGATTTGCACATAGCTGTTTTGCAAAGAAAACAGAACTTTCTGCACAGAAAATGCTATTTCTTGCACAGAAATGAAGTTACTGGAGCTTATTTTACACAAAATAACTATGTGGTTGATTTGCATAGAAAACAATATTTTTTTTTGCAGGAAACAGAACTTTCTGAACAGAAAGTACTGTTTTCTGTGCCAAACAGCCATGAGCAAATTTTGTGCAGAATAAGCCCTGAAATATGAAAATTATCATCAGTCTAGGATTGTTCTGATCAGGGTTGTTTGATGCTTGAGAAAAATTGCCAGTTTTAAAATATTTTCAAATATTCCTTTCATCCCAGAGTTGAAGGGGCAGAACATTCAATTGACGGTCTCCTAAGAACAAACTTAAATCCTCTTTGCACCTTGTTCTCTTTCTTTTATTTATTAACCATCTGTACAACACATACTATTTATCCAATTATGGTATATTTTCCATTAACTCACAATATTTTAAGTATAATTCATAAAGGAATAGACTGCCACATTCCATAATTCATTCTTCAGAACTATAAATATTATATATGACATTTAGATTAATTTTAACAACAGAGCTGAGCTATTATATATAAAAAAGTACCTTATCACTTTGTTTACAGCCGTACATTTTTACTATGATTGAACATGATATTTTATAACTGCAGATTTTAAAGTGAATGCTAATGTGTTTGGATGCTAGAAAACCTACTTGGATTTTGTTGCTTAATCTTACAGTCTGAAAAAAAAAAAGAAGAAAATCTCTACGACAAGGTATTGAAATATGTAATTAAGCTCTTAATAGAATTTGGATTATTCAAATATATGATGAATTCCAGTGATAGAAACCACAAAAATATATTAATAGTGTCATAGACAGAGTAGTCACCAAATACTGCCTAATGTGAAATTTGAACCAAATTTTTGGACTTTTCAGCTGAAAGATAAGGGAACCATAGAATGTATGCTTTAGGGGCAATGACAACACATTTTTCGTATCATAAGATGAAGTTTGGTGAACATGAATCATTCCAAATTTAGTATTTAATTCACACAATAAATGAGAAAATTTTTAAAAAATCTCAGTGGAAGATAGTAAGATTTTTCAGTCTCCAGGAGATCTTGTGCATTTTGAGATTTCTTCTCTTTCTCTCTGTGTGTGCTTGTGCATGTATATTTCCTTAAAATAAACAAAACTGGAAAAAATTGTGATAACTGTTGCAATATTCCACAGAATGATAACAATTGTAACATTGGAAGTAGCATTGCAGTCAATCACCCTGTCCCTTTGTCCCTGTTGAGTGTTTAGCTTTGCAAGGGAAAAAAAAAAGTAACTGACTATGGACAGAGAGATTTTGCACACAATGGAGAAAACACACCAGCAACCTCCCTTCCATATACTCTCGTCGTCTCCTTCTTGAAATGGATACAAGACCTCTTTCAGGAGTTGTAGAATCCTCAACTGGTTGCTTCAGTCTTCTAAGAAGGTTGGTCTCCACTAAAATCACAGTAACAATAAGTTTCCCCCCCCCCATGTCTCTGCTCCAGATAGTATATCAAATGTAGGACTGGGGTCATTCCAATTCAATCGTGTGTTTACAATGATGGCAAAGAGATTAGATTTCTTTGTGAATAGTATAGAGGAGAAATTAATTCATCTCAATTCTGTATCAAACTAACTCCAAGGAAATTGCTTCACTCTCTAAAGCTGAGAAAGAAGCTATGAGGAAAAGGTTATTACTTATGTTTGCCTTAGTACAAAGCATCTGATGTAACAATACATTCATTTAACACTCTAAGCACACACATAGTTTGGTCTCCCCCTCCTCTCTCTTTTCTTTTTTTGTCAGGGTGGTGTAGACAGATTGATTCAAAAGGCCTAAGGTTTGGGATGCTCAAATCCTCTCTCTAATAATCATCCAGGTTTCTTTATTTTTCTTTCTTTCTTTTTTGATGTCTCCAGATAATTAAAACTATCCAGGAAATCTTTGTATATCTTCCAAAAACGTATCTGAAAAAGAAAGAAGTTCTTTTTATCAACTTACTGACAACCTGAGACCTTCAGTTTATCTTATCTGTATCATGTTTTGGCCCTGAAAAGAATGTTTTCCTTCAATATTATCCACACTCTGGATAAAACAAAACAAAACCACCACCACAACAACACAACAACATAAAAGATGTTTAAGGGGGAAAATATTTATTGGAATAAATATTATTTATCTTCATTGATGAAAGTTACAAGGAAGATAGTTTGACTTTAAGCAATAGCAATAGCATTTATTTCTATACCGCCTATCAACTAGTGTTATCTAAGCGGTTTACAATGTATTTTAGCTAATTGCCCCCAACAAGCTGGGTACTCATTTTACCAACCTGCGAAAGGATGGAAGGCTGAGTCAACCTTGGAGCCTGGCAGGATCAAACTCACAACCTTGTGGTTGCAGTACTGGCATTTAACCACTGCACCACCAGGGCTCATTGCTAACAAACTGTAACTTTATCAGGATTGTAGTTATAAGCTGAGCTATCATATTACAGAATTGTCTCTAACTTCCCACACTCCTCCGATAAAGTGATGGTGATTGGATAATTAAATGCCAATAATTTTGGTACATTGATGTTGTTTATTCTCCCTCATCAGTGTATTTTAATTAACAAAAGTTTACAATAGTTTACAAACATGATAACACTTTACATCATATGTTATAGACATGTTGTCCAGTTGTTGATCAAACTCAATAAAATTCATATACCATATTTCTAAAGGCTTTTTCAACTGACTGCTGCAAGAAGATAAACAACTTTAAATAGTCATCATTCCATAGCATGGAAAGGTTACTTTTCATGTAACACAGCAAGGCCACCTGGCAGTTTCTGAAATGTCGGACTGCAGCAACTACTCAAAATTGTTTCTCATTTAATTAAATTAGAACTCCTGGGGCCTCTTACCTGATTTTACAGCTGCACTGTAGCACCCATCTGTGATTTTCTGTGTAACTGAATACCAAAGAACTTTGAAGTTTTCTTTGGGAAACAATAGTGGATTGGGCCTCTATTCATGCAGTTGCTTACCTCAATGAATAAGAAATTTATTTGGTTAACTTTTAGACAAAACAGAAAAATGTGTTCAGCAGTTGATGGAAACAACACAGGGAGATAGATAGATAGATAGATAGATAGATAGATAGATAGATAGATAGAGCAAAATTGACTGATTTGCCCACCCTAAAATGAGCTTTGAGAGATTTTTCTTAAAAGTCTGGCACTGAAAGCTGCATATTCAGCCACATTTATAGTGCTGAATTAGCACTGCTATCTTGGCTCTGTTTACATTACACAGTTTTAGTGCCATTAATCCACTTTAATTGTCACATTTGGAATATTTGGAATAGAAATGTGCAGTTTGATTTTCACTCTTGCACAGTTCTGTGACAGGATAATAGAATCAAAGAGTTCAAAGGGGCTTCATGGACCGCTAAGTCAAACTCCCTGCTCAGTGCAGTATCTCCAGCTAAAGTGCCCCAGCAGGCAGCTGTCCAGCCTCTTTTTGAAGATGTCCAGTGAAGGAGACTTCACCTCCTCTTTAGGCAATGGGTGCCACTGTCATACTGTTCTTACTGTAAAGATGTTTCTTCTAATATACAATTGAAATCTACCCTCTTGTAACTTAAAACTATTAGACCAGGTCCTGCCCTCTCAAAAAGCAGAGAACTGACTTACCTTCTCCTATCTGTGAGGTATTTAAAGACTGTAATCATGTAACTCTTCAATCTTCTCTTCACCAAGTGGAAGAAATTCAGTTCCTTCAACTTCCCCCCACATGTTTTGTTCTCCATACCCTTTATCATCCCTGTTGCCCTCCTCAGAATCTTCTCCAACTTTTCTATATCCTTCCTCAAACCAGGTGTCCAGAAATGAATACAACACTCCAGATGAGGCCAGACTAGTTTAGAATATAGTGGAACTATTAATTCCCCTGACTTGGAAACAATGTTTCTATAATTACAGATTGAAATACCATTTACCTTTTTTGCTGTAGCACACTGCTGGTGCATGTTCCATTTATGATCAACAATAATCCCAGGGAGCTTTTCACATGTAATACTGCTGAGCCATGTATCCCTAATTCTAAATCTGTGCATTTGGTTCTGGTGGCCTAAATGTAGAATTTTGCATTTGTCTATATTGTGTTTTATTTCATTAATTTCAGCCCAATAGGTCCTTTTGAACTCTGTTCCTATCTTGCAGTATGTCACCCAGCTTTGTGTCATCTACAAATCTGTAAGGATTCTTTCCATTCTGTCATCTAAATCATTGATAAAAATGTTAAAGAATACTGGTCCTAGAACAGAACATAATAGAGCTCCACTTGAGACCTCCTTCCAGTTTGAAGCACAGCCACTGATAATGGCTCTTTGAGCACAGTAATCCAATCAATTATGGATCCATTTAACAATGTTTCCCTTCTATTCCAAATGTAATCAATTTGCCAATCAAAAGATTATGAGAAAGCTTATCAAATTAATGACATCCAAAGCATCCCCAATATCTACTAAATCAGTGACCCTGACTGAAAAAAATAGTATTAGTTTGGCAGGGTTTGTTTTTGACAAACCCATGTTGGTTTCTACCGATCTTTGCATTGTCAAGATACTTGCAGACAGATTCCAGTATAACCAGTTCTAATATTTTTTTCCTATTTTTGAGGTCAGCTTAACTGGTCTGCAGTTTTTCTGGATCTTCTTATCAGAGAAAATTGTGTATCAAAGAAAAGTGTCTTAGTAAAGATCTTGTTTTCTGTTGGCCATGATAGCGATAGTTTTATCAGTGTTACATTGTAAACTTCCCTTTTAAGCAAGCCGGAATCCATTTTGGAAAAGTGTCAGTGAAGCTCTCAGTTTTAGCTGCACTCTCCAACAGTCACCTAGACAACAGAATCTGGACTTTCCCTCTTTTCACTCTGACTATCTGGTGGCTGGACAGAGATAACTGAGTAGATCATATATATTCCTGAGGGAAATAAAAGGAAAACCCATCCACAAGACTGTAGAGAAGTTATTTAAAAACAAGATTCTCTGCTTATTTCAGGGTCCCCACTGACAGCAGCATGCCTCATAACGCCAAAGGCTGCCTGTTCTCCATCAATTAATATAAACTTTTTGCTGGCACGTGGATCAGTGTGTAAGAGACAAGGATTACAGCTGTCACACAACTCATTTTTAAAATGTGAATTCTGGTCTTCCTTCTCTTTTGCGTCCTTAACACAGAGAATCCAGGTTTTCATGAGATCAAGGACACATTGATGGATAGTGCAGGATATGGTATTAAAATAAGTGCTTCTTAAAGGCACCTTTAAAAGAAACTATTATTGAGCTAATGATGGACAACTTGTTCAGTTCCCATCTTTGATGTCATGTCGATGAAGCATGATTATTAACTAATGGAAACAGTGTTTGGCTGAGTCCCATCTGTTAATCTAGCTTTCAAAATATTCCCAGAATACAGTCATTTCCCCCTCCCCAACAACAACAACAACAACAAAATAGCTGAGGGATATTTTTTCATCAAAACAGCACACTTAAACAGCAACAGTGAATTCTGCTGTATTAAATTTCCTGGTGCATCATACATTTCAGTTCCATGAAAGAGTTTTACATATTCCTTTCTCTAGATTACTGACATGCCATCTTTTAAATAAGAATGAAAACTGCACAGTTATTAAAAATGGACTAGAAACAGAGAGGGAAGTAGGGGGGTAATTTAATGACCACTTAGACTGATAGAATTCCACTCTGCTTGATGTTGGTTTTGTGTGCCCTATTAAGTACTGGGAAATACTTGTGATTAAGGTGCAATTATAATAGATTTTACAAAGATTTAAATGCAGTGTTACAGGACTTTGAGTAAAGTGTTAAGCAGGGTCTCAGACTAAATGAGAAAAATTTGTAATTGCTTCCCCAGAGACAGCATCTCCCCAAAGGTCATTGGAATAATTATTCATAGATGAATAGAAATTGCTAACTTAAAAAAAAATGTTGGCTCTCTTTGGAACTGGATGCCCAGGAATGGCATGATCAGCATGAAGCTCCACTGACATGGTTTCTTAGAGTCAACCTATATGAACTGTTTCCAAAACTCAGTCTGTAGTAGACCCATACTTCCTAGGACATCACTGGAGTCTGAAGGGTACTTCAGGTGAATTGGACTATGCAAACATCGAGTCTAGCAATGGGAGCACAGAAGGTGGTAAAGGAATTGCAGCAGTACTTTGATGATATTCTTTGTCTAGTAAAGGGTCTGTTACTTAGGAAATGGTGCTCTTTAGCTCTCTTGTCAGAGTCTCAGAAATCCCAAGACAGGACAGGAATTCTTTCAAGAGACATGCCTGAGATGAAATTTTAAATGTGGTGATCTGGAGTTGACTATCAGTACAGATGCTTTTTTTTTTTTTTTTAGGAATTAATCTTGTGTAGGGACTCTATGGATAAGGTCATGTGTAGACCTTGTCTAAGTCTAGTTTCATTTGGATCTCAGCCTTGTTTGGAGTTCTCACTCTTATTTCAAGTCCTATCCACTTAAAAATCTTCATTAGTGTTGGATTCAGTCTTATTCAGTCCCAGAAAAGTTTACTGGATAATGCAATCCTCAGAAGGAAGGAAAACAAAATCACCTAGGATTAGATCAATTTTAAGGAAGACAATAATGGCTTTAATGGAGGGATACAAATTTCAGGTAATTTTGCTTTCATAGGCAAGAAGAAATAGTTTATCATTTTTCTCCATGCTAACAGAAAGTTCTTAAAAACTTTTCAGCTTTGGAAGACTATTTGCATTTTGGAACTATTTCCATAGAAACAAACAAACAAACAAACAAACTGGTGATTTTGTGCCCCCCCCCTACATCCGGAAAAATATTTTTTGCACAGAAAGTAGGCTTCCTATGTAGAACACAACTTTTTCATGCAGAAAACAAATATTCTGCACATGACATATTCTCTGCACAGAAACTTCTTGCATGGGAAATACTGTTTTCTGTCTAAGAAACATTTTAGAAAATGCTAGTTTTCTGAATACACACATATATACATGTGCATTTTTGTGCACAGTAGGTCCCAAACGGTGAAAGTTCTTCTCCATCTAAGCTTCTTTTCATCAGGGATTCCTGAGACTTTAGAAACCCATTTTTCCCATTTTTGATTTTTATATCATCTTTCATTCTTGCTGTAATGTACAAACACATTTTCTGATCTATATAGTAAATGAGTAAACATTTTTAAGGTAGATGGAGACCTTTGGAGTGGAGCCATTCTCATATTAGTGTGCACGTGGTAGAAGTGAACACCTGCATAGACCATGTGTTTGGTGAGTGGGCTGGAAACTTGAAAATGGAACAGGCTTCTCTATGTATTATTCATGCTAAAGGAGTTCAATAATCAAAAGGGGCCCTAAAGTGATAATATTTTCCTATGAGTAGCATCCGCATGTTAGCCAGGTTCATGCAGAGCACTAGCTCAATCTCTGTGTATGCAGAGATCAATACATGTGTTCTGAGAGAACAGAAAATGATATAGAAGGAAAAGAGGTGAAATTGCCTACATAATTTCTGAGCACTACTTCATTCTTCTATGAACTTCCTATCATTCATCCATCATTGTATTATAGATGGAGACATAGATGATGGGCAGGCCTGTTTAGCATTAAAAATATAAATTCAAGCAGTTGGTTACTCTCATGGATTCTTGGTAACTGCTTTTGGGTAGCTTTCAATATTGTCTATCATGTCCAGTTACTGTAACAGGATACAATGAATATTTATCTAGGATTTGCTCAAAGCTGTTATAGAAAGTACTCAAATCACTTTGAATTAATAGCTCATACACTTAGAAAGCAATTTGGCTAATGTCCCTTTTCTAGAGTTTCTGCATTGATTACAATGGGAGATTTCATATTGATCAGAAGATTGTACTTATGAAAGACATTTTAAAATCCTCAAGAAGAGTACTTCTTTCATGATCTGACTTTATTTGGAAGTAAGTTCCACTAAAATCAATAAAGCCTGAAAGTGTTTAGAACAAGGGTGTTCATTTTATATTCTCTTACAATTTCTCCTTCTCATTTTCCCTTTCTCTTAAAATGGTCAAAATAGGTGCTTATGCTTTGTACTTCATTATTTAATTTAGAATATTTTGAGGCCAGATGTTCATTTTCAGTGTTCACACCTAGGGCATATGTGAACTGGTGTAAAGTAGCCTAGGAAAATCTTGTTCTGTGATTGGAGCTAGGGATTTCTCACCAAGAGAACTCAAAAGGCCAACCAAACTGTGGTACCCATAATTCTCTTTTTGGATGGCATCATATTTAAGCTAGCATGAAAAAGAAATACATCTGAGTTGCAAGGGTGTCCTCAATAACAGGGACATATTGTGACTTTCTATAACCTTATTCTTTTGCAACAGAAAGTGGATCATCTTTATTTATATTCACAACCAACCCTGTCTTGTGATTACATAAATATTAATACTCAACTGTATTATTTGGTTAAAAGCTTACAGAGAACTTTATTTGTAGCACAACACTAGATTCATTCTGTCTTCAATACACTTATAATCTACATAATTAAAGGAACAGATATAGAAACAGACAGGGATCTAGCACCATCAGGCACTTCATCAGGGTCCACAATGTCAGAAGACCCACTGTAGATTCTACAGCCAAGCCTAGAATGTAATAGTGAGAGTGTGAAGTAAGGTGACATAGGGGTTTGATGGAAGATGTCTTATGCCATCAGATGGTATCAAATGATGTGCTTCTTTGAAGTCATCCAAGTGAAAGAGGAAGACACCGGCCATCTGTAGCAAGAACTCAGGGTTCAGGTACATTTAGCATATTTGTAGAAGTGTTTGCCCAACTGATGAAAAATGTCTATTTGTTACATGTGATTTTCTTCAGTGACACATCTGGCATTTTGCGATTGCTCATTGGAAGATAAACATAAGTTTAATTTGCAAGTTTGGTTACTCAGACACATGTTTGTGGGGAAATCACATTGTGGGAAGGAAAATGGGTAACTGCAGAGAATTCAAATTCTCTTTAACATCTATTTGACACTCAGCATTGTTTTATAGTGAGGAGGAGACCAGGGATGTAACTTTTTGCAAACTTCTTTCTTGAAGGAGGCAATGTAATTTTAGCAATTTTCTTCCTGTTTCTGAAGATAATTCACTTCCCATAGATTTTCCAAGCAAAACTTGCTAGTGTTATTTTTGCAAAGAAAGGCCAACTTATTTCTGACTTACAGTGATGCTAAGGTATATCACAGGGTTTTCTGGGGCTGAGAGTGTGTGGTGCATCTGAGGTCACTCACTGGGTTTTCATGGCCAAGCAAGGAATCAAACCCTGGTCCCCATGGTTGTAGTCCAATGTTCAAACCACTACGCTATACAGTTAATATATCTCTGGTGTAAGAGAAAGATTGCTAGGGACACAAGAAAAAAAGGTAGAAGAAGAAGAGTATGTTAGCACTTCCAACATTCTCAGGTAGGATGCACTCTGGAAAAAAAAAAAAGCACACACTTATCTACTCTTTAAACCAGTGGTTCTCAACCTGTGGTCTCCAGATGTTTCTAGACTTCAGCTCCCAGAAGCCCTAAGCATTGGCCATAGTGGCTGGGGCTTCTGGGAGCTGAAGTCCACAAACATCTGGGGACCCACAGGTTGAGAACCACTGCTTTAAACCTTCCACAGCCACCACTTGTGTTTTTGAGAACTATCAAAGGCACAAAAGAATCCAGAACTCTTCACTTATGAAGATAAGATTGAACAGAACATCTGTTCTGTGCATTTTTTTTTCAACTGAATCCTGAAATACTCAGGTCTTCATAAAGCAATTGTATGTGACCAAAAAAATTAAGGAAAAAAACAGCAACTGAGGTTAGTTCTAGATATAATTGGATTAGACCTGAAACTAACTCACTTTTCTTCTAGTCGTGTGTACATAATATTATATTTGTGTGAATGTTAAGTCACAGTAGGATCCCAAATTTTGGAGATTTGGGACCTTTTCTTTATATTGTTATATTCTGAAATTAAAAGAAGGATCTTTGGGCCTTTTCAAGAATCAGACTCAAGAAAAACGGGGTAGGTGGGCCACCAGCTTCCTATGGACAAAGTGTCAGAAGTTTCTCATTCCACAGTGGGGACATGAGACATCTATCCCTCTACTCAGACCACTGGCTGTCATTAATTGAACACATAATTGTTCAAGATCTGTAGCAGACCCAGTCTTAGCAATTAGGAGAATGGTTGACTCAGGTAACAGATCCTGACTGGTGGGGTGTTTTTGTGGGATGGAGCCATAATCTTGTTACCCTAAAAGGCAGTGACATAGACTTAAGTCGAAAGACTCAGACTCAAGTCAGACTTAAGTTGCTTCAGTGATTCGACTCAGACTCAACTCAGCCATAAATGATGCACTGACTTGACTTGATTCAAGACTTGTATAGTTTTAATGACTGACTTGCTGCCCTTGGTTCAGTAACACAACCCATTCATCCAGAAACCTTATGACTTTGAACAATGCCTCCATCTATTTTTGCCTACTAGTCATATGGCAATCTGTCTCAAGCCCAAAATGTGGGTGCATTTCTCAGAGGGGAACAGCAAACAGGTTAGACCATGGGCTTGAGGTCTGCTCAGCAGTCTGTCAGTGCTGCATATTGGAGGAGCCTTCTAAAATGTTTCCTAAGAACAAAAGACAAGACCTACCCCCAGAATGCACATGCATTTCTCAAAGGGGAACAGCAAATGTGTTAGGA
This sequence comes from Iguana delicatissima, assembly GCA_948472985.1. Lineage (NCBI taxonomy): Eukaryota > Metazoa > Chordata > Lepidosauria > Squamata > Iguanidae > Iguana > Iguana delicatissima. The sequence continues at coordinate 205,675 of CAOKZL010000599.1, read as the reverse complement.
AATGGGCTTGAGGAAGAAGGATCCTTCCTTCTAAATCTTTTGAGTCTTCGGTAATGAGGACTAAGGTAGGATCTTATTCCCCACTTCCAAAGCTGTAGATGGCAAAATTGCAAATGTGGAGAGCCAATCCTGCTTAAATTGTTAAAATTGAATTTATTTCACTCTATCCAATAATTCTATAATTTTGTTGGGGTATAAAGTTGGCTTCCAGACTTAAAACTTGACTTGAAACTTGACTTAAAAGTATCTTCAAGGACTTGACACTTGACTTGAGACTTGGAGTAAAAGACTTAAATACATCACTGCTAAAAGTTAGTGGACATTGGGGTCTATCAGCAGTGTTAGCGTCATTAGAATTAGGAGAAATTATGGCTCAAATAAGGCCTATGAGAGGAGGGCAATGTCAGAGTCATTGCACCTATCTATACCAGTATTAATAGCAGAGAGGCTCCAGTTAAAGATAAACAAAGTATTTTATTTGGTATCAACAAATACGGAGGAAATCTGACTCTCTAAGTACCATTACAAGTCTGTCATAAAGTAAGGTGTGAAAAATTGGATAAAGAATAAAACTGGGAGAAGAGAGTGATGATTACCAATTCTGGAGAAGAAGGATGGAGCAGAGAGGTTCTGACATCATCTAAGGGTAGCACAGACAAACAGCAGTCTGAGAGACACATATTATACCCAAAATGCTGCATCTGAAATGCTACGTCCAAGGTGCTACAAGTTGTTGGGGCCAACCCTTCTTCCTATCCTGAAAGGGTGTTCTGGAAAAGCCTTAAAACATTCTCATGGGATTGACAAAGTATTCCAGAATTAATGATTGCTTTCATACAAGAGCGACAGAATTTGTGGGAATTGTGATAACCTCTTGAAATCTGAACTGGTAAGGGGTATAGGAAAAGTTTCCATAGGGTAAGATCAAAAGGATGGTCTCTGACATCAATTAAGAGGTTAGTTTGAACCTCTTTTATGCCAAGATTTTCCACCTAATCCCCTTTGAATTTATGGCCCTGACCGTGTCTCAGGTCAACTTGACCTTTTCTAGTCAGCATACTTTCAATTCATGTATTTCCAGCCATATGGAAAAGCACATCTTGCAGGACAGGGGCATAGTGTAGAGCAACACAAGTGTAGCACATGGTCTATCCTGAATTTTCTATGATACCCTGTCTCCTTTGGGTATTGTTGTATATACCGTGCTATTCCTAGTGTTGAAAAAGAATACATCTGACAGTCTAATCAGCTTCTGTACATGGAATTGGGAGACAGGGACATCATCTTGTCCTGTACCTTAAGAAACAAAAATATCTTAGGCCAGTCCTGTGAATATCTTGTGGATCACCATCATCCACGTAAGGTAATTCACAAAGATTCTAGTAAATCTTGCTCTGCTGTTTGCCTGAAATGGTAAAAACAAGAAGAGACTTGTACAACCAAGAATTCATCTTTTTTTTTAACTCCTTTGATTTCTGATGATTGGTCTTACTGGCTAGAGATTATGAACATTGTAGTCAAAAATATTTGGAGCACACGAGGTTGGGAAGATCTGAAGAAAGGAGCTGTCATGTACCAGGAAAATCCCACAATACTTAATTCTCAGGCTATGCTTGGCTTCTGCCACAAATGGTGCTCAAAGTCTTGAAAAACTAAACTCATCACTCTTGGAAGTAGCTGTGGTTATGTGCTGGTACCTTCTACAGATTATCAAAGGAAGTCCTGCTATGATGACTTTAGTTACCAGTACAGCTGTCTGTCCCATACAACCCTAATGGTTCTTCACCTTGATATTACTTAGAAGTCATGCTTTGCAAGAGTATAAGATCCAGACAATTCAGCACTAGCCTTGCAGACAATTTCATTGTACAAAAGTTGGAGGAAGCAGCAAGGCACTCAGTTATGTGGGATAAGACCCTAATCAACAGAGTTGAATTGCCCAGTGGAGTGGAAAAAATGGAATCTTTGGGTGGGAACAACCATGTTCTCTTTATATTTGCTATATAGAGGAAAAGGGAAGTGAAATGTAATCAGACACACACTCTGGACTTCAAGAAACCTGATTTTAGTAAGCTTAGGGAAATACTGGGTGAAATTCCATCTTCAAAGAGAAGGGAGTTCATGGTGCATGGGAGTTTCTTAAAGGTGAGATGTTGAAGGTATAGTTGTAAACAATTCCAATGAGGAACAGAAGTAGGAAGTATCCAAAGAAGCCAGGGTAGTGTACAAGGATCTTTCAGGTGAACGGAAATGTAAAAGAGAGATGCATAAGAAATGGAAGAATGGGAAAATTAATGGTGAATTGGATCCTACTGGACAGGAAGAAATGTAATAAAGACCAATTCTGCACTACACTGTTATAGTACTATTATTCCACTTTCAAAATCCTGTGGAATTCTGGGGTTTGTAGTTTGTTGCCAAAGAGCTCTCTGGCTAAAAATTCTAAAGGCCCTTCCCTAAACTGCAAACCCCAGGATTCCTTAGGATGTTGAAAGTGAAATAATAGCACTATAACTGTGTAGTGCAGAAAAGCCAAAGTTTCCAATTGTTAGGAGTTAAGAGTTTCCCAGAGTGTTATCCCTTTGGGAAATTCTATGGAAGCTAAAACTGTTAGGAATTAGCATTCCTTTAGCAGAGTTGCAGAAAAAGCATTTCCCAATCTTTGTATGACTTCAATGAAAGGAGACTGACTTGGAAAGCAAAACAAGGCAGGCAGTTTCACATTCCAAACTTAAAAGATTTACTAGAAACTTTACAATTACATATGCATTGGAGAAACTAGATCCTAACTTACTAATAAAAGGATTAAGGAAGATAGTAGCTTCATTCTTAACTCATCAACATCTTAGTGGAGAGAACTAGCATAGCAGAGAGAAGGTACTAGAAGCAAGATTTCAAAGGGGAGAGTATAAGAGAGAAATGTATGACCTTTTATGTAAGATCAATAACTCATTCCAGGGTGTATCCTGTGTCACAGAGTCTGGATACATTAACCAATCATTTTAAATAACACAGAGCAACAGTTGAGACTTATGCTAGGTAAGACCCATTTGTCCCAGAACAAGGAGGATGAGATAGAGAGAATGCTAGAATTTTCCAACAGCTATTCTTATTAAGCCTTGTTGATGTTGTTATGTTTGGTTATAAGGCAGTTCCAAAGTTGTACCTCTTACCTTTGTGGAATGCTTTTTTCCTTGAGCGAGACGTAGGTGAGAGTTTCAGGGATATTTGGATGGCAAATATCTTCAAAGCCTTGTGAGATAGTTCAGTGACTGTCATAATTTTTTTTTTTTTAAAAAAGGGGGATTTTTGAAGAAAGATAGTAACTGCTGCTGACAACAAAATAACTTAGGTCATAATTGATTATTTTTTAAAAAAAGAAAAAAGAAAAATGTTTTTCTACTCTAAGAACTAGAGCATTGATCAGTTACTCCACTCACAATATCACACAAAAGACAGCTACTTTGCCAGGGACATACCCTGGGAGATATGCCAGTTCAAAATCATCCTTAGATCCTGCTGTGCTCAGACTATTACACAGCAAATCCAAATGTACACAAACACACTTTCAAAACCTCTTTCACCCAGCAATTTAAAATACCTGCTCTTCAGTGTTTGTTTGATCTCTTTCCCCCAGCACCTTCTGTGTACTTCAACAAGAATTCTAATCACTTGCAAAGTAACTGCTGTTCTAACACTTACTGGAAAATATTGAAGCAATCTCTTACATATTGTACACTTGTATCATACCCTTCTCCTGACCTGCTGCTCTCTCTTGATGGTGCTGACACATCTTTTATGACAAGAATCATAAAAAAAGAAGGAAGGATTCAGCTAAATTTCAAGTGTAGATCGAACACAATTGATTTTTTTTTTCAGACAACGGCAAATGGACTTAGCTGTCCTCCTATTCCTTGTCTTTCACATGGCACATTGTTCTTCCAATCTAAGTGAATTGTTTCCATCACGCCTGTGAGCCATTCACAGTTAAGCTTCATGTTGCTAGTGATTCTCAGTAGTTCAGACTAGTTTAAAAAAATCCTAGGCCACTAATTAATAATGAGACCAATCAATCAGTTAAATGTGAGGTGCACAGGGAGCAAATTAATAAAACGTTAGCTCTAGAGGACCAAAAGGCATGTTTATATGTCTTTTTTTTTTAATGATGTATGTGGGCTGTTCTGAAACTAGCATGGAGCAAGGAAGATAGTTAGGAATGAGGGGTAAGCAAGATGGGACATACATAGAAAACATGAATTGTATTATAGACTCTAGTTAGCAGTTTTGTTTTTTGTTTTTCAAATACCTTGCTTTGTCACTGCCAGAGAGAGAAAGGATCACTGTTGGTACATGTGTGGGGGAAACTCCTTTGCTGGGCTGGATGTTCACAACAAGAGCCTGTTCAAAATCAGAGAAACTGACAAGGCAGCAGCAACTGTATAATTTAGAAAGACAGAAATCCTATCTTTGGTTGGAATATATGAAATGGTTATAATCCAAGCCTTCTGGGTGGGAATAAAGTGCTAGAGAAGGATTGTTTTATAAAATCCTTTGCATTTTCCTCAGAATTTCTAGTATGAAATATCAGAATTCTTCACTTGAGTGACTTAGAAAGCATCTTTTTCAATATTTTTCAACAATATTAATATCATCACTATTATCAATATTATTATCAATATGCTGTATTATCAATATCAATATTCTGTATTTTTCAACAATATTAACAATAACTAATCAATACAGATACATTTCAGATTATTTTTTTTGGAAATCAGTAACCATAGCAAGTAATGATCTGCTGGCTGACCAAAAGAATGACAAAAGTAATGATTTCTGTTTAAAAAAGTAACACTTCCAAGCTGTCCTCCTAAGGCCAGACATGTTTTTTAATTGATGGTGGTGGTTATGAGCACATGAAAATCCACCTAGTAATCTCTGATGGGATTAACATACTGTTTGGCATACCTTCACTTATAATAACTCTACGCTCCCAGTGAGACCATGGGACTTTTCCATACTAGGCACCATTAGTATGTTATACTGTTACAATCCCAGCGCTGCCACTTGTGCGATGATAGCAGGTTAGGAACACTGTTTTCCACACCCCTCCGCCTTCAGTGAGTGAGCAACAGTGTCGCCACGGGTGTTCCTTCCACGCTACAGCATCCTTGGGCCACTCCCTTCCTCTGCCTTCACCCTGTCCCACTGCCCCTGATTGGGCTGTTTTGTTTTGTTTTTCTTTGGAAGCTGTACTAGTGCAACACTGTTGTAACCGCACTACAAGCTGGCACACTGTTGCATTTTCATGCTATAATGCTTAAAAACATATTCAAAAACATAAAAAGTTTTAAGACGAAGGAAAGCTTTAAAATAAACATGGAGAAGTGATAGATTTTTTTAAAATATTTTTTATTAAAATATACTCCAACCATAAATCTCATGTGTCTCATTAATACATTGTTTACACAATCAATTTCTTTATCAATAATGTACAGATTCCTACATGCATTCCTACATATAGTTACTGCAATTATTGACATTTAAATCTTTTCAAATATATATTTTAAAACCTCTATCCCTTTTCCTCCCATATCCCTCCCCACCTTTGATGCTTGTCTCGATATTACTTCTCTCCCAATTTTTTCTCTTCCCACCCTCCTTCCCCTCCCCTTTCCCCTTCCTAGTATCCTTTTTTCTGAAGTGGAAAAAAAAAGTGAAGTGATAGATCTTGACATTACCATGTCATGGGAGTTGGGGGGGAAGGGAGAAGCTGGGCACACCCACAACCCGCTCACTACGTGGTCCCCAACAACAGGAAATGCTATCAAGCACTATTATTGTACTGCATAGACCCAACTGATGGGACTGAAGTGCTAAAGGAGATGCTTAATGGATTTTTTTTCTGGAAATAGTATAAAGCACTTTGGCAACGCTTGGGGACAAGATAGCAGCTGGATAGCAATGACATAACACAGTAGCATGGCGCCTGGATTGGTAACAACCTGCTGTAGTTATAGCAATGTTGTGGAGAAATGGGCCTTGAGGTCCACAGAGTCTGTAGGAATGGCCAGATCAGCTGCCCTTCACAAGAAAATTTCCACTTAATTAGAAAGTGGTAAATTGGAAATGTCCATTTTGATTGTACTTGATGAGCTACAATTTAAACCCTAAAATGTTTTGGGGGAGAGAAAACTTACATATGCAGATTGAGCTTTTCTCCTTATCACTCCCTCCCTTTTCTCTCTCATTTAAAATAACATTTAAGTCCAGTAGATTTACTGTCTGCTTCAAGCACACAGCAGAGCCACTCTTCATCTTTGCCAGAGTGCTTTGGTAATAAAGTTTTCAGACTTTGGCTGTACGTACTTCATATTTCTGGAACACGTGTAGCATTAGATACACTTATGCATGTGTGCGTACCATGTAGAAAAATCAAAGAACAGAGGTAATTTATCTCTTACCCCTATTTTTTTTCTTAAAAGTGAGTCTATTCCTAAACTTTTATGGTGTTTGGCTTAGCAGTCAAGAAGAAATGTGTATGGTGTATATTTCAATGTAAAGATATACACAATTCATGCTTCCTGAATGTGAAATGAAACACAATTACCATTTATAGTTCTTAGTGTACTTTTCCAATCAGAACAAAAAACTGGACACATTTGTAAAAATATCATACAAAAGGGTATGGCACTGGGGAAAGTTGATTGTAAAAGTGTGAATGTGGGGGAACATCATGAACAAAAATGCATATGTTAAGAGACGTACATGTGAAAACATGGGTATCTTTTTGTGCAGACATTTTCAAAAAAATGAGACTGATGCAGAAGCAGGACAAAACAGATTTACAGTTGGAGAAGTGAGAAACTGATATTGACAGATTTGTGTCTATCCAACTTAGATTTAAAAATCTAAAACTGTGTAAGTAAGAACCTTGGCTGAAATACCTAGGCTTAGTCATTAATCAAAATAGGAAGTGTTGTCAAGAAATCAGAAGACTACTAAGACTTGGAAAGGGAGCCATGAAGGAACTCAGTAAGTGTGAAGACACATAATTAAATAACAGATTCAGAATCATCCAGGCCATAGTATTTGTGATTTCTATATATGTATGTCAAATCTTGATGGCAAAGAAAGGTGACAGGAAGTAAATCAACACCTGAAATGTGATGGATGCCATGGATTGCTAAGAAGACTAATGAGTCTTAGAGCATATCAAACCTGAATTCCAATTAGAAACAAAGATGAATAAAGTAAAGCTGCCATACTTTGGACATACCATGAGAAAAAAGAGAAGGAGAGAACACCCTATAGGTGGATAAATTCAATCAAGAAAACCACACTCCTGAGTCCTCCCAGATTTGCTATTTCCATGCCTGTCTGCTATTCCATTAAAAAGCAGACCCCAAAGCTTTTGGTGCTAGTTTACACGCCAACTTCATAGTTTATCTATTACCCTGATTTCTGGGGTCCCTTGGGGGACACCTCAATGTACTCCACGTGATGGAGAATGGAAACTAGCCAGAGCACAAGCAATAGCAACGCAAGAGGCAGGGTAACCTAGCAGGGTCTTTTTACCTAGTGTCTACAGGGTCAGGCTAAGTCAAAAACCAAACAAAAATGTCTAATAAATGATTTTTTTGAATGAAAGTCTCACGCACCAACGCAATCACTCACACACTCACTCAAGACCTATTAAGAAGCAAAGGAGAGGAAACTGGATAGGGGGAATATTGAAGGGATTGTAGCTAGGGTAATACTGTACCTTTTCCTAAAGTTGTTGGTCCAGGAAAGATAGTGAAGAAGTAGAGCTCAGCACGGAGAGGGCTGAGGGGATTACTCAATGGACAGAGAAACAGTCTGCTGGGATGACCGGGAGTGATCCAAAGAACCGCTCAAAAACTGGAACTATTTGTAGGGGAAAAGGTACCTGGAGGGCTAATCTTTTCCCGGAGAGAACAATGAGTGTCACAACTAGAAAGAAGCTCCACAATGGTAACTTCCTTTGCATGATGAGATTACTAGGTGTTGCCAAAATCTCAGGATCTTTGGTTGCATTGGGTGGTGGTGTGACTTTGTGTAAATGGTCCTTGCCTGATAGGATTTTATTGCTATCGGTGCTCAACTTGGGGCAAACATACTAATCCTCAGTGGCTGAGGACCCTTTGTTTACCATGGGTTTGCACAGCTTGAGGTCTCCTGGGGCTACGTGACTGGGGATTTTACTGGCCTGACCTGGTTTTCGATCATTTGACCGTTGCTGCTTACGTGCCCATCCGGGTGACCTCTCAGGCACATGGAATCATATTTTAATATCAAAATTGTAGACGCCGGGACAGGGTTTATCAGTGAGTTAACATATAGCAGAAACTAATACAGATAATGTAAATCTGAATCACCTCCTTAGAGATGGGAACGGTCTTTGGTCTATTCACTTAAATGTTATACTTATTTAATTTAGATATTGATTCTGCATCACAGGAGATATAAATAACCATTTGCTAGTGAAGATATTTACGTGTAGTATTGCTTCCCACGTTTGTCACCCATCACCTACTCCGTAATCTGTTAAGTCAGATATTAAGCACTGAACTTGAGATTTTCTGCATTGAAAGCAAATGATCTGCCATTCAGATACAGTTTCTCATGCAAAGGAATGTGTGTGGCTCTTTATATTTTAAACACTTAAAGAACATTTTATGCCTGTAACAACATTGTTTCTAAACATTGAGTAACATCAACATTTTATTGCATAGCACACTTCAGGTTAAAAACAAAGATGTGGAAGTGTCATACACAAGTGTAATAATTAAAATAGAGAGAAATCAATATAATTCTATATTATCACTTTTGCTTAGCCATGGAAATCCACTGGGTGGTCTTGGGCATGTCACACGTTATCATCCCAGACAAAATCATGATAGGTTCACCTTAAGGTCACCATAATGTAGAAATGACTTGAAAGCACACAAAAAAACCAGCAACAACATTTTTTTCCATATGCAAGGGTGCTCTCAGGCATGCAAAATGAAGCATTTTAGCCAAATATGGTTCAAGAGATTTTCAGAAAGAAAACTAATTAACAGCCCTGTTCCGGACACCACCCTGAGAGTGAAACTTAGTATTTTAGATTTATTGTCCTTCAGTGGTTTCAAAGAAACTGCAATGTGATATGGGCCACTTAGTGGACATGTTTGGTCTCAGGGTACCCAAGGATAACAGCAGAAGTTGCTTTTCTGGAAGTTCAGGATGCATACACACACTGCCTATGTAGTTCATGCATAAGTTTTCAGTCTGTGGAGGACCCCGTGGTAGTAAGTGGTATTGGGGAAGAGCAGCCGGTAAGCAGGGGGCAGGAAATGGCCCCACCTCCTAAAGGATCCTACTCCATTAAGCTGCACAAGTTACTTGTTTTGCTGTGATTGTACCATGATGTTTACCATGGGTTTTCAGATTCTGTTCCAAGGAATCCATCATCCTTATGGGTCTAAGAATTAGAATCAGTTGTGGGCCTTGACCACACTGTCAGAGGAAAGGTTCAGAAGGAGGTAGCAGAGGAGAGGGTAGTTAGTCCCTTCTTTTCACTCACTGAGCTCAGCCTAAGTGTGTCTCTTTTTGTCATTATACCAAAGAGGGCTTCCAGTGAATACAGGATTATTCACCATTTGTTCTGTCTGAAAGGTGAGTTAGTTAATGATGCTGTGTCTGCTAAACTGTGTACTATACACTATACTTTGTTTGATGTGGGAGTTAAGGAGGTTCACAGGCACGATGTAGGGGCTGAATTGTTGAAATGTGGCATCAAGTAGCCACTTTGCCTTTTACCCATCGATCAGGAGGATTTTGAGCTGTTGTTGTTGTTATTGATTGTTTGTTGAACAGTATGATCCCAGTCAATGTGCTTCTCTTTTAGCTGAGTTTTGTTCCTTGGTGCATGGGTATGTAGTTCTACTGCTTCAGGAAAAGATTGCAGATTCTGCACACCAGGTAGTATTTTGGGGTATTGAAACAGATATAGTTAATCAGCTGTGCAGATTGCCCATGGAAAACTTGCAGGGTATGCAGAGTTTCTATTTTTCTCATATGCAAAAAAGTCACACTCAGGGAGTTTCAGGAGCTCATTGGGCATTTGAATTTTGCCTGCCATGTAGTGGCTTCTGGTAGGGGCTTTCATAGGTGCTCGTGTAACACCACAACTGGAGTCAGCAAATCACACCACAGAATTAGGATCACACAAGGGATTGGAGAGGATTTTGGGGTATGGCTAGATTTTTTTTTTCTGTCTTTTATCTGGGATATCTTCTTGCCATGATGAGCTGAAGCTTCAGAATGCCTTACAGGTATATTCAGATGCTGCAGGGTTAGAAGGTTTCAGAGTTTATTTCAGAGGGTGATGGTGCATCCATACGTAGCCTAGTGATTGATCTTACATTTTTGGATTTTTTCCCTCCTTTTGTTTGTGGTCTGAATATAGTCAGAGCAGTTAGCTAGCTGTAACATTTGTTTTAGTAACATTGGAAATAAAGTATTGACATTAAACCATCCAAACTTCTGACAGATTCTGACAATATCTCCCAGCCTTAAACACCAGTTCTCTGTGTCTTTTCCACAGCAGTTTAACCAAAACTCAGCCAGGCTCTCTGGCCAAAATCTCACTGAAGGCTCAAAACAGACAGAAACTTTGCCTTATACAGAATTTCCCTCATCCATAAGCCGATCCTACACACACCACTGTGCTGAGTTTCATTTTTGAGATGCTATTCCTGATGTCTAGCAACCTGTCATCAAGTTGCACTGGCATTCCAAATAGCTAACCCCAAAGCAACTTCACAAAGTGTAAATAAGGAGGTCTGGAATGAGTTAATGAAGGGGTTGGGTTTCTTTTTGCCACATCTTTAAATAATCTTCCAGAAGCCAGAACTCTACAGAGCTGATGGCATTCACTTGTCAGAGGAAGATAATTTGCTATTCCTGGAAGATATGGAACAGGGAGTGAGTGACCTATTGGCAAGCCAGGTGGCAGATAAGGCCTAAGGAGACACTTGTCCCTTATCCATGGCAGATAGTTGGGGGAAAGACATAGGAGTTTAATGAACACCTCTAGCACCAATTTGATGAAGGAAGGGGTTCTGGAACTGCCTCTTTGGGTAATGTGACTAGGAGGGTTGGGAAGGAGATATCCCTTGTGGCTGGCCTGAGACCTGAGCTCTCAGTTTAAGGAAGGTGGTCCTCTTAGGTTGGTTTTTCAAATTATGGCCCAGCAGGGAGCAACTCTGCTCTCGGGTTCTCCTCAGGGCTCAGATGTTTTACCCAAGGGAAGCTGTGGGGGAGGTCTGGATAAGACCATTTTCCTCATCTGCTACAGTGCTACATTGCTCCCTCCCATCTCTCAGGGGTTAAAGTTTAAATAAGTTTATACTTAAAATGTAGTAACCCTTTCCAGTCTCCACTGTCTGGTTTATTCATTTCCATGGTTGGTCAGTAAACCTCCACAGATAGAGAGAGGGAGAGGGGCAGGGAGGGGGAGAGAGAGAGAGAGATTGAGAGTGTGGGAGGGTTTCAAAGATTGATTAAAAGCATCACAACAGATTTCACTTATCTCTGTAATAGCCTTCATAGATTTATGCACACAGGCTGGTGTGATTTCAAGGTACAGTAAGTCGATCTAGCACTAACACAAATCTTGTTTGCCTTATGAACCAAAGACATAAGATATAAAATCTTTGATGGAGAATATATAACATGGAATGTGCTGATGACATTTTTACAGGGTCACTTTTCTGCTCCACAACCATAATAGCTGTTGCATGCCATTTCTTGCTCTCTCTCTCTCTCTCTCTCTTTTAAGGTAATATTTACAGACCTGTTACTGCCTCACTTATGCATTACCTTAAACTTTTGTACACAAGGAGAGCACTCAATGCACATGATTGTTATGTTCATGTAATATGGTTAAGATCAAAATAAGTACAATTTGTTTACTTTTGTTCTTTTTTTTAATAAAGTTCCTAAAAAAATTAATCTTAATTTTTACTTTAGTATTGATCTGGTATTTTCTCACTATAAGAGCTTTCAGTAGACTTCCAAATGGATAGAATCTCCCCCCCCCCGATAAAACTGGAGTATCTTCTCAGGAAAAGGGACTCTCATACTTCTCCTAAGGCAGTGGTTCTCAACCTGTGGGTCCCCAGATGTTTGTGAACTTCAGCTCCCAGAAGCCCCAGCCACTATGGTCAATGCTCAGGGCTTCTGGGAGCTGAAGTCCACGAAAATCTGGGGACCCACAGGTTGAGAACCACTGTCCTAAGGAATTGTCAATTTACCACAGCAACTTAATTTCCCAAACCCCCTCATGGTTCTTCTTCTTGTTGTAGATTTGCCAGTTATTCAGCGATCTAGTCTGTTCTGATGCCTTTAAATGCAACCTGGTTGGCAAAGATTAGAAGGAAATTTGAAGGGCATTCTGCCTAGTCAGATCAGTGAGGGACATGAAGGTGCTTATACGTACCCCTTCCCTGTCCCCTTCAGTACATGACATTCTTGTGTTGCACAAGAATATCTGAAGGGAGGTTCAGTATCTATTTCAATGAAAGTCAGTGGAAGCCACTGTGTGACTATTTTAACCCTGAAAAAGAAAGAGCTTTGCCAGTTGCACAGAAACTTCTACTTGAGCAATAATGTGTAGCATATAACTTTCCCCTCTCCAGTTCTAAATCTTATATGAGTAGACTGAGTAGTATTTGGCTGACTAGTATTTGGCTGATTTCTTCAGACCTTTACATGCCCATTTTTGCAGACATAACTTCTGTTAAAGGCACAGTGAATAATCAGTCGAGTTTTGATCACTTGGTAACTCAATGTTCAAGGGCTAGACAATACCATTTTTCTATCTGAGGTGAAGGATGAGATAATTCAGTGGTGTGTGTGTGTGAGTGGCTTATGGATGAGAGAAATTCTATATAAGACAAAATTTCTGCCTGTTTTGAGCCTTTGGTGAGATTTTGGCTAGAGAGCATGGTTAAGTTGAAGTTAAGCAGCTGTGGAAAAGACACAGAGAACTGGTGTTTAAGGCTGGGAGTTATTGTCAGAGTCTGTCAGACATTTGGATGATTTAATGTCAATACTTTATTTCCAATATTACTGAAACAAATGTTACAGTTAGCTAACTGCTCTGACTATATTCAGACCACAAACAAAAGGAGGGAAAAAAATCCAAAAATGTAAGATCAATCACTAGGCTACGTATGGATCCACCATCATCCTCTGAAATATACTCTGACACCTTCTGACTCTGCAGCATCTGAATACACCCGTAAGGCATTCTGAAGTTTCAGCTCCTCATGGCAAGAAGATATCCCATTAAAGACAGGAAAATAAATCTAGCCATACTCCCAGATCCTCCCCAATCCCTTGTGTGATCCTAATTCTGTGGTGTGATTTGCCAACTCCATCTATGGTGTTACACAGGAACCTATGAAAGCCCCTACCAGAAGCCATTACATGGCTTTTGGCCAGAGGCAGTTTCAATTCCATTTGGTTTGGTTTAAGATTTCTTACTTCAGTGTTGGGGATCTGAGAATAACCTCCACTTCAATTCATGGCTGTTGGCCTGTGGAGTGAGGAGATGTTGGGGCAAGTCATGTGGCACACCTAGCTCTACTCACCCCTAGACCCTCATGCTCCTCAACCTGAGGTGGCCCCCTGACTCTGCCTGATAGTAGGGCTAGACTTGTCTGCCTTCCTCATACTTTTATAACTCTGTTACTCGATTTACTGCAAGATTGCATGTCAGACTTTCCTTTGCTTTTGTTTTAATTTCTATTCCCTTGGTCTCTGGATACATGTACAACCCATTATAATAATTTAAAACAATTCTACCAAACCAGGCAAGAAATTGAGACAAGCACCAGTACTCCGGTGTACAACAAAGGGACACTTACTATCCTTGTTAAGAGACCTTCAGCTGAGCTGGAAAGACATACAACAACTATTATTTCATAACACTGTCATTAGAAGAACACATCAGGGGCCTGTTTAAAAGTAATTTGTCGTACCCAAAAAATCAATAATTCAGAGCTTAAGAGGTGAAAGCACTGGTAGGCAACCACAGGAGCCAGGTGAACAAAAAGAAATAACACTGTCTAGAGTTAATTAAAATAATAATGAAATCTAAGAGTGCTGAATTAAGAATTTTGAACACATAAGCAGAACTAATTTATCTTTCTTTTCTGTTTGGAATTCCCATTACAACAACCAGCACAATTCTACTACATTTCTTTCTAGTTGTTGTAGATCATCTGATTATAGTTAGGCATTAAACATATCCCAAAGTGGGAAAATTCATTATGATCTTCCTCCAGCACATCACTTTTTTATTGGCGGCTTGAAAAACTGAAATAGACTTTTTGAGAAACCAATGCCATGAAATCTCATATGTAAACAGAACTGTTTGCATGAGTATCTTTTAGTTTCTTAGTTTTACATCCTTGAAATGATATATATGGATTATATACCATCAAAGTAAACTGCTCCATATTTTGCTATAAAGGAATAGCATTCAAGATCTGCACATTTATTGCTGAAGGAAAGATTTGTTCTTTTTTTTTTAAAAAAAAAATCCTTAAAAATAATAGGTTAATTCTATTAAAAATATGACCTTGCCAATACACCCTGGTCTAATTCTAGTTGTAATTAAGTACAGTTGACTGGATTTCTATGTAAATTTGTGTGCATTGCCTTATCTGAAGAGCAAATCAACTTGTTCCAGATCATGACTCAGAGCATTTCACAGTACTTTGAGATGTGTGCTAGATGATGATCCATTAAGTACTTTGACATTTACCAAAATTATGTCATGATGGCTCCATACAGAGGTCCTCAGTCTTCTCCTGTAGGGTCCCACTTTGGGGGTCCCCAATGTCAGTATGGTTTGGATGGACACCATACCTAGTTGGCAACACATTTTATTGGCTCTGATATCAAATTCAAGCCTGAGAGGTGACAGAGAGGTCAAACTGAGCAAGGGAAAGAATTTGACTGTAAATGTGAGAAGTATAGGTCAACTCCAAAATTCCTCCAGGTAAGACTGAGTCACTTGTCAGGCAAATACACATCATTCTTCTGGATAATAGGCTTAAATAGAAGCTGGACTTTTCCAGGGAATCCAACTGTGAGGAGCCCACCAGGACACTGATTGACAGATATTCATCCCTTATACACCTGGATTCTTTCCTCTTTCCTCATAGCACCCACAATAGACAGCTATTACAAGACCCATCATGTCTTTGTCAATCAAAGCACTAAGCCCATCAACAGGTGAAAGACTCATTGTCCACAACAGGTTCCCTTTGTCTTGCATCTGGAACCTTCACAGCCACAAGCCATTTTCAGGGTACAAATACCCCTGATTTCAGGATGCCCAGTGCAGTCTCTTGAAGGTATACCCGTCACACTGTCCATCTGGCTTCTGAATGAGAACTGTCCTTAGGTCCTATCTAAGCCAAAATACATTGCTGCTCTTCATTACTCTTCTGGACTGGAAATTATAAATCCCCCCAAATCCCTCTGCCTCTCTATAATTTTTCCTCCCTCTCTCTTTCAGCTAGCTCTTGTGTGAATGTGTGATTGTGTGTATCTTGTGTGAATGCATGAGTGAATTCCCCTTAATAAAATCATTTATTAGACAATTCTGCTTGGTTTTTGGCTTGGCCTGACCCTATAAACATTGGGTAAAAAGATCTCGCTAGGTTACCCTGCCTCTTGTAGTGCTACAGCTTCTGCTCTGGCTAATTCTCATTCCCCATTATTTGGAGCACACTGAGGTGTCCCCCACTGGACCCCAGAAAGTGGAATTCAGGTAAACTTCAAGCTGCTGGATCAAAATGGAGCCATTCTCAGCCATAGTGAAATCTCTGTGCGTGTGTGTGTGTTTGTGCACATGCGTCTGTATGCGCTACATGTCACAGATGTTCAGGTCACCCCTTCATCTGGAAGCGCAACAACAGAAGACTGCTGTTCTAATGATCAGATGTAAACAGAAGACTGTCACATAATATTTCAGCTTTAGACAGTATCAATGGTATCATGTTGCTGACCAGTTTGAGAGGTTACTATTATCTGTCTTCAGTCTTGTCTGCATCTGAAGCCTGGTATATTATAGCTCACCAAAATGGCAACCAGCCACATACCCTGAGATTCCTGATTCAACCACAGCCCTAGACACATTGATTTTTGTTTTGATAAAGTATCTTCAGGTTAATAAGGCATGGTGGTCCAATTCTTTATTATATGTAATGAGAAAACAGGAGTCCTCATTATGTTTATGAGCCTTGTTCTCAAGTTTTACTCTCTTCACATTTTTTAGCCACCAGGGTATACTGAGGCACATAAGAAGCTGCCTCATCCTTTTAACTGACATTGTCAAGAATTCAGTGTGACACATGGTGTGTGCAGACTATGTAGTTTAGCATTGAGCAATGGCTTCTGCCTTTATTTTTAAACTATGGTTTCCCCATTACACAGATACTGAGGAACCTCTTGTTTATTCAAAATCTAGTTACTGAACAAAGCTGGATTTGAAATCATGTTTTTCTTTTGGAACTTTTCACTGTCATTATGAGTCCATGACCCCAAGATTTATCATAGGTCAATCATAATTGACTTAGTAAGTAACCTTCATTTCTTATTCTTTCTATATTAGGCCTATCTGTACTTTTGAGATCAGCAGGTATCTTGACCCTCCCAAGAGGGTCTTTTCCACAGTCTTGCAATTGTTTGCTCCTGTGAGGCAAAAAGTAAAGCTGATGGCTGCAGTATTGCTCATAGGAACTTTTATATTGAATAGGTTTTTGCTGACTAAGTATGCCAGACAGCTTCAGACAAGAACAGGAGTTGGCATCTGTGTGTGACTCTGATGGAGGATCTCTCAGAGAGACTGGCAGTGGCACCACAGAGAGCACTAGTTAGTAGTACAAAGGAGGAAGCACTGTAAACCCCTTTTCAATGTCTTTTACTATGAAAACTCTATGGTGAGACAATCCAAAATGAAACAAGAGATAAAGCCAAAAGATAGAACTCTCACGTTCAATAGCATGCCACAAGCTACTGGGGTACAACAAAGGATAGTTATGAGTAGTGTTGAAGTAAATGAGGCAACTGGACTCAAGCTGAAAGGACATTCAGCTGTTGACATGCTCAGAGAAAGTCAAAAGAAAGTCAAAATATGCACATATTGTAGGGACTTTGAATGTGGAAAGCAAGAATCAGGGGAAGATAGACATAGTAAAACAAGAAATGGAAGATATAAACGTTGCTATACTTGAGGTGAGCAAAGCTAAAGAACAGGACATTTTGACTGAGAAAAACAGTTTTTTATTCAGGAAATGAAAATCTAAGAAGAAATGAGGTGCTATTAATAGTGAAGAGAGATGGAACAAAAGCAGTCAAAAGATATAATGCAAAGTCAGATCAAATCATAACAATAAGACTTTAGAGAAAACCCATCAATTTAACTATAATCCAAGATTATGTTCAAACTACAGAGACAGAAAAAGAAGAAATTGAAAAATCCTGTGTTGAAGTCCAGGAGGAAATTGATCATACATCAAACCTGGAATTCTTGTTATTCATAGGGAATTGGAATGCAAAAGTAGGAAACAGAGCAGAATCAAAGACTGCATGAAAATCTGACCTAGGATCAAGAAATAAAGCAGCAGATTAACTGATTGGATATTACACGGCCAACTGTTTGTTCATTACAAACACTTTCTTCAAGAAACCAAAGAAGCAATTGTATACATGAACATCACCTCATGGCCAGTGCAGAAATCAAACAGGCTACATAACTAGAAGCAGAAATTGGAGAAGTTCCATTCTCTCTGCAAGAACAAGACCAGCTGCAGATTGTGGCAAAGACCATGAACTCTTACTATCAAAAAATAGAATAAATCTAAAGAAGAGCACTAAATCAACCATCGTGCTGAAATACAAAGTGAAGAATGTCTCTGTAATGTGAAGCTGATGTAAAAAAGAGACTTGTTCTATTAATCCTGATTAACTGGGAGGCAGAAAAACTCTGGAGTGAAGCCAAGGATGTTGTCAGGGCGGAATACAAAAAGACAGTACCAGCAGCCAAAAAGAAAGTGAAGCCTCAATTGGTGATACATGAAACTTTTCAGGCAGTTAAGGAAAGACAAGAAGTAAAAGTAAAAGGTGACAGAAATAGTGTCAGAAATCTGAACACAACTGATCAGTGAGTTATGTGCAGAGACAAAGAGAACTACTGTAATAAATAATGCACAGAAATAGAAGATGACAACAAAAAAGGAAGAGCAGGAGACCTCTTCCAAAACAAAGAAATCAAAGAAACATTTAAACCAAGAGTGAGGATGCACTACAACTAGCAGGGATCACATTACATGACCAAGTAGAAATAAGAAGACAAAGGAACAATACACTGAAGAACTATATAAAAGAGAGGTAAGGACAGATTTGTTCAAGGAATAAGCACTGGAAGTTGTACTATTTCAGAAAGTGAAGGAGAAGCTGCATCTGAAGCAGTTGAGAGAAATAAATCACCAGGAACAGAGAGCATATCAATAAAGCTACTGCAAGCTAAATAAACAGGATCTTCTCTCGTTCTAACTCAAATCTGTCTACAATTATGGAAAACAAAAGAATGGCTCACTCTATATACATTCCAGTTTCGAGAAAAGGAGACACTAGGGATTGCAGTAACCACAGGACAATTGTATTAATTTCCCATGTAAGGAAAGTGATGCTCAAAATTCTATAATAGATAGATAGATAGATAGATAGATAGATAGATAGATAGATAGATAGATAGTCATATATGGAGTGAGAAATGTTGGGTATCTATGCTGGATTCAGGAAAGGAAGAAGCACTAGGTATCATATTGCAAGCATTTGTTGCATAATGGAGCATAACAAAGAATTTCAGACGAAAATCAGCCTGTGTTTTATAGATTATAGCAAAGCCTTTGACTGTTTAGATCTTGAAAAATTTTGGGTCTCATGTGCCACAACATTTTACTATTCTGTGTAACCTGCACTCAGGACAAGAGGCAGAATATGGAGAAACTGAATGGTTTCCAATTGGCAAGAGGGTTAAGCAAGAATGGATTTTATTATCCTATCTGTTTAACTAGTACATTGAACATATAATACATAAAACAGAAATAGACTCAGAAAAATGAGGTGTGAACACTGGAAAAAAGGCACTTCAATAATCTGGGACAGAAAACTGAGACTGACATACAATTTCTAATTTCTATGTACAGTTGTGAAAGTTGGACCACGAAGAAAACTGACAGGAAGAAAATCAACTCATTTGAAATGTGTTGTTGGATAAGAATTTTATTGATATTGCGCATTGCTAAAAAGACAAATAAATGTGTCTTAGAGAAAATGAAACCCGAACTTTCACTAGAAGCCAAGATGATTAAACTGAGGCTGTCATACTTTGCCCATATCATGAAGACATGACTTATTAAAAAAGATAATAAAGTTTGGCAAGGTAAAAGGCAGTAAGAAAAGAAGAAGACATCAGTATAGATGGCTAAATTAAATCAAGGAAACCATGACCTTGTGTCTGGAAGATCTGAGCAGGGCTGTTAATAATAGTGTGACTTGGAAGTTTCTCATTCATAGTGTCACCATATTTTGAAGTAGACTTGACAACAGTTAATAGAAACAAACAAGGAACCTTGATTCAAATAGTCATTGGAGGAACACTAACTGTGTTAGTTACAATATTTGCTTCATAGAATCATAGAGTTGGGAGAGACCACAGGGGCCATCCAGTCCAACCCCCTGCCATGCAGGAACATACATCAAAGCATTCCCAACAGATGGCCATTCAGCCTTTGCTTAAAAACCTTCGAACAGGGAGACTCTACCACAGTCCAAGGCAGCATATTCCCCTGCTAGATAGCTCTGATCATCATGAAGTTCTTCCTGAGGTTCAGATGGAATCTCCTTTCCTGCAGTTTGAATCCATTGCTCTTTGTCCTAGTCAACTAATACTGCTGCTAAGATTATGAATTCTATTGCATAACTGTTGAATATCTTTGCTTTTGGAATTTATTAAGCTTTATCTGTATCCCCAAATAGTTGAACTTCATATTCACAACTGACCCTTAAGAGTTTAATAATTTAATGCTCTTATTAATGTGTTTCCTTTTGCAGTAACCTGTTTGATATAAAATGTTAACCTCAGTAATCAAAACCGTGCCGAACACAGAGATCCCATCCTTTTAAAAATTGATGAATTCTTCCTATTTGATTTCTCAATGTTCAATATTTTTCAGTCATATATAACCACATATTTTTTCTCGTTATTATTTTCTACCCACTAAGACTACAGTCCTAAGAATAGTTATTGTATTTTAGAGGAAGCCCTCACCCTTGGTGGAACAGTGAGGTTTGTGGAAGCCTTCACATTTGATGGCAGCAGAGGTTTAGATAGAGCCTCACACCTGTTGGAACAGTCATGTGTTAAGTAGTAAACCCCATAGTAAATACTGGGAGAAAAGCAGAAATAAATTAGATACAAGAAATAGATTTGTATGGAGAGTTCCTTCCCCCCAACACACATTGTTCTTTCCCTTTTCATTTGCAATAAAAAGCCACAATAGGGTGTCACCCCTCTTAGAGCCACCTGGGAACCTTTCACACTTCATAACAACACTATGATTCCACCTTAAGTGAAATTATTTTATCTAATGGAATTTTGGGGTTTGTAGTCTAGTGAAACACTAGAACTCTCTGGCTGAGTATTCCAAGTAACCCTCCCTAATCTCCAGATCCCAAGATTCCATAGGATGGGACAATGGCAGTTAAAATGTTAAAAGCAAAACTGTGGAAAGGTTCTCCCCACTCATTTCTGGCTCATTTCCTATTGGAACAAAGCACCTTATCTGAACCTGAAATGGTACAGGGGGATAAAACATGATAAATTGTCCCCACACCCTGTGGGCATTTGGGGCAAATATAGATTTGGAGACATCCCTCCAGTGTCCCCTCTGAGGCCAATGTGAATCCCTACATTTTTCTACCTCTGTTGTATATCAAAGCCAGCATGTGAGGTCAGATACCCACTCATGTCAATGCATTGGAGGAAAGGGAGGTATTTCACAAAGAGAATTTAATAGTTCAAGGAATAAGCACAATTCTTCAGCTCCTGTCTCTCTCAGTAGCTCCAAATAAAGATGGTCTTGTAGCAAAGGTGGCAGTTTAGAACACTCCCTCATTAATATGCTTAAATGGATGATATATTATTTTTTAGGTTGAGACCATGAACTATTAAAACCTAGAGACCACAGATACAGAAATTTTCCCTTTTGTCTACAATGATGTGTGTGTACATGTGAGTGTCTGTGTGTACATATACTGGGTGCATGTGTTTGTATGTAGACACACATGCGTGAATACACACAGAGAGACACATATACATAAGAGAAGAAGAAATAACATCTCCAATCTCACCTCTAGTCCTATAAATAACCCTACTAGTTCTTACTTCTAGTTCAGCTCTCTCATTCTCTGACCTCCAAGCAACTGTCACTTCACACTTGTTACTGATTTTTCCCCCATTTACTCTGACATCACCCAACAATCTATCTGTCCTCTTACTAGCAATCATTATGCCACTGATTACCTTTTTCTTTTCTAGAGTACAATGTTACAATTATCCTACTGCATTGGACACTCCCAGTCATGGAAGAACAGTCATGGGAGGTTTTTAATGTGCCAGGAGTATGGGCTGAGGATAACCCCCCTGGGATGGCGAGGTTTATTCCACCAGTAGTGGTCGAGTTAAAGCCAGGAGCAGTGCCTGTACGCGTAAAGCAGCATCCACTATCCCGACAAGCAGTGCGAGGAATCTAGAGGCACCTGGACCGCCTGTTAAGAGATGGCATCCTCAGGAGATGCCAATCACCATGGAATACACCCCTACTGCCTATTAAGAAGCCCAGAACAGATGAATATCGTCCGGTGCAGGACTTACGCCTAGTAAATCAGGCTACAGTCACTCTCAATCCCGTGATTCCAAATCCATATGTAGTGTTGGGATTGATCCCTGCAGGGGCAACCCATTTCACAATATTAGATTTAAAAGATGCTTTCTTCTGCATACGACTGGCCCCTATGAGTCAGCCCATATTCGCCTTCCAGTGGGAGGACCTAATAACAGGTAAAAAGACACAGCTGACGTGGATGAGGCTGGTGCAAGGATTCAAGAATTCACCAACTATTTTTGGCACTGCACTTAGCCAAGACCTCCGGGGCTTCCACTCGGAGCCTGAGAAAAGGGTTCTGCTACAGTATGTGGACGATCTGTTGCTAGCCGCAACATCGGAAGCCGAGTGTTGGCAAGGCACCCAAGAGCTGCTACAGCTCCTGTGGGAGCGCGGATACAAAGTATCCTGGAAAAAGGCTCAGCTATGCCAGACCCAAGTTAGGTATTTGGGATTCATAGTTTCGCAAGGACAGGGGGAGTTGGGACCGGAGAGAAAGGAGACCGTATGCGCCTTATCAGAACCCACGAATCGAAGGCAGTTACGGGAGTTTTTAGGGGCAGCTGGGTTCTGTAGAATTTGGATTCCGAATTTCACCGTTATGAGTAAGCCCCTGTACGAAGCAACTAGAGGAGCGGAGAGAGACCCTTTTCTGTGGGGAGCGTTGCAGAAACGAGCCTTCCTTAACATTAAGAAAGAGTTGCTTCAATCACCAGCTTTAGGACTCCCGGATGTGACAAAACCTTTTCTGTTGTACGTGCACGAAAGAGAAAATGTGGCAGTGGGAGTACTGACACAGCAACTGGGATCCTGGCAGCGTCCAGTCGCATACTTGTCTAAACAGCTGGATTCAGTGGCGAAGGGGTGGCCGGCCTGCTAAAAAGCTATAGCGGCCACCGCCCTTCTAGTCAAGGAAGCAGACAAATTGGCCATGGGGCAGGAATTAGTGGTGCGGGTCCCACACGCCGTACTAACTCTGATGGAATACAAAGGGAACTACTGGTTTACTAATGAAAGGATGACGAGATACCAAGCCATGCTCTGTGAGAACCCCCGTGTCAAGTTAGAAGTATCTCCCAATCTTTCCTTGTTTTATGCAATGTATAAGTAATATGCTTCAAATTACTTCCAGTAAGACAGCAGCTCTGTACGCTTTGATGGCTCAGCCTGACGCTGTTTTATGATATAACGTCACAAAATGCTATAATTGTTTAGAAATTATGCATTTAAGGGGGGAAATGATATAGGTATGAATTAGAAATAATAAAGTAGAAATAAAGTAGAAGCTGGGGGCTTAGGTCAGAGGAACGGAGAAAGATTTAAGAAGGATATCAGGTAGCTAGGAGGTTGATCACGTAGCCAGGGTGTCATTTATTGACTGGCTGTGGTAACTGCAGATTGTAGATAAGCACTTTCCGGGGTCTGAGCACGGGGGTAATTAGCTAGCAACAGCATGTGGTATTTGTGATCCCGGAGGGGCGGACCAAGACATGCCTGCGATCTTTGCTGTGATCTTTGTGAATGCTGTGAACTTTGTCTATAAAAGAGCTGTGCAACTTGAATTCAGGGCTTTTGGTCTTTTGGAGACATCCAGCCAAAAGCCTGAGAGTAATAAATTACTCTTTTTCTTGCTCTGTGGTCTCTGTGTTCTCTGGGCTCCTGCAACACTACCATTTTTGGACTGCCTCTAGAGGGGGCAGAATAGAAAGCTCACAGTACTGTCCCATTTGATAGATTTCCAACATGGATTCATTGATAAGAAAAATGTTCAGGGTATTTACTGAACAGTCTAAAAGTTGATGATATCTGGGCTGGTAATTCCTTTGCAAGCCAGTCCAATTTTTTCCCATCACAAAAGTTAACAGAACACTAGAATAAATCCTTTCATCAACTCTGATGCAGATTTGTTACCCTGTTTTCTTAGGACTCCACCAATCTGTTTGTGATACCAGGGCTTCCTTTAAAAGGATTCCCAAAAGCTGTCAAAATTGTCTCTTATGGAGAAAATTAGCTCTGCACTGCTTTAGCTATGCAAAGAGGACAGGGTAATTAATTAAGGATCGTTAACCCAATGTATACGGAGTCAAGTCCAGTCAAAAATCACACCAATTGTTCAAATCTAAGTATTTTATTAACGTAAATGTAAAAATCCCTACAATCAATTAACAACACTCACTACAGTAAGCATAAAAAGTTAAAGTTCTTACAATCACTCAGCTTCACACCGTCCAACAAGCTTACAAGGCTATAAAGTTAGCAAGAGATGAAAATTAAGAAAGAGAGAGAGAGATAGAAAGGGTTTGGTGAAATACGATACCAATCCAGAATCCTTCAGCTGGGAGAAAAGATCTCAGCCACGCTGAGGGGAGTTCACCAGCAGCTTCATTGTGTTGCAAATGTGAGCTGTTTACCAGCTCCATTGTTTTGCAGTTCTAAGAGAACTTCTCACTTGTAGCTCTCAAAACTCCAAATGCATCATCCTTCAAAATCCAAACAGAACTCCCACAAAAATCAGAAACTGTGTCTAGTTATAGTATCTTGAGAAGCCACATGGTTCCATCTTTTTATGAAGATGGATCATTTTCTTTATAGTTCAAAGAACATACACCCTCAAACATCCTGCCAGTTCCTGCCAGATCAGATCAGTATCTCTCTAGAATTGCATGCATGCCTTAGGTGTCAGATTCCAGCCTGCGTTGCATTGTTTATTTTCTCTCAGAGAGTAATGGTCCTGATGGCTGCAGAAACTCCTTTCAAGTTTTGAGCCAAATTGCCAGATACCCCAGGATGTAAAACAGAAGACAGAAATATCCTGTTTACATATCCTTTCAGTATCTCTCCATAGGTCACTTATATTTTATATAAAATAATTAGGATTCTCAGGACATGGTCTCCTGGGAGTCCTAAGGGTATTACAGATTTATCTTGACAGCACTCTGGCTTGGTCTTACTGTTAAATGTTTCTCAATATGCATGTTATCTTGTTTGTGACATCACACATAACATCCTAAAAACCTAGACTAACTCTTTACCAACAGCTCATGTTCCATATATCTCAATGACTAAGAGACTATTAATCTGACTACCCAATGAGTTTGATATTTATTTCTAATCTATACTATAGACATAAAGAAGAGAGCAGTATTACCCTAAAATCAACATCCAGCATTTAAAATGACAATTATAACAAGCTAATCCAATGAATAGAGTGATTCAATTGCTATACATATTATTTTTAAGAAGAAAATCAATCAATTCAACACTCTATGGGGAAAAAAATCTTTTGACTTTATCACAATAGCAATAGCATGTGTATTTCTATATCGCTTATCAGCTAAGTGCTCTCTAAGTGGTTTACAATGTGTTAGCTAATTTCCCCCAACAAGCTGGGTACTCATTTTACTGACCTGTGGAAGGATGAAAGGCTGAGTCAACCTGGAGCCCAGCAGGATTGGATTCACAACCTTGTGGCTGCAGTACTAGCATTTAACCACTGTGCCACCAGGGCTATGTTTATATTCTGATTTTTTTAAAAAAGACCCTTTATTTTATATATTAAAAATTATTTAAGGAAATTACATTTATAATGTCATTGTTTCTTATGCAATGTACTTACAGACAGAAATATAGAGTTTAATCTAACCATGTAATCAAGACATTAAAAGCCTGTCAGAACCTCCATTGATGTTTTGTCCCCCAAAGTAAGACAAACACACACCCCTTCAGAATAGGAGAAAGGATATTTAAACCCTTGCTCTGAACCCAGCAAGTCATAGTACTTTGGACACACATTGGTGTGTTATTTTGCATGTTGGCCCTCAGATTTCTGTGCTCTATGCTACCCTTACACTGCAGTCTGAGCCACTCCACTTCAACCTTCTTCTGGACCAGTAAATATCATCCTCTACACCAAAAATCTCTCTCTATCCACCCTTTCTTGCTTCTCCTTTTGCTAGCCTTGTATGGTTTGTGACACTGACTGATTTCTTTTGTGCGTGTCCACTGATTTCCAATAAAAACACCCAGTTTAAACCTTTAACCAGAGTCCTACATTTAGTACTGGTATACACAGGTGAAAAGATCCTGCAGTTACTCTCCTTTTGCAGGCCTCCTTTGAGCTATAATTCTCCAGGTTTCTAAGGATATACTGGCCCTGCTGGTGGACCTCAAGGTCCTCCATCTTTTGCAGAAACACCAGGACATAACAACATTCATTGTTTTTTTGAAGAAGTAAATATTTATATGGGAATCTTACATGGGGACAGCTCCTCTTCATACCAGAGTCATAATGCTTCAAGCTTTTACTGAAATGCAGAACTATACTTCTTAAAAGTTTTGAAATTAAATTTCTGAGACATGACTGCCTTCCTAAAAACAGCAGTAATTTTATTTGCAGTTGCTCAAAAGTATAGAGAACAAAACTAAAAGCTGACAATTATCAATAGAGGAATGTTCTATTCAGAAACCACTAATGATATTTCATTGAAGAAACAAAAATTGTAGTGCTATTGCATAGGGATTAATGGGGGTGCAAGGAGGGGAAGAAATAATTTTCTATTAAGCAAGAAGTATTGCCAGCTAGGTGGAAATGGCAGAAAGGATGCTGGTTATCTATAATTGAGTAAATGGACAGACTACACACTTGAATGCCTGGAAATGCAAAGAAAATCTTGTCCCTGAGTTAAATACCCTTTTGTTGACTTCCTATATGTTTAGGGAGGAGGAGGATGCTGACCTGGCATGCTTCACAGAAACTCGGCTGGATGATGACAGTGTCCCAACATGGGCTCAGGCTCTCCCAGCTGGGTACTCTGTTTGTGAGCAGGTGAGGGAATTTGCACAGTGGGGGTGGGGGGAGTAGCTATGATCTATAAGAACCTTCTTAATCTGCCCAGAATACCTAGCAAGGACCTAATCCACATTGAATGTGTCTACCTGAGTCTGAAAACCAGTGATAGACTGGGTATTCTGTTAGTGTGCCATTCATCTGACTGTTTAATAGAGCCCTGGCTAAGTTCACAGAACTGATCTCCAGCCTGTTATTGGAGTTTTCCAGACTTTAGCCTTTAGGTGACTTCAACGTGCCACTCAAGGCCAGTTTTGTCAGGTGCAGCTCAGGAGTTCATGGTATCCATGATGAACATGACCTATCCCAATTGGTTTCAGGAATGCTTGGCAGGGTTGGGAATTGGAGGCACTGTGTTGCAGTGGCTCCAGTCTTACCTCTCAAGCTGGTTCTAGATGGTGGTGCTTGGGGATAGCTGCACTTCAAAAAAAGGAGCTGTTATATGGCATACCACAAGGTGCCATTCTATCACCAATGATTTTTAACATCTACATGAAACCATTGGGAGAGATCATCCAGAGACACAGGATTGGATGCTATCAGTACACTGATGATACCCAAATATATTTCTGAATGCCTTCAAAACCAGCTGCAGAGGATGGTACATCTCCTCTGAATGAGTGCTTGAAGGAGGTAATGGACTGGGTGAAGAAAAACAACTGAATCCAGACAAGACAGAGGTGCTTACTATTAAGGGTCTTAATCTGGGGTTGGAGGTGAGCCAATCAGTTCTGGATGGGGTCACACTCCCCCTGAAAGACTGTGTTCGCAGCTTGGGAGTGCTTCTGGATCCATCCCTTCAAATGTCAACTCAGATAGATGTGACAGTTAGGAGTGCTTATTATCAGCTTTGGCCGATACACTAACTGCACCCTTTCCTAGAATTGGACAATATAAAGATGGTAGTACACACGCTAATAACCTCAAAGTTGGACTTCTGCAGTACACTGTACATTGGGTTCTCTTTATACCAAGTTCAGAAACTCCAACTGGTCTAAAATATGGCAGCCAGATTGATTACAGATATGGTGAGGACTGAATATATCACACCAAATCACTCCACTGGCTGCCAATTAGTTTCTGGGCAAAGTAGAAAGTGATGGTTATTATCTTTAAAGTCCTACATGATGTGAGCACAAGTTACCTGCAAGATTGCCTCCTCCCATACAATCTGCCCCGTACACTCAGGTCCTCTGGGGGCCAATTACTTAAACTGGCCAGGACTAGAGTGGCAATGGTCACCAGAGGACCTTTTTGTTGGCTACCCCAGACTGTGGAATGACCTGCCAGAAGACATTTGACAGCAAAATATGCTGTCAAAATTCAAAGAAGTGCTAAAGACCTATCTCTTCCAGAATAGACTCTACCCAGTCTATTTTTAATTGTACTTTTAATTGTACTTTTAATGGTACTTATACTTTTAATTGCACTTTCAATTATGATATATTTTAATCATGATACATTTGTATTTTAAGTGGTTTGGTGGGTTTACTGTATTATAGCCATAATTTATTTTTAGTTGTATCTGTGTTATACCCCACATTGAGCCTGGGACAAAGCAGGTAAAAAAAATGATGATGATGATGATGGTGATCAAATTACATTAGAGTTTTATTTTATAGCAGGTGTTCTTGATGATCCTAGTCACACGACAGGTTAACATGAAATGACTTATAGGCACCCATGAGAACATCCCTATTTCCTAGAGTTGGCCTTGATTCTTGTCTGTTTGCTTTTGGTATACTGTTACTTTTAATCTTCAGTGGAACAGACCATATCTTGCTTCAGAAATTTTTCCATTTTTGAGATCTGTATGGCATTTTGGAGTGAAAAATGCAGAGGCAGGCCTTTGCACTTTTGCAAAATGTGCATGACTAGGGTTAGAAGGTGTCTGGAAAGGGACACAGAATATTATTTTCAAACTTAAGAGAGTGGCAAGTGTATTTTACTGGTGAGGACGAAAAGAGAGTTATGGTAGACCACTTTAACAAGGTCCTGCCTACTGATACCATAACGTGACTCACAACTCATTTATTGGCTTCTTCACCAGTACTAGACCACAAATATCCTCAATAACAATAATCCCTACTCATATCTAAGGAATATAAGCACTGAATTAAACCACAACTTTTTAAGAACATTTTCCCTTTTTTAAAAAAACATGTATGGCTATATTTACTTCAGTGTACTAGTGTTTCCTATGTTTTTAATACTCAAAAATGATAACGACTGTTAATACTTCTTTTTAATGGCTACTTGGAATAGTGCATATGCTGAAGTTTCATATCCCATTTCACAAAAAGACAATTCCTCTACTGATCTGCAAACTAGTGAGCTCTCAGGTTCAGGGCAGTCCTGAATATGACTGGGACTCTGCAGCTGACCTCTTCACAAAATGTCTTCACTGATATCCAGCAATGAACACCATGGTCCCACTTCTTCTTTTACTGTCAGGTACACATTTCTCTTAAAGACCATGGAATCTCCTGTGACACTAAACCTCACCAATAACTATTATACATCAGCTAACATAAACATAGTGCACATATATATAACATGTCCTTCCACATATCAGGACTGTTTATAAGAAACTAGGTCCCAAACTAAGATTGCCAAACCAGCAAACAAGCTTCCCAAACCAACACATGATATCTTTTCTGAGAATATGTGTGCATGTTTTAAAATACCTCATAAATAACAACAGTGTTAACAGAAACAGTGCTGGCTTTTTACTGTACAAGATGATGTATTAAAAAAAAGCTCATAGTGAAATATGTATGGAGAGGTGTAGCCAGTGTCCATGTGTGTTTCTCTAAAGTGGGAGAGAAGGAAAGTGCATGCCCAAGACTCTACTTCCGTGGTCTCTGTAGCCCCCCACAGCCCAAACAAATTTAAAGGGGCAGATGGATTCCAGAAACCCTAACTGGTGGCCTAACTAGCCTGTCCCTCCTCCATATGACCTATGATCCTTCATCCCACCAACTCACAGAAAATCAGGTTTTCATGACACACTGTATCAACTGTATCAACTGAGATATGTCTAAGATCTTACTAGTCAAATCCCTTGGGTGGGAAGAAACCAGGAAAAGGTTAGTAAGGCAGAATAAGACCTTTTGGTATGCCAGGCGTATGTTACATAGTATATATACAGACTGATTCACCTCTGAAGATCTCATTCAAATGTCGTCAGGCCTCAGGATGGGTCCTAAATAATGTGGTATGAAAAAGCAATAGTCAAAGTATTTTTTTTCTCCATGTCTGATACATCACCAGCAGAAAGAAATTACCCTTAGCGGTAATATAATATCTTCCTCTGTGGAAACAGATATCTCAATAAAGCCTCTGCAGTATCTGCTAATCAGAATAGCCTTAAGTGTAAACTTGTACATCTCTTACAATTGTTAATGTATTTCTCCCCCTTAGGCACTATTTTTATTAGCATATACTCAAATCTATAAGGAACCAGAATGGTTGGTAATGAACACAAAATGGACACATGGTACATTTTAAGTGCACAATACCTACTTGTTTCAGTCAATGCATGTCACATTTCAAATGAATTCATTGCCGCTGTTCAGAACTGACTTCTTCAGGGTGTCATTAGGTAGGGAAGAACATCTCCGTGTTCTTTGTCCTTGCAGGCCAGAATGAATAATTTGTGCAGGATTCTCCCTGTTGGATGAGAAATCCAGCTGCACCAGAGTTCTGCTCAGTTCCCAATTACTGTTCATATTTCAGGAGATATTTGTCTGCTCAGAAATATATGGTCTTCTTTTATTTCTTCCCTAGGCATATGTGTTTTTTTTTTCTTGGTAGAAAATACATTCCTATGTATTTACCCAAGTGTGTACATCCTGCCTCATGCAATCTGCTTTCAAGGCAAATGGGAAAACTACTTCTCTGATCAGTTTTGAACTAATAAACTAGAAAAATGTTGATTCCACATTCCTAACTGAAGTGTGAGCAGAGTTGGAACAGTATTTCTTGGTTGTATATATCCATAACAAAAATAGCTTTAACTAAAATAGATTCTTTCGTGTGTGTGTGTGTGTGTGTGTGCGTGTGTGTGTGTGTTGCCTCTTTCACCTTGATGGAGATGTCAAGGTCAGCAGGTAAAAAAAAATAGAAAACAGTTCATTTTTTTAAAAAAAGAAAGAGAAGAAAGAAAGAAAAAAAGATGATGTGTAACATTCTTGAGTATTACATTACTTGGGGAGGGGGCAGCAATCCAAGTTTCTTTGCAGCTTATGTTTTAAATAAACCTTTTAAGGAAGGATTTGGAAGCTTAGCTGTCAGCTTTGTGATGTAAGAAGTTCCCTTGTGCCCTATCTATCCTGGGATGATTGCTTCTTTACCTATATCACAGTGCATTGTCAGCAGGCTAAAGAGATATTAAATATAAGTGTAGGGGGCTGATTTTTTTTTTTAAAAAAGATTAAGATTCAGGTTATCTTTTCAGAAAGGCCAAAAAGATGTACCTAAATTCAAAAGAAGCTCCCAAATTGAACTATTCTTTCTTATCATTAGACTTGACTTTCACTTATTTCTGCATATATACATACTATCCTTGTGCCCTGAAATATTATGTTTCTTCAAAAAGACAGAGAAAGAGGGGGAGAAGGAGGAAGAGAGGGAGGGACAGACAGAGAGGGAGAGAGAGAGAGAGACTATTTCATTTTTCCTCCATCTCTTAATCCAGGCTTCAATTAATAGCTTTTAAACTGAAATGATAATTTATTTGAGATAAAGGGTCAGTTTTATAGCCCCAAAATCTCAACCAGTCTGAACACTATTCTTAATAAAAAGTACAATGAACTGAAGTTTTAACATACATTCTCCCTTCATAATTCCTCATTTTAATTGCCTTGAAAGAAATTATTAAAGCCACCAATAGCTGGCAATATATGTTATATCAAATCTGTCACTATGTGCTTACTTCCAGATTCACTAGAAGGCCAGAAAAATTCAAAACTGTGTATGCATTGTTCCCCAAAATATATGAGTTATATTTTGGCCTTTGCAAGGGAAAGAAGGTTATTCACAGTGGTATACATATTAATTAGCACAGATTGAATCATAGAACCTTGGAAGAAATGATCAAATGAGAGATCATGATTTTTTAAAATATTTATGGTAGGAAAAGTTATTGCTTTCTTTTTCTTTTCTTTTTTTCCCCCTTTTCTTCTCTTTTCTTCTCTTCCTCTTGTTCAGACACATTAAAAAATGTCCACACCAGTGCAAATTAACTTCATTGTTATTACCTTCATCTTCCAGAAATTTTTGCTTTTTTTTTTTTTTTTTTTGGAGGGGGTGTTGTTGAGAAAGTTTGGATTAGTCAATTCCTTCAAATTAGTAAGGGCTAATGAATGACAATTTAGAAATATAGATAAGCTTGCTTTTTTTCTTTGACTTATTCTTCATTATTTGGTAGCAAGTGTATGTTGGTGGAGACAGACTTGTACCTCCTAGCTTTTCTCAGTATAGGGACATGAAATGGATGTTAAAAACAGATTCAGGCACAAAAAGAAAAATTGAAAACAAATATAGATGAAAATACAACAAATAATGATATTAAAATTCAATTGAACTATCATACTGTTGTGAGTATATTGTGATCTCAGCTTACTACACCAAATGTGGGGTTTCTTCCTTTTATTTCAGGGTTCCACCTTTTATCCCACTATTGTATACCATAAGTGTGAGGTTTTCCATTCAGGCAATCCCACCACTGTGTCCAGATGTGAGGGTCCTGAAAACTTTACTACTAAATGCAAAGCCTTCCACAGTGTTCTGTTACTATGCTGTATACTCCATTCCATGATAGGATATAATTTGAAATTTAATTGGCATAGAAAGTATAAATCACATAGTGTTATGGTTGAAAAGCCATGCTAGCAAAAAGAACTGGCTGAACACGTGCTAAGTAGATCAGATGGGACCTCAAGGCCTGGCCAGGTCATAAATTAAAAGGATCAATTGGGAAGCCCCAGTGCTGATGAGCTTGTTTAATCCCCCCAACAACTCAGTCTTAAAACACAATATCTCCATAGAGCAACAAATGGTCATCAACCTGTTCTTTCGGTTAGCCTTGCCTGGTTTTGAGACTGCCTGACTCTTGTGAGTTTGTAATTTTCCACCATAAAACATTATTTTAATCTCCAGTTGGTGTCCCTGCATTACTATCAGCATACAAAGGTGGAAATATCCTGTAAGATTACCCCCTCTTGCAGGCCTCCCATTTTGAGCTATAATTCCCCACTGTTTGATGGAGGAATTGGAACCATGGGTGGATCTCTGAGTCACTCATGGTTTGGGGTAAAAGTTCATTGCACCTGTTGTTGTGAGAGCTTTTCCTGAT
Organism: Iguana delicatissima; assembly: GCA_948472985.1. NCBI lineage: Eukaryota > Metazoa > Chordata > Lepidosauria > Squamata > Iguanidae > Iguana > Iguana delicatissima. The sequence continues at coordinate 172,437 of CAOKZL010000599.1, read as the reverse complement.
ACCCACTTCTGCCACACATAAGGGCTTCTTCCTTTTCCCCTTGTGTGACAACACATGTAGAGTCAAGATTCCTATAAGGATTTATTCTACTTTATACCCAACAGGACACCACCCTTCCCCCTTCAATGCTACCACAAGAGACACTTTGTCTGAAAGTCAGCTCTAAGAACAACATCAATTTTGTAGGCCAAAGTGAATAAAAACAAAAATAAAAATAAAATAAAATAAATAAAAAATAAAATTTATAAAATTTAAACATAAAACAGCAGATTATTTATATATAACATTTGGAACTCCAATCCTCTCCTCTCAAACTAAATCAGTCTTACCAATCACACAACTCAGGCCCTTTTTGCACCTTACCTTCGTTGCGGCAGTGGGGAGCGGAGCTTACCGCTCGCGACAGCCCTTCTGCCTCCCGCATCAGCTTCCTGGTAGCGCAACCATCGCGCTAGCGCCCTGCCCCTTCCTTCCACAGTGCAGTCTGGGAGCTGTAGGCTGCACTGGGGGAAGGAAGTGCAACCAGCCTGGCTCACCGAAGCACCACACAGAGGTAAATGTGCAAGGGAGCCATGAGCATTGCGTGAGCACACAGTATTTTTGGCTTACAACCGAAAATAAAAAATGTGCATGCACCCCGTTTTAGCCTCATGAGTGTTGTGCGAGTGGGAGTGTGTCGTACGGAGCGACGCTCCCATTCAGGTGACGCTCAAGGGGCGCTTGCACAAAAAAAAATGCAAGCAAAAAGGGCCTCAGTCTCTGTTCTCTAATTCTAACCCTTGTCTATTTCAAACCTCTCTCAAATACATTTCCCAACTGTACTCTTCTGAAACCCCAGGCAGACCTGAACTCCACTCTAACCATTAACTCTAACTGCCATGTACCACCTGCCCCATGCAAATATCCTCAGACATTCTACCAGTCAGCATCCACTTCAACATTCCATTCTGTCTCCTCTCCCAACAGTTACTTGCTTCATACTCGCACAGTAAATCAAACAACATTTTTATGTTTAAACTCATGACATCACAGGGTGGGAATTTCAATACAAAAACAACTCATTAAGAAAGTGTTGGTCAACTTTGGTCCTTTCCACAGGACTTTGTCATCCAACAATGGAGATGGGGGAAGGATGGGACAATAACAATGGTTACGCGTGATGTCTTCATAGTCCTGTCCTTCTCCCATCCCCAGGCAGTGCAATCGTGGAGTTAATAATTGATGTTTTTTCCCCATCAATAACCCACAATCACAATGCCATCTCATACTTACCTGGTGTGTGAAGGATCTGGAAGTGCAACTGCTGTGCGTCCTGTCCCAGGGCAGCCTGGGAAAGTACCCGGCTGCACTACAGCAGAAAGAGGCGAGGCCATCGTGCTTCCTGGATGATGGAGGCAGCTGGTACAGAGGGGAGCACACCTGTTGCACTTCTCTCCCAGGAGACTCCCTGCTGGGATCCCCACCAGACACCACTAGGGTAAGGTAGGGTGCAGAAAGGGCCTTTATTTCAGTGTTATTGTTCCAGTCATTTCACAGCCTCAAATGATTACATTTTCCTAAAGACTTGTTTATGTAGAGTCACTAGTCCATCCACCAACTTACGCAAACCTAATGGATCAGCTTGACCCTCAAGATTATGAAATAGTGATTTGAAAAATTTGTTTATTTACTTATTTAATCAAAATATTTCTAGTCCAACTTTAGCTCAATAACTAATATAAAAATACATTTCAGGACAGAAATGTTGGCTAGAATCCTGTTGGTTAGTCCCAATTAGAACAGAACCATTCAAAATCATTGTTGAATAGTAAGTCAACACATTGATAAATTCCTTTTGAGCAAAATTTGCAGAGCTATCAAATCACATAATATATAGATTTGTGAAGCTAGCACGTAGACAGTCTAGATCTTGGACACACAGTAGACTCACTCTAGTTAACTGGAACAGGGCTGTGAAACTCTTTATCTTACTTTATTTGCATTCTCAGAATCCCAGCAGCATGTGCCTCCTTTCCCAGTAGAAAAAAAGCATAAGGCACACATGTTTGTATGTATTTTTCTAATGCATACATTTTTGTATGCATTTTCCCATTGGATGAAGTGTATTTCTGAACTCTCACTACTTGACAACATTAATTCAAACAATAGCATGTAAATTTCTCTCTTCCCATATAACTAACTACCCATTTTATCCCATATAACTAACTACCCATTTTAACCAGGCTACTTATGCACTGCTAGCCTAAAAGTACAGAACACATACAGACCACAGATCCTTTGTGATAACATTGTGGAAAGTTTGTTCACCCAGATTAAATGGTGTGCTGAGTGTTCGGAGCCACTACATCATCATCATCATCATCATCATCATCATCATCATTTCCCAGAATCCTCTATGACAGTTATGAATGCATAACCTAGTATAGGAGCTATGTAGGAACCACAAAATTCCATCAATCCTCACTTACCAGGGAGTATCCCCTGTGACTGAAGGGGGTCTGTTCCACTGTCAATCAGGAAGCAGCTGATTGATGTTGCCACTCATGCCCACACCCCCCACCAGTTGGACCAGAGATGGATCATGGGAAGGGGATAGAAAGGTCAGCCAACTTCTTCCTAAGTGACAGGAGAACGGATCCCTGTCAGTCACAGAATGTATTTCCCACCTAGTCAGATGCAGGCGCAGGAGCAGCTTGGGGTTAAATTTGTAGAATAATAACTATGGATGGAATCCTGTATCTCTCATACAGGATTCCGTCCATTATTATTAATTCATTTACCCCCCCCTTTTTTTCCCCAACAGTGAGACTCAAGGCAGCTTACAAATTATTAACCCCAGTGCAGATTAAAAACATAGAAAACCATCTCTCTCTCTCTGGATATATTTTTAAAGCAATTGAAGAATCTATTGATTTAAAACTGTTTAAAATTCATTAACATGATAGACATGCATACATTTTCTTATTTGATAACATCACATTCAAATCAGACCCCAGAGTCATGCTAAAATGAGATGACAGAGTGAACCAATCCTTGCATTGCCCTGACTTTTATATGTAGTGAGGGCCAGATAAAAGGCTGCCTTATTTAAGTACTTCTAAGCAACATTTGCTAATTCACTAGGCCAGATGATTTTTATGGTAAAGTTTACAAGCCAACATCCAACACAATGTTTTCCCAACGGAAAAACAGAAAATCCTAATGAAACATTCAAAGCTTTTCTTCATCATGTCTACATACTAGAATTTGTGTTAGGGTTTCATCCTATTATCAAAGCCTGTTCAGGACTGTAGTATAAAGAGGTTTCTGCTTTCTCTCTCATCTTTTTTCTGTTTGAAACAGATCTACATCTAAGCATGACAGACCTCATTTAGAAGATGCAGAGTTTCTTGGTAAATTGATGCAAAGCAGATCACAAAACATATGCTCAAAATGTTTGATATGGCATGTGAGAGAAGACTAAACAATCCAAAATTCTATTTTTGTCCTAATCATAGCTCATAAACCTGTTCTCCCCTTAATATACAGCTGAAAACTCACATCAAATTGTGTCTTGATCGCAGAGGCCTCCTAGACAGGGAGGAAATTAGCTTAAATGGTTTGGCGTATCACAAATTTTCATGGAGTCAGAAAACCTGCTCATTTTGTTTGCAGGGATCTCTGAAGTGTCAGGGGTGCCATTCATCATTCAATAGGTTGTGAGAAGGGATTACCAGGAGGGATTAAAATCCAACCCTTGAATATGTAATTTTTTAAAAAGAGCATTAGTTATGATTACTTTTTAATATGTCAGCAATAATAGTTGCAGCAATGTTATCAACAAAAAACAAGTGAGCATCCTTAATAGTTGGTGTCAATGACTGGTGCTCTCCTAGTTATTGTGGGGTAGCAAAATGCAGCACCCCATAGTCAATAAAGTCAATGTTGGCAGATTATGGGAGTGGTTGGGGAATGTGAGGAATGGTAGTGTGTTTAACAAGCAGGATAATTAGTATATTCAAACAGAAGGTGAGCAACAGCCAGTTCAACATCATTAACCATAGGGTCTAACATAGAGTCTAATAAAGTGGTCTTAGTTATCTTTGCAAAAACAAGTAGATTTACTTACAAATATAAAAGGTTTCTTCAAATCCCATAGTAAAAGATTCTATAAGCATGTGCTTTTAAGAAATGGTGGAGAGAGAACCACAAACAACAGAATGGAGAATGAACAAACTTAGCTTAGCTGCTGGCTAAATGATACAGAAAGAGATAAGGTGTGACTAAGGCCCTTTCTACATGGGGGGCATGAAACGTGGGGAAACGGGGTGGTGCACACAGGAACGGAGCTTACCTCGATCCGTCGCTGCGGGGAGCAGCGTGCGTTTGCCGCTCTACACTGCAGCGGCGTCTGGCGGTGTTCGGCGGTGCCCCAAATGGTGGCTGGTGACTTCCGGTGGCTCTCTGCCAATCGGAGAAGTTCACCAGCCAGAAGCCCGCCCCGGGCAGCTCCGCAGGGAAGTGCTTGCGCGCCCCTGCAATTCCACATGGGGCGCTGCGACGGACTAGTGTGCACGTGTTTCATAAAGACAACATGAAATGTGGTCTTTATAAAACACGCACACCACCCCTGCGGCCATGCGAGGGCGGTTTAAGGTGTGGAACCTCCACATTTCTAACCGCCCTAGTGCACCCCATGGTGTGGATGACCTCCGGGTGAAGTCATCCTACCCCATGTTCCCCAGTGTTTTTCCCTCCGTGTGGAAAGGGCCTATGACCATTACTGCATGGTATCACCATCCTGCAATGGGGACAGGATGGCAGCGGTTCACAACTGTTGCACAATGTCCTCATAGTACTGCTGCCAGCCCATCCCCATCTGTTGTCATCATGGGATATTCACCTAATGGAAAAAAATCTGTTAAACGCCCACAATTCTATGACACTCCCATAACCACTGGCCATCAGGAAGAGGAAGAAGCCTGATGGAGGTGCTTCCTTCCACAGCACAGCATGGGAAAGAGTCTGGATGCACTGTGGAAGGAAGGTGTGTGTCGCTCACATTTCCTTCCACAGGGAGCCAACCAAGGCCCTTTCTGCACAAGGAAATTAAGATGGGCCAATGCGTCCGGTCATGGAGGTCATCTGCACCTTGGATCGGACTAGGTTTGGACTATTTACCTTAGTTCCGCACCTAAGTCCAATTCAATACACCCCCAAGTGGTCCTCCAGCAAGCTATGTGAAGACCAGGAAAAAGCAGTTTTTAAATTTTCCTGAGCATGCCAGTTCGTTCCTGCTCAGTTGTGCAGATGTTCAGGTTCACACCAATGTGAGCCTGCGATCAGCGGAGGGCGAGCTGTGGGCGTGGCCAGCTTCAGCAGTTGGTCCAGAACCACAAACTAAGGAAGCCGCCATTTTATCAGCCTCACCAGTGCGGATCTAAAGACCTTGCGCTGCTCCGAATCGCCCTGGAACAAACAGAGGAGCCCTGTGGAAGGGCTTAAGGGAAAGTCTGCATTGTTTAGAGGCCAGAAGAAGAGGTAAGTAACAGCATGGAGCGATTCTTGGCCTCATGCGGAAAGGGCCCAAGTGTGGAGGGGACCATTCCCGCCATGCTCCCATCCCTGGAAAGGTGCTGCCAGGATCACAACTGAACAACCATGGGATCTGGTAAGATGTGGCAATGACCTAAGACAAATAGACAGGTAGTAACAAGAAAACATGTTGGCCCAAACTCTTAGGGAGACTTGCAAACTAGCAACTAATGATCATAAGCATTCTGAGGTTGCTACCTCTAACACAAGTTGCAGTTTGACAGCATCTGGAGTGCTATCGTTGATCATTTTTTTAATTTTTTAGTCTGCTTTTCAGATGTGAACAGGGCTAAAAATGCATAAATGAGAGCCAGCATGGTTTAATGGTTAGAGCATTGGACAACAATTCTGAAGACCTATATTGATTCCCTTCTTGGCCATGGAAAGCCAGTGGGTGACCTTGGGTGCATCTCACTCCCTCAGCCATAGATAAACCCATGAAAGATTTGGCTTAGAGACATCATAAATTGGAAACAACATGAAAGTACACAGCAACAACAGGACTGCAATCAATTAAAAATGTACACTAAATGTATACATTAGAAAAATTCACACATTTTGGAGAACTGTCCAAAAAATGTACATGAACTTCACAACCTAATATAGAAGTGGGGTGAAATGAAACACACACACACTTCTGATCACCCCTAAACAATTTTTCTGGTCAGCAAAATAATCGGTAGTACAGCCATCACATGCTGAATGGTATGAAGTTGTATCAGAAACTCTCTTTGGAAAATTCCCATAATACTGTATCATACAACCATTTTTCCTTGGGGCTATGCATATTTTTGACCATAGTTAGGTGGCTTGCATGAGTACACTTCCCATTTCGCTAGGACCTGGATCTGTGGATGTCCTGAGACTCGGGGACTTGGAGAGTGAAAACAAACAAAGAAAACAAAACATTGTGAAACACTTTTTGTATTGAGAATGGCTATAACATTTGGTGCTAGTATTAGAGACAGCTTCATCTTGGCCTGGGCTCAGTGTCAACTCTCAGTCAATCTCAGAAACTCTGCCTGAATGTAACATCTTCCAGTGTCCTATATACTCCTTCCCAACATCCAAGGCATCATGGGTGTTAGGATATAGGAGTGGTGAGGTTGTGCATGTTTTCCTTCCCAGTATGGAAGGATAAGATAATTGTAGTGCTGTAATTCTTCACTAAGTAGGTTCCTGAAGGAAGCAACAAGTAAGGTTAGTAACTGTCTTTCCTCTATGAATGTTCTTTCAACAAGTGTTCAGTTTTTGAAGATTATTTCCAGGCCAGAGTTTACTCTGAAAAATACACACCTTTTTGTTAAGATAAAAACAGGAAATATACTTCCTCAGGTATTTCCATGTTCCTTATCTCCCACCGCCTCAGACCCCTACAAACTCTTTCCATACATTTGTAGCCAGAAGTTAATTTTATTTCCTATTATTTTTTTTAAAAAATGAGGTGTTCATATTAACATGCAGAGGCCTGAAATAGTGTTTACATGGAGAACAGCACCAGGAGGGGCTGGTTCTACATTTTTAAACTTTTTTTTTTCCTATTGTGTGTACGTGTGGGCTCTGGAGCCACATAATAACCTTCATGGACAATATGCAGCCTATGAACCACAGAGTTACCACTCCTAGTATAGTACTGTAGTACTGAGTAATGTGATTGTGTGAAAAGACTCTAAGATCCTTTCCACTCCACCCTCTCAACCCTCAATAGGGATGGGAGAAGGACAGGGCCATAATGATGGATCTGCATGATGTTCTCACAGTTCCGTCCTTCTCCTATCCCCAGGTAACACAATCACAGAATAAATAATTCATAAGTTTTCCCCATCAATGACCTGTGATTGTGCTGCCATCCTGCACTTACCTGGTATGCAGAGGGTCCAGAAGTGCAATGGTTGTGCTTCCTGCCCCAACACAGCCTGGGACAGTACCTGGCTGTACGGCAGAAGGAAGTGGCATGGCCATCACATTTCTTGGATTCCATAGGCAGCCAGTGCAGAGGGGAACACTCCCATTATGCTCCGCTCCCAGGACAGCTGCTGCTGGGATCACCACCGGACACTGCCAGGAATAAGTAAGGTGTGAAAAGGACCTAAGATTCCACATTTTATTGCTCTAAAGAATTATTTAGGGGAATGATTTAGGGTGAAAGAATGATTTTTTACATAAGCATTACTTCTCCATGCTTCTGAGAGAATATGCCTTTCAAGATCTTTGGGAGCTGCCATCTACACTTTACTTGAGTCTTTGGATCAAGGCATTCTTTGAAACACTGTAGTTCCATGCAGCTGACAGCTAATGCTTTGGCTGATGTAAATTTGAAACACTCGGTAATAATAAACCCTAATGAATAATAACTTTGAAGCAATGTTGCCAAGAATTCAAAACACAAGCTTCATATTTAAATATTTTGTTCATGCACAAGTAAAATTGTTTGATGTAGAAAACTAATTTTCCTTAGTACCATTGTTGTTTAAAGAAAAGAAACAGTCTGATATAGATTTTATCTTGGAGATCAAAATCTCAAGTTAGCATATAACTTTTATTTAAAAGCCCTGGCCTTCATTTTGTAATGCATAATTTATATGAATAAAAAGTTGTGTGCATGTATGCACGTATGTTTATGTGTATTAGAGAGGTGTAGAGAAGGGAGAAATGCATGACAAGTAGTTAGAAAGTGTAGTGCAAGCTTATAGTACAAAATAGTGTAAATATAACTTTTTCAATTTTTTAAAAAAAGTTTTAAAAAGCAATCCACAGTGAGACAAATATGGATATAACTCAAATTAAAATTAAATGGTTGTTATTGCTGTCCTGGAGCATTCCAGGCACCAAATTTAGCATCACACAAGCAGACATTTACTTGGGAAACTTGAATACCCATTCTTTTCACCCTGCTATATCTTCATGGTATCCCAAATCTTCTCCTCAGAGACTTATGTTCCTCTGAAGCACATAAGTCTTCAGGTAGGGAGGTTGCTGGGAGCATGGTGACTGTTTTCACTGGTCCATAGAGCCCATTAGATAGAATCCATGGTGTTTATCTTACTTAACATTTTTAACTCCACTTTTGACTTTTTGATTCCAAAAGTCCCAAAGTGGTTTCAAAAAGATTATTCTTATGTCCTACTCGAATCAGTAAGTACTCACGAGGAAATTTGTTTCTTGTTTGGAAAGAAGTGGTTTACATATGGACAGATGAAGAGAGAAAGAAGCAAGAGTTTTCTTACCAAGAATTCCTCTTTCTGTCATGGGGATGAAGGGCTGGGAGGAAGTGAGTGTAGCTTCTCTCCTTCAGCATCTGTGCAGCTGCACTGATTCTTCCAGAATATTGTGTCCAGTTCTGGGCTCCTCAATTCAAGGATGTCTACAAGCTGGAGCGTATCCAGAGGAGGATGAGCAAAATGCTGAACGGTCTGGAAGCTATGCCCTATGAGAAGCAGCTGAGGGAGTTGAGTATGTTTAATCTACAGAAGAGAAGGTTAAGAGGGGATATGATAGCCATGTTTAAATATTTGAAGGGATGCCGTGTTGAGGAGGGAGTGGGCTTGATTTCCATTGCTCCAGAGACTAGGACAAGGAGCAATGGATTCAAGCTGCAGGAAAGGAGATTCCATCTGAACTTTAGGAAGAACTTCCTGACAGTCAGAGCTGTCCAGCAGTAGAATATGCTGCCTCGGAATGTAGTGGAGTCTCCTTATTTAGAGATTTTTAAGCAGAGGCTGGATGGCCATCTGTTGAGAGTGCTTTGCTGTGTGTTCCTGCATAGCAGGGGGTTGGACTGGATGGCCCCTGTGGTCTCTTCCAACTCTATGATTCTATAAGTTCTTCCCTAGGCAGGGAATCTAGTTCCTTGTCTGGGACTGGAGAAGGTGGTAGGCAGCAGATCTCAGATGCTTAAACTTCAATCACGTTCACTGCCTGGGCACATAGGGAAGCAGCATTGAATTGTGGCCTTCAGTCTTTCTTTGACTTCCCTATTCACACTCATTATGGTTGATCTGTCTTATGATTAGACTGCCTAGAATTGGCTTCCTGCCTGTGGGTAGTTTGTCTCCTCACTGAAACAAAACAAAACAAAACAAAACTCCTCGTTTACTTTATTTGGTATTAAGGTATGCATGTCTTTGTCTCAGCTTTACTTGGAAGAATTTGCTATCAGGACAGGTCCATTTTTAGAAAGTAGACAGACCTAACTGCCCCTAGCCAAGGGCAGTAATCTGCTAAAGGACTTTGGGAGTCAGGTGTAGGTACAATGACCCAGGCTGGGGTTCACATGATAGGCTCACTTGTAGACGATGCTATCCACACTGAGCAACCCATAGAGCAATCCACACTGTAGTGGAATCTATTATCCCACTATACCATTTAATCTTCTCAGCAGGCAGATAGGACATGCAATCAATTGGCAAGCTAGCCAGCTAATGGATCTGGGTCTCATATGATACAGATCCCATGCAATACAAGTTTCTCCCCTTATGCCAACCCAGCATCATTTTAATATTTCTCATCCTTTTCAAGTGCCAGCCAATGCTGGGGGGGGGGAAGGAAAATCATAAGCGGAGATCATGATACAAGCACACCACATGTATTTTTTACTTCTGTTGTAGAGGCGGACCTACATGAAGCTTGCCAGTAATTTCATGTTTCCCCACTATGTGTAATTTTGGCCTCTGTATCTCAGCAATGTTGTTTTTCTTCCACTACTACATAAAATAAGCTCACACATTTCATTGCTTTCTCCTAATTTAGTGTCCATACCTGCTCATTACTACTGCTTGTTATCAGTGAAGAAATATTATACCTTCTGCTCACATCGCAAAGCAATCAGCTTCCCCTGGGAACTGTACAACTCAGCAAAATTTACAGTAAATAAGCAATTGTGATAAAGATAATAAGGATTTGGTTTGTCTTTCCTCTCCAATAGAATTACAGATTAAGGTTGCAGTTATCTCTAAATCTACCAGGGAAGATTTATTTCCTCCAGAATAAAGATGATCAGAAACAAAATATAATAAATGTGTTACTGCTAATCTTACTTACATGAGTCCAAACCCTCAAATCCTGCAGAAGTCATCTTCCCATTGTTCTCAGTAAAAGACTTATTTCAGTATAAACTGAGTAAAGGAACAACTATATTACCAGTTTTAATCACATCAATTATTTTAGAGATGCCTATCTGTACAATATTTGAGACAACACATGTGCACAGTTCACACAGACCTTGGAACTAATTATTGCTAGTCGCAAGTAGTGCAAACCCATTGAATCAGTGAGAAATTAATAAGTTAACCCAGATCAGTTTATTAAGATTCTCTCTGAAGTAATGAATAGTTCCATGGGGATCACAATCAATTGAACTAGGTTGATTTATTAACTTTCTGTTGATTACAGTTTACAATTGATTACAGGGTTCACATTATTTGAGCTTAGCAGTTGGTTTTAGGACACACTATTGCTATGGCTTCCAGATACTGACTACCTCCTAAGGTCACTGCCATATCACTTCTGGTTATACTGATGGAAGCTGATCAATACTGAGGCATATGTTTCGCGCCCTTAGAAGCAAGAAAGAATATAGAAGATGGTGTCCTTAGGAATCTTCTATATCATTTTTCTGAAGCATTCAGGTCTATTATGGTATGATCAAATGCTTCAGTACCAGCTCTGCAAAGTCAGCTTTACAAGGAAGCTCTTTCTAAGCTGATTTGTGGCCCAGTTTGGGTGAGGGAGAGACATGATATAGGTGGTGATGATGATGATGATGGGAAAGGTTTGGACCTGTATTAAAGCCTACTGAACAAGGACATGAACTTACTTAGAATGTGTTCATTGATCTGGTCAACATGTTCTATAGACCTATATTAATAAAACCAGAGAATTTAGGAAGATATCAAAGATCTTTGATGATCATTATTGTGAGTAACCTATTCCTTTCTGTGAATATTTGTCTGTAGATCTTAATTCCCACACTCTAAAATATGAATGCATCAGTTCATAAGGTGATGAGAAATTCAGCAATCAGAAATTCAATAACACAGGACATCTTAATACCAACAGGAGATAGAAGACAGTTGCAAAACTTGAGTGAAATTGATGGTGGACTCAAATAAAGAGCAGTAGGTGAGACATAGGTCATTCCCGCACGCGGCGAGGGAATCATTCCCTGCCACTACTCATCAGATCTTCTGTCAGTCCAGTCCCATGCGGGGTGAGGCAGAGCAGTGCATGATCATAGATCCACACTACTCCGGCGTCCAAAATGGCAGCTTCTGGTTGGTCGTGGGTCTCGACCAACCGCTAAAGCTCGCCAGCCTAAAGCCCACCCTCCGCAGACCGCAGGCTCGCATTGGTGTGAACCTACACTGGAGAGCAGGCATGCAATGGCACGTGCTGGCATTTGAAAGACCGGGAAAATCAGGTCTTTCAAAAACATGCCGGAGGACCACTTGGGTCATTCTGGAGTGGTCTGAGGTGCAGATTTACGGTAAGTAGTCCGTAAGCAGTTTGCTCCAAGGTGCAGACATCCTCCATGGAGGACGCACTGCACCGTTTTACTTACCCCGTAAGGAAATGACCATATATTAATGGGTCAATTTTGTGCATATTTGACACAGTTCCATTGAAGAATATGGGATTTACATCCTAACACTTTTACACAGGGTAATGTAGAAAATGTGCTTTAAGAATGATACAGCTTCTGAAGATATGATGAACTCTGCATCACACACACACACAAATCCATAGCACTTAGAATTTAGGGCATTGATTGTTAATTAACTCATCCTATTAAAGTAAGTAAAAATAACCTTTCAAAGTCCTCTACTTAGTTCTCAGAAAGCAGAACTGAAGCAACATATCATTGAATATTCAGACAGAGAGATTCACCAATAGCTCCTGCATGATGCTTTTCACTAATGTATACCACTACAAGCAAAGCTAATAACAATAGCAGAGCTACTTCAATTTTGCTGATCAACCACTGAAATAAAGAAACTAGACACAAGTGCTGGATAGAATATGGGCCACTTTAACTATTAACTTATTTAAATTTAAACCCCTGAGATGTGCAAAGGAGGAGGGGAAACCAAGTGTGGGAACATCTGAGGCAGATGTCTCTCCCAGACCTTCTCCCCATCTTCACCCAACTTTCCCTTGGGTGACATACCTGGGCTCCAAGGAGAACCAAATATAGATTGCTCCCCAATCAGCCCACTACTGGAAAACTAACCTGAGAATCCCCTTCCCGAAATTACACAACTTAAAGTGAGGGCTCAACCCACAGGCTAACCCCAAGGAAAATCTCCTTCCTCACCCACCCTCTGGGTCTCATGACCTAAAGAGTCTTCTCCTTCATCAAATGGGTGTCATAGGTGTTCACCAAAATCCTACTTCTCTCCCCAGACTACCTGCCGTGGATAAGGGGCAAATGTCTGCTTGGCTCCTAGCCTCCTACAGGCTGACTAATAAATGTCCTCACTCCTTGTTTCAGATCTCCCAGGACAATAGATTACCTGCCTCTGATAAATGAATGCTATTAGCTCTGTGGAATTCAGGGTCCTGAAAAATTATCTGAAGATGTGACATGAAATGGTCCAGACCTTTGAACATGGTGTCCAAATTTTCCTATTCACTCTTCTCCATGCTGTATCCATATACTCAGGTCTCTTTCCCCTGTCATACTTGCTGGGGCCACAGTATGGCAACTTCAGGCCAAGAAGACTATATACCCCCTCCCCACGTCATGTATAGCTAGTACAATCAGGGGCTTCCCTTTGACAAACCCAGGTCATTCTTAACCCCAGGTGAATGACCAACACATATAGCAGGAGCTGTGCTCCCCTAATAACATTGCTAGTAGTCCATGCAACTGAAGGATCCTCTTTCCCAGCTGCTCAACCACAGCCAGATCACTCAATCTCATTTGGGATCCTAAATGTCTGGCACACTGTCTAATAGATCATACTATGGCTGCAGATTACGACTCAATACCTCACCAGCCACAAACTAGAATATGGGAGGAGAGAACCATATAAGATATTATTATTGCATGTAAGATATTATTATTGCAACAGACAAATATAACTCTGATATACTGAAGGCCTCCAGTGCCCAATCTTTTTAATAAAGTGGGAACTCATGTCCATCACTGATACAATTGGAACAGCCCAAACTGAGATGGGTGGGTGCCAAATTCAGCTCCCTTAAACTTAATAAAAACATTGCCCTGGAAGTGATGGGGTACAACTGATATTTAGTCAAGGGTGACAAACCAGCATGGCAAAATATAAGGCTAGGATCGGTCTCCCTGACCTGAACATACTGAACATGCTTTCTTCCGACCCATAAAGTACCCACCTAGGACTGTAGTCCTTGTCTAAAAATCAAATCAACCCATAAAGGCCTATCAGGGTCAAACCCTCTCCACATGACTACAACCTGGAGACTGAGACCAAATAGAAGCCTATGGACCTATACAGGCATCAGCAGGGCCTTCAGTCCTAACCAGGACCTAACTAGTGGTCTGAAGGTCAAATGTGCCACAATGTAGCCCCCAGTCTGGAAAGGGAATAACCCAGGGCCTATGGGTCCAGTCAGGGCCTATCCCTCCTAACTGAGGTCTATTGTCAAGGTCAGAGACACAGGCAGCAAGCCAGCCCGGAGAAGGGAGTGGGAGAGATAGCAAAGTCCCACTGGGAGGAGTCAAAGCAAGCAACTATTCATAGGTAGTCCATTTACCTAAGCCAGAGCAACAAACAAAAGCCAAAGTCAGGCAGTTATATAGCTCAGGCACAGGTGTGGCCAGTCACCGCTTCTTGAACTTAATCAAGGAAGCCTCCCTTTGCTCAACTCTCTTGAGCCTCTGCCTTGTTTGTGGGCTGATTGACGCAGGTTCCAGAGCATCCTCAGGATCACAGCTGAATCCCTGTTGCCCTAAAGGAGCAGGCAGAGGAAAGTCTGAACCTGCTTGGTCCATGGCAGCAGGGGGAGCTCTTGAGCTGCAGGACTCATCTCCAGCCAGAGCCACAGGGACCAACAGCTGCTGCTCATCATCTCCACCCTGAGCAACAGGGACCAACAGCTGCTGCTCCTCATCAGCAGCTCTGACAGGGGCTTCAGTTATCACACCTATAACTCTGTTGGGCATAACAGAGGCCTAAAAGCCTAAGCACCCTCACAGATACAAATAAGACCAAGACTTGTTGCCCTTCCGCAGCCACTAATTACACTGGGAAAGTTATGCCAGCATCATGCACCAGCAGAATTATGGTTAAAATCACCAAAATGCTACAAAAGAACATTACAAAAGGGAAGCATCAGGGTGTAGGAGAAAAAGCTGGGCTTTGCTCAGGTCTTCCAAACTTGGACTTCAGTGGTAATTCTGTGTTGAGTATAACTTACATTCTTTGTTCCTTTATTCTACCAGCTATTGTTGTTGTGTGCCTCAAAGTTGTTTCCGACTTATGGCAATCCTAAGATGACCCCATCTCAGGGTTTTCTTGGCAAGGTTTGTTCTGTCCTTCTGCCTTCTTCTGAGGCTGAGAGTGTTTGGCCATTTCTGCACTACAGTAACCCTTTTCGCACGGCATTTCTGAAGTGAAAGGGACCCTTGAGCATCGCTTAAATTTGAGGAGTGGTCCACACGACACACTCACATTTGCGCGATGCTCAAGGGCCTGATGCGGACCGAGCATGGATTTTTTCATTTTCAGCTCAAAGCCAAAAATGCTGCACGCTTGCGCACCACTCTGGGACCTTGCGCTCACTTACCTGGCATGCAGAGCCTTGGGAGCTGGGCTGGTCGCGCTTCCTCTCTCAGTGCAGCCTGGAAGGTCCCAGGCTGCACTGTGAAAGGAAGAGGTGGGGCTCTTGTACGACCAGGAAGCAGCTGCAGACCCGAAGCAGCAGGGACGCAAGAGCCTTCCTCCGAAGGCTTCTCGTGCAAGCCCTGTACCCCAGCACCGCCAAAAGGTAAGGTGTGAAAAGGGTCACTGTTAGAGTGCTATTATTCTACTTTTAACATCCTGTAGAATTCTGGGATTTGCAGTTTAGAGAGCGATTTTTAGAATTCTCAGACAGAGAGCTCTTTGGCTTCAGTAAACTACAAAGCCCAGAATTCCACAGGATGTTGAAAGTAGAACAATAGCACTATAACAGTATAGTGCAGATATGGCCTGTGACTTGTCCAAGCTCACCCAGTGCGTTTCCATGACTGAGCAAGGATTAGAACCCTCATCTCCAAGATCTTGACCCAATGTTTAAATCACTACACCATGCTGTCAATCCCCATTTTCTAATAAGCATAGAAGGTATATTCTTTTCTCTTTTTTTAATGAACTGAAAATCTTGGGTGCTGTGAAACCTTAATGAAAAGAATCCTGGACTGACAAGTTGTCTTCAAGTTTGGGACTTGACCTGTGCAGAGCAGAATTCACTCTTTTTTTCAGAAAGCAGAATTTTCTGTGAAAGACATAGTATTTTTAATATTTGTCTACACAGAAAAGGATGTTTCATGTGCAGAAAGTTATCTTCTTTTGTTATGTAGAAAATGCTGTGCTTTAAATTAACAACAATAAGGTGCAGTTTTGCGCTGAATAAGTTCAACATTAGGAATGATTCTCAAATGCTATATAACTTTCAAAGACTTTCTTATTCATTGTTTTCTTTGAGAATGAGTTTAGCAAATACCTTTATGGGCTTGTTCTTGTTCCATTCTTCCTTATTCTATATTTTCTTGAATGAGTCTATATTCCAATCTCACAATTTTGTCACACAAGGGCATTTTCCTTATCCATTTGTCTCACCCCACCACATATGTGTGTGCGTGTGTGTGCGCGCGCGCTTCTGTGTATGTATTTGTTTTGCTTGGTTTTTGAAAGTTTAGGTTTGGATTGATATCAGTCTATATTGCTGATTGTGTATGTTCATTAAATTTTCTTTTCTTTCTCTGTTTCTATATGGGTTAGTTACACAGAGAGAAATGAATACATTCAGGGGTAGCCATGTTGGACATACAACAAAATAAAACAAATCTTAATATCCAAATGCTATAAAAAAGCTGGTCAAGAGAATGCTTCTTCACCCATATTAATGTAAGAGTAATTGTGCTACCATTTTGGAATTTTCAGCCCAACAACACAATGTCCGTGAGCCTTTGGATAGGAAAAGAAGCTGCCTGATAGTGAATGAGTAAATGGGGAAGGGAATATCATAAGGAAACTTGAACAAAGATTTCTAATCCATGGGCCTATAAAACATAAGCATGAATTCCTTTCACAGTAGTTAATTTTAATAAAAAAGAATTTGCAAGGATATAAATAAACTACTTGATCAATTATGTGTTTTGACTCTCACTCATAGGTCTTTCTTGTAAATCCTGTTTGTTGCAAAAAAGCCTCTAATGGTTAACACTCTGCTCAAATCAATAGCTTAACTTTAATAGAGATTATCAAAATAATGGGCATCTCAGTCCACAATCTCTGCGGAGATTAATGTGATAACAAATATGGATTCGTAAATTAGTGTTTATTATATGGTACTTGAACATTCATAACAGGATGGTTTACTATGCTGTGGTAGTTTTAAAGAATAGAATTCCATTGCACATCTTGACCTCAGAGCACACACATATGTGTTGTAACCTTTCTACCTCCCCCAAAGTGAATTCTAGATGACATCAGGCTAATTATTGAAGGTTTTTATTGTTTGTTTTTGTTTTTTGTTTGTTTGTTTTTCCTATCAGCTATTAATTGTTTCACTAAACTGCTTAGTGGTAGAGTGAGATATTGCATTGATTACTGCTGGAAGATGTTGTTGCAACAAAGCTGGGTTTTTTATCAGACTGGAATGAGGTATGACAGTGATCATGTGGTTGTTACCTAAACAGCAACCAGCTTCTTCTTTTTTTCTAACCTTGTAAAATGTAGCATAAGAAATACAATGTCTCATTTCATGCTACTCCATTCAAAATAAGAGTGGCTATTTCTGAGGGTAGGGGAGAGTCACTCCACACCTCTCTCCACTGACAGCTGGCCAGACCCAGAGGGCATTACTAAGTTTGTTAAATTTCTGTGGAGAGGGGAAGGCAATAAAAGATTCTCTCTCTCTTTGAAACTGTAGCAGGGTGTGCAGGTAGTCTGTACTATACCTCCTTCCTCCCTCTCCATAGTCATTTGAGGACTCCAATGGAAGCGGCACAAAGAACTAGTAATATTCCCACACACACACACTACAACAGTGGCTATGGAAGTATATTACTCATTATTTGCCGCCCAACCCATGAAATGAGAAGACCACTCACAGGGCTTCGGTTCAACTAGGGCAATTTATTAATATGCCTAATTAACATAAATGAACTTGAATCTGAACATGAACTTGATCTTGAACTTCTATCCTGAGAAGGGGGGGTCAAGAGCATGGGTGGACTAGGGCAAGAGTCGGCTCTCAACCATCTTCCCTAGCCCATAGGGCAAGATACTGGGCCAAACACGGGGCAAGCCGGGGTCAATGTCTGCATCCACAATTCAGTTATAATCCTGTCCCAACACAGGCTTGGCTGCTTCGCTGCCCTCATCCTAAACTTCTCGTCATAGTGCAGCCAGCCATTCCCCGAGAAATCTGCCTGGGCCCTAAAACTCATGTTCAAATACACCAACATGGAGTGTGCCCTAGAAGGCTGGGCCTTAACTATAACATCCATGTAGATAAGATAACCTATGAACCAATTGGTCCAGTTCTTATCGATCCAACAGTTTTTTAATTTTTCCTTCTCGCCCGCATCCAAATCCTCCTTCTCTTTCTTGTCAAGATCCTGATACAAAAGGGAGAACAAGTCCACGTATTCTCCCTTCCGTATCTTCTCAATAGTGGCTGAGGTAAGGTGCTCATCCAAAACTCCTAACTGCCCCTCTGAATCCTGGTCAAGGCCTGCGTCCTTGTCTGTCTCCCGTGTTCCCGGAGCCCCATCCTGTGTGGATCCCGGGGCCTCCTGGGACTGCCCTGGCCTTCCTGATGGTGGCTGGGAGGGTGACACTTTCTCCCCTGTGGCAGAAGGCAAAGAAGAAAACAATGGCTCTGGAAAACCAGCGGGCGGAGCCCATACCATGTTTCTTGGTGGAGTAACGAAAGTCCAGGGCCATGCCATACACGCAGTGCTGTCCCCATAGCTGTCATACTCACCCGGTGCATCTCCTGCTGCCAAATCTCCTGATGGCCCGGCCTCCCAATTGACTTGTTGTGATGATGAAGCTTGGTCCTGCCTCTCTGCCTGCGATTGTTTTTGCTTCTCTCCTGATCTGTCCTTTTCAATAGCATCTAGCCGCACCAAAATCTGGTTAATAACATTTACTGGCATGGCTATCATTTGCTCCTCCCTTTCTCTGCCCGGCCCTGTAGACTGCCGAGCCTTCTCTATGGCCTGGATCTTCTCAAAAGTGGCGGCCACCATATTTGCGCTGCCTTCCTCATCCAAAGATGAGGCAACCAACGTTGGGGCAGCTAAGGCCTTGACTGGCTTAGGCCTTTTGTTTGGCGTGGCACCTTTTGCTGTTGCAGCCCCTTTGGCCGGTGTGGACTTCTTGGGGGGCTGCTTGCCTTTGGATTCCCCTGAGGCTTGCTTGGAAGCCATAAGTCCCCTTACAAATCCAAACCCTGTGAGCTCTCTTGGCACCACAGCCCTCCTCCAGGAGCGTGCACTGACTCCACCCCTAGGCCCACTGGCCACTCACCAGTGTCAGGTGTAACAAAACTGAACTGATAGCAATGGCCAAAGTTAACCAAGTGAAAGAAAGGGGCACACTCTCTCAGCCCCTGATGTCCCAATCAGTTGCTAGACCATAGGGCAGCAAGGGATGGGCATGTTACCACTGCTACCACTAATCCACAACCAGGTAAACAACAAGCCACCGCCCAAAACCCCCTACACTCTTCCCTCTCAGCCCCCCGGCTGCCAAAAACCTCCTGGAAAGCACGAACCAACCACTCTAATGGCGGCCGAGGTCCAGACCTGAGAAAGCTGGTGGAAGAGGAAGGGCCTCCTTGTCCGCGAGGTGCCTCCCGCTCCCTTCCCCTTACCTGAGTGGCCGCTGAGGCAGCCACCACTTCCAATAAGGGCCTCCTGCAGCCCACGTGGTGGGCCTATAGGACCAGCCGTGGCGACCGCCACCGAGGAAAAGGTGGTCCAGGTGAGGAGAGGGGAATGGAGGGGAAGAGGTAGTCGTGCGCCGCCGGATCCCAAAGGAAGGCCTCCTGGCAGCCCCCACATGGCGGGCCCGCCAGGCCAGCCATGGCATCCACCATCAAGCTATCGGCCAGATGGGTGAAAATAAAACAAAGCGAAGAGGCAGAGGCGGAGAGGCAGGCTGCACGCTCCAAAAGTGTGGCCGCCGCCTCCACTGCTGCTGAACGATGCTTCCCGGCCGACCATACAGTTGGCTCTGCACTGCACAGCGGTGTCCTCCTCCTCTCCAAAATCTGGAGAGAAGAGGCCGAGGGGAAGGTGGGGCAGTTCGAAATAGCACCTTAAAGCCCCGCCTCTTCCCGCCGGTATTCTCCTCTCGTGGGAGGGTGGCAAAGACCGTCCCCCCTCCACCCGTTGTCACGTGGGTGGTGGGAGACGTAATCTGGGTATGTCAACCAATATTCCTCAATTTTTTTTCTAAGAATAAAAATCTCATCAATCCTAGCTGTCATGAAAATGTTTAAGGAACTATAGAGGTTAAAGGTTAAAACAATGGTAAGCACAAGTTTGCTTACCATTGTCTTCACCTTATCAATCTGTTTGGATGAAATATCAAGAAGTGTGTTTTCTGTTTAAGATAACATCAAATTAAAAGAAGGACCCAAATTTTTGAGGGTAACCATATTTGGCTAATATATAAAATGGATTATTGTCTAAACTTTTCTTCACTGAGGGAGTGTTTATAAAAATCTAGTCTGGATTAGTTCTAATATATCCTGAGATTTCATGGTAGAACAGATTGAATTCTTTATAAATTTAAAAAAGGCACAATACAGCCAAAGTTAAAGACATTTAAGTCTAATTGATTTTCAGTGGGACTGCTGAGCACCTGCATTAATCACTCCCATTGAAATCAATGTGATTTAAAAGTGTATAACATTGCCTGGATTATGACCAGTATGTACTAAATGACATCCTCTCACTTATATAATGAGCATATTGCTGTCAACATTGTATTTATTACCTTAATTTTAGGAAACCATGATAAAGTTATTCCACTGATATTATGTATATGTTCTCAGTCTATACTGTGTTCATGTCATTACCAAATGATCTATTAAGCATTAATCCCTCTTGTCTCGCTGGATAAATTTCTGTTCTCTTAATTTTGCAGTTTTTCAATAAAGGCTAAGAATGAACACCATGTTTGGATCTTAGCCAAAAATAGTTAATCCACAGCTGTCACTTTTTGCTAATGATAACTAGGGTTTTAGAATAGCACTGTCTTCATGCTGAAACCCGAGAGTCATGCTTTAAATCCATGATCGTTTTATTGCAAAATCAATAAACAATTATCTTTGATAGTCCACAAGCAGTGATGTTCCATGACTATTTGTGCGGGGCTTGTGTCAGACTGGTTGGTCATATAATACCTTCAGAATATACTAATGGAGATAAAAATGTATTTATAATTTCTGAAAAGATGCTATCAGTTAGAAACATATTTTCAATGGTAGATGAGCAACAGAATTTTATTTTTATTTTATGTTTTTTTTCATTGAGCAATATCTTTGCAAACTATAGAGCAGATAATATATTAGTTGGACAGAAAACATTGTAGACAGCATGAAAAGAACATTTAAGGCAAAAATATGTAAACTACTCTTGAGAAACTTGGCAGACATATTGAGAGAGTGAGATCATCTAAAATGAGATTTTAAAATCTCCTTCAAGTACTGCTTTAGAAGAGTCTGATGAAAGTTTCAGGGGCATTTTAAGCACAAGGAAACGGTGATGAAATGTATTTAAAAATAACTTCATTTCCAGTGTGGGTTCATCCATGTATATTTTTTTTCCAGTTTCAACTTTTAATTCACTAAAGTTGAGTCCTGAATTAGTCATAGGCCCTTTCCACACCTTACTTGTCTCTGGTGTTGGCCCAGCATTGTTCTGGCAGTGGCTTTGCTGGGATGAAAGCATGGACGTGAACACTCTCCTCTGAACCAGCCGGCTCCCTGCTAAAGGAAGTGCAATTGACATACCTCTTCCTTCTGTGGTGCAGCCGGGCAATTTCCCAGGCTATGCTGGGGCAGCAAGTGCCTCCATCCCACTTCCAGCACTTCCGCAGGCCAGGTAAGTGTGAGACGCTCATGTGATCATGGGTCATAGATGGGAAAAATCTATCAGTGATTTAATCCGTTGAAGGGGAAAAAACATCAATGATTTAATTGTGCCAGCTGGGGATGGAAGAAGAACAGGACTGCAACAACATCATGCAGAAGCATAATCACAGTACCACTTCTTTCCCATCCCCATGCTGTGATGGCAGGCTCATGCAGAAAGAACCATAGGTAGAGATGATCAATCTGATTTGAGTCAATATACTTGAACGGTGTTAATGCAAAAATAACAAGGGTTAGGATTAGTCAGAATTTTGCCACTTAATCTCAGAAATCTAGCAGCACAACAATTGTAGAACTGTTTTGCTGTCTAAGATCTGCCAACAAAGGAACTGAAAAAAAGATGGAGAACACATGACATAGGAATGAAGTTATAGCACATCCATATACTTACCAACCAAGAAACATAGTAGGGATAGAAAGAACATTTTAAAATATTCAGGGAAGAGGGATCAAAAACATATTTTTTTTTTGAGTATTGAAGAACCCTGATGAGAAAAAGACTGGATTTCTGTGGATTTCTGCACAGGCATACAGAAAATATTGTAAATGGTGACTCATTTAGAGCAAAAGTTGCAAATGGTTGCTTTCTTTGGGAAATAGCCTTTTCTGCACAGGAAAAAAAAAAAAAACCTTCTGTGCACAAAATAAAATATTTATTTTCACTTAAAAATAAATCCTGTTTCTTGAACAGAACAAGCTGTTTTCTGCACAAAATAACCATGCACAGGAAATGATCCTTAATTGTGAATAGTTTTCAAAAACTGCACGTTTTCCAAAGTCTTTCTCACAATGCAAAGAAAATTGGTAAAATTAAACATTGCTTCCTTCAAGAGTAGCATTAGTGAAGAATTACATTCCTAGGATACAATATCAAGGCAATTGCAGAATTAAGTCAAGTTCTAAGTAACTAAGCCTAAGTAATTTCCAACTCTCTTGGAGTGAACAAAATATGGATTTACTACAGTGGCACTTGGCCAAATATTGGTTCAGTCGACCCTTGACCATTGTTGACAGTTAAGAATGTTCTTTTAATTGCAGATAATCTTTTGTATCCAGTACTAGACTCAGGCCCTTTTCGCATGGCATTTGCCATGTGAAAGGGCCCTTCAAGTGTTGTGCAATTGTGAAGAGTGATCTGCACAACGCACTCACAATCACACGACTCTCCAGGTTAGGGCAGGTGCCGCTAGCACACTTTTTCATTTTCAGCTTTCAGCTGAAAATGGTGCATGATCACACATTGCTCCAGGGTCCCGCACACATTTGCCATGTGTGAGGAGCCTCTGGAGCCGCGGCGCTTGCGTTTCCTGCCCCAGTGCAGCCTGAGAAACTCCCTGGCTGTGCTGTAGAAGGAAGAGGTGAGGCTCTCGAGCTGCCTGCTTGGGAGCAGGCAGCTCATGCAGAGCTGAAGCAACAGGGACACAAGAGCCTCTTGCCAGAGGCTGCTCACGCAATCCCTGCACCCCAGCACCAAAAAAAGGTAAGGTACGGAAAGGCCCTCAGTGAAAATAATGGGACAATTCTGAATAAATGTACCTAGGATTATTCGTGCAGCCTACAATCTAAGAGTAAATTCTTTTGAATTAAGGGGATTTCTCTTAAAGAAGCCAGAGATACTTTTACAGTATTGCCTCAGTTCCACTGTGATGTCCTGTCTTTCAGCATAAAAGTAAGTCTTTGTTTAATTGGTTCAATAAATTTAAATTTAATTAATTAATTAATTTTCAGATGAGTGGGAGTAGGATTGTAAACTTTTTTATACATATATTTTTATTCAATTTCACAAATTAAAACAAATAATTGTAATTGTACTTTTACATGAATTATTTTTGATCTTCCACACTGATCTAGATTTCATTTTCCAAGTTCTTTTACCAGTTTACATTAATGTACTACAATACAATGTTAATCTTACATGGTAGTTCATACATTCCCCATTTCACATTCCAGCTACATGGTATATTAACTGTTATCCCATCATATATTACCATAACCATGAATTACTCATTTCCATTTGAGAGTACCCAGCAATTACCCATTACAATTTGCCATTCTTTTTTTATCTCATTGTCTGATTTCCCCTTTAACCTCTGAGAGACTATATCAGCATTTCTATTTTCAACAAATGTTCCCCACCATTGTTCAATTGTGGGCATTTGCTGAGTTTTCCAAAATTTTGCACATTGTATTCAAGCTGTTGTTATCATATACAGTATTATTCTCCAATGTCTCTTTGTATCAGTACCTTCAAATATATTTGTCATATTTAACAAGTATAATTCAGGTGTCTTAGCAAATGGAACCTTCAATACCACACACATTTTGTTATGTATTTCACTCCAATATTTCTTTGCCTTAGGACATGTCCACCACATACGAAATATTGTTCCAACCTCTTTCTGACATTTCCAATATAACCTGGTACCTGTATTGTAAATCTTTTTTAATTTATCTGGTGTCATGTACCATCTATGAAACAGCTTAAAATAGTTCTCTTTTAGGTTCTGAGCCCTTGTAAATTTTTGTGTCTTTTTCCACCTCTGTTCCCATACATCTAACTGAATTGAATGTCCAATATTCTGAGCCCACAAAATCATAGCTGACTTAATTGTTTCCTCTTGCCTTTCATATAGTAGTATTTCCTGATATATGTGGGCTAATAAATGAGGTGTATTTTCAAACAACCATTTGATCGCTCCCGTTTTTTCTTTTGATTCTATACCATATGTCTCTTGAGTCCATCTGAAATCTTTCAGTTAATTGTCTATAAGGGAACCAACTTAGTGTTATTCCTTCCTGTTCAAGTCTTTGTCTTGATTTAATCTTAAAATCGTTTGGAGTTGATCTCTCTAATAAGTCTTAATATCGCAGCCATTTATCTGTTTCAGTCCGTCTTCCAAAGAAAGCTTCCTGAGGGGACACCCACATGGGGAGCTGCCTTATGTTTTTATTCTTATACTCATTCCATATTTTCAAAAGTGATTTTCTAATGTAATGATGCGTGAAATCTTTATCTATTGTTGCTTTATCATAAAACATATAGACATGCCATCTCATCCTCAAGTCCGCTCCTTCCAATGCCAGCATTCCCGTGTCTTGTAGATCAATCCAATCTTTTATCCATGTAAATGCCACAGCTTTGTAATATACTTGAAAATCTGGTAGTCCCATTCCTCCTCTGGATGTCTGATCCGTCATAATATTCCATTTTATCCTAGGCTTTTTTCCTTGCCATATGAATTTGGTTAACTCTTACCTCCATTGTATGAAAGGCTTACTGTTTGTTATAATGGGAAGATTTTGGAATAAGAAGTTCATTTTTGGAAGTACATTCATTTTTATTGCAGCTATCCTCCTCATCATCGATAAACGCATGGAAGTCCATTTGCTTCAATTATGTACTTTTCTTTATTCAAAACCTCATCATTCATTCTCCATGTTCTTTCTCTGTCCTTAATGTTTATCTTTAGCAATAACAGATTATGGTCTGAGCACAAGTTAATAGGAATGTCCATATCTGCTGTCTTCAGCAGTAGTTGTTTAGATACCAACATAATATCTATTCTGGACATTGACTTATGTCAATCAGAATAGAATGTATATCCATCCAGTTGTCCATTTTTACATCTCCATGTATCTCCATGTATCCATCATATTGAAGAAGCTCTTAGGCAATTTCCCGTTGTTTCGGGGAGTCAATTTCTGTATTGTTTTATCTACTTTTGGATTGACAACGTCATTAAAATCACCCAAGACAATGATGTTTGAAATTCCTGTATCATTTTGGTATTTCTATATCTCTTCATGTATTGAGGGGAAAAATTTGCCTTTTGCTCTATTTGGTGCGTATATGCCAACTATTAATATTTTGTCCTGTTTTGTAGTGACTTCTACTTCTAAATATCGACCATTCCTATCTTGAAAAACTTGTTGCGCACCATATCTTGAATTAACATATCTCATAACTCCTCCTTTCTTTTTGCATAACAACTTCCTAATTCTGGATTTCATACATATCTCAAATCTTGCGTCCTAATTTGAGCTTCTTGCAGACATATTATATCCAAATTTTGTTTTTCCAAATGATTAAATGTTTGTCTTCTTTTATATTCAGAGTTAAATCCCCTAATATTCCAAGAATATACCCTTAGATCCATTTTGGCAAATTTATTATTAATTTCTTATTTCTTCAAAAACATTGATTAATCTTTTGTTAAATCTCCTTCTAATTCCCTTTCTTCTTGTTGCAGTCTTCTTGTTCTTCTTCATCTTTGTCATCCTCGGCTTGCAACTGTTCTCTTTCCTCTCCTGGATATTGTTGTTCCAAATCTTTTTCTTCATCAGACATGGTTTTCTGTAGTTCTTTTTTTAAGTCTTTCCATCATCTCCTTTGCTTTATGAACTGAATTGATTCTGTATCTCTGCTGTTTATACATAAAGGACATACCCTCAATTTTTTCCCATCTGTAGCGAATCTGATGTTTTACCAAAAGATTCACCAAGGGTTTGTACTCTTGTCTCTTCTTTAAGATTTGATTAGGTATGTCCTTAAAAATTCTCAGATCTTTATCCTCAATCTTCAATAGTCCATCGTAGCTACATTGTAATATTTTGTCTCTTGTTGCTGTCTGAGTGAAAGTTATAATGATGTCTTGTGGTAATTTTCTCTCTCTCATTGTAGCGGGAACACAGAGGCAAGGAGACCACTGAAGATAAAGGAAAGAGAGTTTATTAAAAATAGCGGCTTGGCTTCTAGGCTGGAATTGCTTCCAAAGTGCCAAGAGAGCCCCAAATTCAGTTAACAGAATGATTTTATAGCATTTCTGACACACAAAGACATTTCTCCTTGCCCCTCCTTCTCAGAGGTTTTGCTGTAGCCTTTACTTCTCAGTTGTTTACATTCCAGAAAATGGTTTACAGAACATACAAGCAACAATACACACCATGTCCTAACCTTGTAATGTCCTAACCTTGTAATGAAGACAGAAACTCTGCTGAGCCTTCACCATTATCTTACTAGCAGAGTACAGCATCTTGCAAGAGGAACATACTCTGACTTGCCTGACACACACTTTTGGAGGATTTCTTCTAACACTTTTTAGAGTCTTAAGGCTACCTAGACTGACCCTCCTCCACAGTCTACTTCATCATTACTCGAAAGGATACTCTGAACATTCTATCAATGCATGTTTCCTTTTTGTCCTCATCAATGTCAATGAATTCTGCCAAAGCCACTATAATTTTATCATACAAATTCTCAGCTGTAGTCTCAGGAACACCTCTAAAACGAAGGCATCTTTCACGATAACACAATTCCTATAAAGTAATTTGAGATTCATCCTCTTGTTGCTTCCCTTTCAGTTCCTTCACTTCTGTTTCTACATGTTTAACTTGTTGTTTTATTTCTTTAGTATCTATTTTCAGCTTAGTCACATCCGTAGTTATAGTTTCCAGTTTCTTCCCCAACTTATCTATTTCATGTTTCATATCTGTTCTCATTTCTTTTCTTGTTTCTTTTAAATTCTTTCGAATGTCTTCGCTTATGTTTTTTAATTCTTCCATCATTTGCATCATAAAATCTTGAGATTTCTGGGGTATATCTGTTGATGTTCACCTAGTTGTCTGAGTAGTTGCTGTTGCCACTGCAGTCGCCGCTCCTTTCCTTGTTCTTGAGTCCATACTATATATTTGCTCTTATTAACAAAATTATCTTAAAATCTGAGGTTTTCTCTTTCTCTTCCTCCTCCTTCTCTTCCCAGTTTAACAAAATTCAATGTTTGGATTTAAATGGTTCCCATATCTTGTATTATAACAATATCAAAACTTACTATTTTGACTTAAAGACTCTAAATACTTACTACTATCACAATATAATAATATAGTAATAATATAACATAGCAATATAAAATTCAATTCATTGTATTATGTATTGTATATTGTATATAAAATCACTTCACATGACACTTATATTACCTCTCTATATATAATAATCACTTATTCCCTTAGCTTAGTTAATTTACATTAAATTTAAATTGCAGAACAAATTCATTGCATTATAAAAAAAGCACAAACAATTTCAGCCAAAATTTAAAATGTAAAGATATGTATGTGTGTGTGTGTGTGTGTGTGTATAAGCCAAACAAATATAATGTGCATATGTATACAATGTATAATTATATATTTATATTTATATTAAGCAGCCAATGAAATGAAATAGATTATATTTTAGATCTGTAGATTTTAAAGTACTGTGCCTAGGTTGAAATCACATCAACTCCCCCTCCCAGCAGATGTGTACTTCCCTCCCTCCTTTGGAGCAGTTTCCAAAACTGCTTTAAAGCAATTTCCAAGACCTTGACTGTATCTTCTTCGCTACTTACCTGGCAGGGGAGATACCTTGATCACAAAGGATTGCAAACTTTTAAATGGTTTGACAGCATGTTTAGATTCTTTGAATCCATTTTAAATCAATTCAAAGAGTATTTTTCATACCAAACAAAGGCAACCTTCTATGGCTACAAAATATTTATTTTACATAATATTTATTTATTTACTATACATGCACACACATACACATATATATGTATAATCCTTAAAAAATGTTAATTTCATGTAATAAAACCACATCCTTCAGAATGCAGACATATTTTTCCCCAAATAAATCATAGAATACATTTCAGTCCCCAAATATTTTTTTTTCTGAAAAAATGAAATGTATAGTTGGAGGAGGAAATACAATTTTACGTCTAGGTTTTCTTTAATCATACTTTTTTTTTAAATAAACAAATTGTTTTAAATATCATAGAATCATAAACTCTTAGAGTTAGAAGGGATGACAAAGCACCTCTAGTCCAATATTCTGCCATGCAGGCACACACCTTAAGATTTATTTGAACTGGTTTCAGTTATATGGCACCTTGGGATCTTATGATAAAAGGTCGGGAAAACATTTTATCATAATATTATTTAAATATATTTTTGTTTATTTTGGCTTTACAAGGTAACAGAAACCAGCAGCTATATTGGCTTCATATTTGCCTGGGAAAACAGCCATGTCTGAAATGTTGTTAACAGATCTAAGTATTACTTCTAAAGGAAAAAAGGGGGGATATATTACTGAGTGGTAAAATGGAAAGAAAAACAAATGCAATGATCAAAACACCCCAGGAGGAAAGGATAAAGAGTTTAGAGCTTTACAGTTTAGAAATAAAATGTCTTGGGGAGAGAAAAGGATGGAGGATTAAATAATTAATGGTTAGAGAGAACAGTGAGAAAACAGTTTTCTCCCTTATCGTAATACTAAAACCCAAGGATACTCAAGGAGCTGTTCATTGGCATGCTCAAGATAGCAGAAAGAAACTATTCTTTCCACAGTGTATATTTAACTTACAGAACTACAAGAAGTAGTAATGGCCAAAATCTTAGATGATTTTTGGATAAGGCTATCCCAATATTCATGCCCCCTTTCTTCTCCCCATCCTTCCATGGAGGAAAAAGTCTGAAAAGAATATCTTATGAAAGCGGGTGCATGTGACAATGTCAGTAATTTTCTTTTTTTCAAGAATTATGTGGGATCTCTATCTGCTGCAGTTTACCCATTGGGAGACAGTAGGATGGCATGCTTGTCATTTAGCCTTTTTATTTATTTACCTCACTGCACATCTCGTCATCTCCTTTAACCCTCTTGTGCTTTTCAAAATATGCATGGGGAACATAACATAATGACATCCTCCTATAGACATTCCAGGGAGTGCAGGTAGCCTGAAGGCTGCCTAAGGAGTGCTGGAGAGACTACCAGGGGATTTTCTCTCCTATAAGGAACATAAGAGATTGTTGTTGTTTGGAGTGGGAAAAAATTTAAAGGCAGAACATGCAGATTAACAATAGTCAAAGAAGAGTCTCACATAAGTGATCTCATATGTGGTTGTCATTTGTGGTGGTAAAGATGGGATAAGATATTTTGTGAAAGTTTCCTTTTTTTTTTTTTTAGAAGCTCAATTTATTTCAATAAATGACCATATCTCACATTAGTAGCAGTGTAAGAGTCTTTCCCTAAAGCTTCCAAGGAAACTGCCTGGGAATATATAGAATATAAAACAATATTTTCAAAAGAAAAAGAGGGAATGTGAAATGTTCTGTGAGAATTCACAGCACTGTTACACGCAACATAGACTTTTCTAATCATACTATCAGCTAAGTTTCATCATTAATTTAAATGGTTGTATGTTAAACATAAGTAAACACACATGAAACAAATGGACAGAAAACTAATGTTCAGCTTTTTTAAGAGCCTGCAAATCAGATTAGCAGATAAGAGAACAAATTCTCAAGGCAGAAAGGAGCCATTGGTTTGATTGAAAGGTTCTCTATAATTTAAGGGGATAATAACTCTCATGTCAGATTCATATGGAATTCCAAGACAAACATGGCACCAGAAATTACAGCTCTAGCATTTGATAAATGTCATATTAAAAAATAATAAGCCCTGCATGAAAAAAAGCTCAGGATAGAAAGATATACATTGTAATTAAACATACGTTTAAATAGGGATCATCCTTCAGCATCTACATTTTGGAGGAAGGTGAAGAGTGACTAAAGAAAGTATAGTAGATGTCCTTGAAATTCAGTTTGTTGTTATCTACCCTGCATGTGCTTTTTTTTTTATTCTTCCTCATTTCTTTAAAAATCCACTTGATAATTTGCAATTTACAAAACAGAGTACACACGCTCAGAAAAAAACACTGTGTTATATATAGTGTGTAACTCTGCACCTTAAAATCAAGAGAAAAGCATTTCTGCAAAACTTGTTTTGCTATGGGAATCATTTCTTTTCAATGATCTTCCTCAGAAGGACAGTTCTCCCAGAAGAATTGGCATACTTCTGAGAGTTGTGACAGCAGAAGGCATTTTTTTTCACAGAAGAGGGTTGTGACTAGTCCTAACTAGAGATGGTGTCTTCACTTACTTCATTCCCACATTCAAGAAGAAGGAGAAGAAAATCAGTGATTTTCTCCCAATCCATGAACCACACATTTTTTAAACAATTGTTAATATTATGGGACTTTTGGGAGGAAAATTCACATGCAGAAGAATATATGTTGTTTTTCTCCACTGATGCTATGTTTTCTGCCTCCACCCCCAAAAAGTCATTTTTGTGCAAAATAGATTGATTTTTTTATGGGGGAAATAAAGTGCAATTTGCACTCTTTTGGAGAAGCAAATGTGTTTTCTGGAAAAAAATGTGCAGGAATCACTTTGCTTCTATGGAATACATGATCACATTCTCAGTTTTGGTTCAGAAAATACATTTTCTCTCCCCCTCCACAGGAAAAAAAAAAAAGAATATTTTTGTGCATTTTTTTTCCTGAATAATGTCCTGAAGTGCAAAGAATTACATGGCTGTTTTACTTGCTTAGTATGTCTTGACAGTTAGAACACTTTTCGTTGTTGAAGATGCCAATAGTGTGAGATGTTTTTCAGATCCCTAATTCTACCCACCTACTGCCTGCCAAAACCTTTTTGAGTTAAGAATGAATTGTAAGTTGCAAAAATACTCCAGGTTTTTTTTTTCGCTATGTAAACAACATTTCTTTAAGTGAATATAAGACAAATTAGAAAATCAATAGCTTGGGAGTGCATTCTTGCATTAATGAAAGTGTGTGGTACAAACTCTAAATACAGAATTTTCAGCAGTGCTGTCATTAGTTTTATGTACCAATCTACCTGGAAGACCTTGACTTTCTAGGGTCTTTCTATTTTATTTATTAGGGATTTTCCCCAAAGTAGTTATATGAAGCATCAACAGAAATGTTTAAAAGAAAATATAACGAGGCCTAAAGATAGAAATAGAACGTCTTACTGTTTCATTTTCATAGTAAGAAGAGAAAGGTTCACATAAAATTTTAAAAAAATCACAACTGATATTTAACAGAATTATATACATTATAATAACCATGGCACCCCCACCAGGAAAATTATATTGTAATTACATGTAATTTTGGGAAGATGCATATCCTGACTCGATGAGCTTTGCTTATCAGTCTTTGCACACTCTTGTAGTACTTTTAAGACATGGTAATATTACTAATTCCCCCCCCCCTTTTTGTGTTGTCAAGCAAGGTGCTTATGTACGCATGAAACATATACTGCTTGGGGCAATATCACCACCTAGGGCATCGCACTCATCAGTTTCCACTTACTTGCTCAGACTACTTGTGGCAAACAATTGAAAATAACTCAGATTTCAGTGACTCAGAATGTTGGATGACAGCTTCGGAAAAGTACTGAAAAACAGGTCACTGGATCTTAATCTGTGTGATTTATTGACAGATAATAACTTTTAAGACCAACTGGTTAAACTCACAGTGAGCTCAGACTGAATGCAGTAGAATGATAAACGATTAGGTCTCTGTCAAGTCTCATGATGTTACTGCAGCACAATGTGATCACAATTCTGCTTCCATCTGTAGGCCTAAGAGCTGCACAGACACAGACTGGGGTGTTTCCAAGATAAGACGATAAAGAATTATCACAATGTTTCTCATCCTCAAATAAAGTTTTACTGTCATGGGATTTTCCACCTTGTCTGAGAACAAACGTAACTTTCTTTCTAATACTGTCATTGTTTGTTGACCAAAAATTTAGTTTGGGTAAAATATACTTTATCGAAAATATGATTTCTTCAGAGGAACAAATTCTATGCAAAACCATTTTTATTAAAAAATGCAAAATTTATGAAAAAGAAAGGGGAAAATATGCTAAAGTTTCTGATACAGCAGGCAGAAAATGTATTTCCTTCTACCTTGCCTCATTCCCATGTGTGGGGATGAAACATATGAAGCTTTACATTCCGACTCTTAACCCTCTGGAGAAGGTTTTAGGGGTACATAGAAGGCTGAAGATGTTTAAAAGTCCTTAAACCTGGCATACCTCAGTTCATGGACAAAAATGTGGTGATGCCTGACAGATGGGTATGGAATTGAGAGCTATGTTATGGAGCACATTGAGGGGGAACACTTTGATAAAGACTATGTATTTTCTACCTGTAACACATATTTTCCCAATTTGGGGTATTGCTTCATGGCATTTTGTTCTTTAAGCTGTTAGTTTTTAAATTAATTAGACCCATTCTTTTATTGAAAGCCAGTGGTTTGAGCACTGGACATCTCTGAAAACCAGGATTTGAATCCCCACTCAGATGTGGATTCCCACTGGGTGACTTTGGGAATGTCACATTCTTTTATCCACACAGGAAGTCCTGTTCAGAACAAATCTTGCCAAACCCCCTCCCCAAAAAAACAAAAAAACAAAACAAAATGCATTATAGGTTCACTCTAGGATTTCCATAAGGCAGAAATTATTTCAAAGCACACAACAACAATTCTTTTATTGCCATTTTGAATCATCACCACTTGTGTGGATTTACAGAATAAATCTTTATTTTTTTTAATAATTTTATTGAAATTCTATCATATAAAACACACACACACACCTATATATGTATGTATGTGTATACACACACACACACATATACTTGTACAATTCATTGAAATATTTCTGATAATCT
Source organism: Iguana delicatissima (assembly GCA_948472985.1). Taxonomy (NCBI): domain Eukaryota; kingdom Metazoa; phylum Chordata; class Lepidosauria; order Squamata; family Iguanidae; genus Iguana; species Iguana delicatissima. The sequence continues at coordinate 138,938 of CAOKZL010000599.1, read as the reverse complement.
TCCTCTCCTCCCTAGATTTCATGTTCTTCAATTTAATCAACATGTTAAAATTAAAATTAAATGTACCACACTAATGTATGCTAATATTTCATGATAGTTCCTACAGTAAATCCGTAGTAAATTATATGTCGCATTATTCATCTGATCACATCCTCTTGATAAAAGTTATACATTTATATCAAGCATTGTTATCTGAAAGTACCCAGCAATTATCCAACACTATTCTCCATTCTTTTTTTATCTGTTCATCAGATTTGTCCTTTAATCTCTGAGATACTATATCTGCATTCCTGTTTTCAATAAAAGTTACTCACCATTAGCTTCTAAAATGTTGCAGCATATTTTCCCATTGTTTCATAAAGTTTTCCTTACTCTCCCCTCGTAGTATATAAGTTAATTTATCCATTTGAACTGTGTCTATCAATTTCATCTCCCAATCTTCTAACGTTGGTATCTTATTATCCTTCCATTTATAAGCCAAAACCAATCTTGCAGTTGTTGTTATATAAAAAAGTTGCTTTCCTACCTTTCTTTCCAAGCTATCATCCCACATTGATAATAAATATATCTCTGGAGCTAAATTAAATTTGATACTCAATATCAGCTCAGTTTGTTTATGTATTTCTTTCCAATATTCTTTTACTACTTTACAAGACCACCACATGTAGTATAAGGAGCCCACCTCCTTCCCACACTTCCAACATTTATTAGAACATTTATTCGTCATCATCGCTATTTTCTGTGGGGTCAAATACCAACATAAGTACATCTTATACACATTTTCTCTCAAATCTAAACACATCGTATGTTTGATAGTTCTAGACCAAAGTTTTTCCCATTGCTCCAACGGAATCGAACGAGAAAAGTTTTGGGCTCATTTAACCATTGGTAATTTAATTACATCATCTTCTGTAAACCATTTTAATAAAATTCTATAAATGCTCGAGATAACCTTAGGTTTATCCGATACAAGAATCACATTTAACTCTTCTTCTTTTAATTGATAATTATTATTTTTGATATCATTCTTCACTTTCTCTCTCAACTGTCTATAAAGGAGCCAATGACATTTTAACCCCGCATTATTTAAATCTTGTTGGGACTTAATTTGAATTTGGTTTTGTTTAATTTCTACAAGATCTTTATATCTTATCCATTTATCAAATAAGATATTTTCTCTTTTATAGTAAGCTTCATGTGGGGAGATCCATGTTGGAGTTCTTAAACAAATTCTTGAGGTGTATTTTCTCCAAACTTTAAATAAAGCTTTCCTTAAATAATGATTATTAAATTCTTTACTATTTCTATCTTTATTGTACCACAAATAGTAATGCCAACCTTGTCCCAGCCCATCCCCCTCTATCTTCAATAATTTTTTATTATCTAACCTAATCCAATTGTGAATCCAATTAAATGCACACGAATGATAATATAATGTTAAATTTGGTAATGGCAGGCCCCCTCTCTCTTTCGCATCTACCAAAATTTTCATTTTAACTCTTGGTTTCCTTCCACCCCAGATAAATCTACTAATTTCTCTTTGCCAATCTTTAATAACCTTATCATTTTGTATAATTGAGATAGTCTGGAAAAGATACAATAACTTTGGTAAGATCGCCATCTTAACTGTATTAATCTTTCCTAACCAAGATAAATTCAAATTATTCCAATTTCTTAAGTTTCTTGTTATTTCTTTCCACGTTTTCAGATAATTATTCTTATATAAATCAGAAACTTTATTTGTAAATATAATTCCCAGGTACTTAACCTTCGAAATCAATGTAAAACCTGTACTTTGTCTTACCTTAGTTTTTTCCATTTCTGTAATATTTTTAGTCAAAATCATTGTTTTTTCTTTATTAATTTTTAAACCAGAATATTTTCCAAAATTGTTTAATATATTTTTTAATTCACAAAAATCTCCATCCCTATATTCCAAAGTTAACACCACATCATCAGCAAATACTTTCATTTTATATTCTTTATCTTGTAATTTAATACCTCTAATTCTATTATCCTTTCTAATTCTTCCAATCAAAACTTCTATTACTAATAAAAATAACAATGGTGAAAGGGGGCAGCCCTGTCGAGTTCCTCTTTGAATTTCAAACTTCTCAGTTTTTTGTCCATTTATAATTATCTGAGCATATTGCACTGAGTATATTGCTTTCAACCAATTAATAAAATTTTCCCCTAATTGCATTTTATAACATACTTTAAACATAAACTTCCAATTAACAGTATCAAATGCTTTTTCAATATCTATAAATAATGCAATTAATTTTTTCTGAGGGTGATTTTCACAATATTCTAAAATATTAATTATATTCCTGATATTATCTTTTATATACCTACCCGAAAGAAATCCAGCTTGATTTTCTGAAATTACTTCATTTAAAACTAATTTCAGTCTTTTCGCTAATATTGCCGTAAATAATTTGTAATCACAATTTAATAATGAAATCGGTCGGTAATTTTTAATTTCTGTCGGGTCTCTTTCTTCTTTATGAATTAAGGCTATACTAGCCTCTTTCCAAGTATCAGGAATATACCCTTCTAAAGCATCATTCATAATTCTTTGTAAAATTGGTGCCAATTCATTCTGAAACACTTTATAAAATTGAGAAGGAAATCCATCCGGACCCAGAGATTTCCCTACCTTCGCATTTTGAATTGCATCAATTACCTCTGATAATTTAATAGGGCCATTTAACTTTTCTCGTTGCTCCTCCGTTAATATCGCTAAGTCTTGTTTTGCTATATATATAACTATAAATTCATCCTGGAGATCTTGTTCTTTATAAAGTGTTGTATAAAAATTTGTTCCAATCTTTTGAATCTGCTGAAAATCTGTGTACAAGGTTTCTCCACCCCTTAATTTAGTACTTAATGTTCTTTCCTTTTTCTCCTTTAATTTACTCGCTAACCATCTACCCACTTTATTTACCCATTCAAAATAGTGCTGCTTGGTAAAAATCAGCCTTTCTTTCAAATCTATTTCTATCCTCGTCTCCAATTGTTTTCGCAATATTTTAACTTCTTTAGATATTGCCTGATTCAATGAATTTCCATTTAGTTCATCTTCTTTCCTTTTAACTCCTCTTCCAATACTTGAAAACTCTCTCTCTTTCTTTCTTTATGGTATAATAGCGGAACGGTAAGAATAGAGTTTTGATTGATACGAAGGATTTGAGAGATTCCTTGTAATGATTGGTAATACCAATGGAAAATAGAGGAAGTAATATTACTTTCAGATGAAAGCAAGAAGTTACAGAAGAATATAGATGGTTTCTAAATAATTATTGGCTTAGAGTGTTTTTAGATTGTAATTTGTGTTAGGTGTTTTTTGTTAATTGTTTTTTATTTTGATTTCGTTAGTGTGTATTTATTATGTTGTTATTGTTTATTATTGTTAGACTTGTCTATGATTGTTGTTATTGTTTATTATTAATAAAGTTCATTATAAAAATTAAAAAAAAGTTACTCACCATTGGTCCACTGTAGGTATTTGCTGGTTTTCCATAATCTTGCAAATTCTATACGAGCTGTTGTGACCATATACAATATTATCTGCCAATATTTCTTTAACACAGTACCATCCAACATATGTGTCATATTTAACAAATACATTTCAGTTGTCTTATCAAATTACATCTTCAATATTGTACAGATATTATGTATTTCCCCCCAATATTTATTTGCTCTATTACATGACCACCACATATGAAACCAGAATAAATCTTTATGAACACTACTATTTATTATTAATCTCATTTTTTACTCCAATCTCTTTGTTGTGTGTACTGTTCAGCTATGCAACTGAATTATGCTTGCAACTTTATTAATACAGGGATCATTGATGGGCAGTGTGGCAATCTAATATTTCCTCCTCCTCCTCCTCCTCCTCCTCTGCTTTCTTCTTGAGACATCTCATCCTCTTCATCTATAAATAGGAATCTGTATCTAAATAATTATTCCTTCATTGTCAAATAACTCTCCCCTTCTCTCTTTTGACTACTGTCTGATTATCTTTGAATAAATGCATTTTGAGACAAACTCTAGAAAGTTGGTTGTTTCATCTAGGTTTTCCATTCAATTTTGCTTGTCACACTTCCAAATTAATATAAAGGTTATTGGGATTGTTCTCTGGCATTGTATAAATTGAAAGTATGGGAGCCTTTGCTTTTGAGTTTTCATTTTGAAAATTGAAATGATTCTCAAAACAAATGAATGCCATGTTGCTGAAGGAAGATTAAAAATGATTTAGTTTATTTCTGTTTCTTGTTTTTAAAATTGCTCTTTGTAAACTTGCATGAAACCTTGCAATGTCATTGCTGTCAGTTTTATCATTTACAAAACCAATTTTCCAGTTATTTAGGGGAGCTTTTCTTGTATAAATCAACAAAATTTGCACACTTTTAAGTGTTGCTTAACAAGATGCAAATGCGATTGCACAATATTACAGGACTTTACGGCATATCTTTATATCTTATGGGTAGCCAGAATTTTCACAAAAATTTCTTATCGTCAATATAAGAGGCTGTCTTGGCATGCTGTGTCACCCTTCTGAGAACTCTATAGCTTCCATGAGAATTTTCACCTCCTTGAAGGGAATAAGACACAGAGTGTTTTATTTTTTAAATTACCTTTCCCTAATTTGTGCAAAAATGTTTCTGAACAAAATTATGGTCTACTCCATTTGCAAAGCAAAGCAGACAGATGTAAAGAAAGCACAGAAAGACTACCTGATTGACAAGAAAAAATGGTTGATGGAAAAGACTTGAAAAATGCTGATAGATGAAGGAAGATTGACGAAAAAGACAGTAGTTGCATACAATTATTATAGCTATCATATTTTTCTACAGTTGTGCTTTTGGGTAAACAAACTACATTCTAGCAAATGTCTGAAGCCACAGTGAACAGTACAGGAAATATTTTGCCAAATCAGCAAGCATGGTTTCTTAATCTCGTGTGTGTGAATGCAACATAATAAGGATTTGCATCCCTAGTATATCTACACTATCTAGACATAGAAAGATTTCATCAGTATGACAGGCTGTGTCATTTATTTTAAAAATAACCTGATTTCCTGTCATGTCTTCAAAAGGGCTCACCTGTAAAAGGTGGTGGCTGAATAGAAATGACAGTAATAAAATGCATCAAAAACCAAGATAAAAACCAAACACAATAGCTAAAAAACATATATGGCAGTTAAATAATTGTGACAAAATCTTAAAAAGCCATATCTTTCTTATTTCAACACAACACAAAGGTGCCATTTGAGAACCACCTCAACTACAAAGTTGTGGAATGCAAATGCAGCCCAGACATGAATGGTGTGTAATCACGTGAAAATCACATTATCTATATCTTCAATCTTGTTCTCATAATTCCTTTTACTTTATCATTTCTTCTGCAAGATTAAGGAACTAGGCCTGCTCACCATTCTTTACAGGTGAAATGAACTGTATGATCTCCAAAACTGCAAATCTGAGATCATAAAATGTCAACCTGGCATTAACTGCTGGGTATGGAATAGTAAAACACATGGTTGAGGGTCTTATCTGACACCAGTTTTTTCACTCAGGGGATCATCCCTGGGAGTAATGCTTATCACAAAGAATAATGTTTGAAAGTATGTTGCTTGCCTAATTCTAAAGGATTCCAGGTCTGTGGAGTACTTGTGACAGTGTCTTTCATGCCTTGAAAATACAGCACCAGTGTAATACTTACTAGATAACCATCTATATATAATATCTGCTTCCATTGCCCATTGTCTGAGTGACAGCGGGGGTTCTTCTCCCTGACATTTTAGGGTGAGCCTCACTGCTTGAACCACAACCCACCACTGTCTGCCATTCTGTCCTTTAGCAGCTTTCTTCTAGACCTCTTTCCCCTCTTTGCCTTAGAAAAAAGGAAAAGGATTTTCACCTTTGTCCTATGACCAGAAGGAAATGACAGTTGAAAATGTATCCAAGGAACAATTGAGCAGGAGAAGGAGATTGCTAAGAAATTGTTAAAGAGCTATATAAAATATTTGAATAGTTATCTGGTTCCCTCTTCTCGCACTCCCTCAAAATATATTTGGCAATGTATCAAATATGGTACACCCCAATTACAGTACTCTGAAACTTACCAGGAGTCCCATTATGAAAACTGAGGATGGCACATAGCTTCTTTTAAAAACAGTGGGCCTTGCCTACCTCTACCAATCATGTTCTGCAGAAGAGTTTTACCAAGTATCAGCTAAAAGTCCGCAATTGGGAATGCACACCATGATTTTATAATTCAGGCAAAATGGAGAAGATTGGAAGGTAGAAGATTGCAAATGGATAGAAAGAGGAAGTGGTTACCTGTATATGTTTTCTCATTTTCCACCCACCCTTCACTACCTCTTTAGTAATTTGATTTTCAAAAACACAACCTGTTTTTTTAATGGAAAACATTACATTTTGGGCAAAATACACTGTCATATGCAAAAAGATGGAGAGGTTGTACCCAAACTTGAGATTTTGCACAAAACTCAAGGGGGTGTGTATGTTAAACAGCCCACTACCAAACCATGTCCTGAAATGTAAATAAATAAATAACTCTCTCAGAAATGTATCGTGATGTATTTGGGGAGGTGAGATAAAGCTCAGGCAGCCAAAGGACTGAAGTTGGAAACAACAACAAAAAATGTCTTTGGCCAGCCCTCCTTCTGAGATGCAATATTACATACATTCTACAGGATTCTGTGGTATGCCTAGACGATAGAAACGTCTATAATGCAGACAAGTGCTTCAGCAGAGAAGTCAATATAAATGAGTCACCTGAGACTGGAAACTTTGGAAGCCACTGACCTGTCCTATCATTTTGCATTACAGCACTTCTATGGTGGAGAAATCTATATTGTTAAAGAACCACAGCACCCTTTCCTCTTCTCTTTTTGAAGTAGGCCCTGAAGCATTTACATCAAACATTTCAGGAGATGCGAATAAATGGGCTCAAAGCACATCATGCATACACTTTACTGATTAAAAAGGATATAACCCCAATAGACATCCCAGGGTTCTGTAGTAGGAGTCTAACTCTTGGTAACTGAACCTTCAATGTCGAGTAGGCATCTTCGTAAATGAATCCAGAAATGTTGTTCACAGTAATTTGCCTCCAGTGCCATTCACTCTAATTGAATTGTAAATGAAGCAGTCACAGTGTAAACAGACTTGAGCTTTTTTCACTGCTGGAAGGCATGGAAAGAGGAGGGAGGGAAGCTGGATGAGAGAGCTTTCAACTCACACCTTTTTTCATTCCAGTTGACATTAAACTAAAGGATTTCTATTTTTCTCCTCACAAGTTATTTTCCAAATATTCTATGGCTTATCAGAAGACAATACGCAATAACATGAAAAACTGTTAAAGAAACATACAAGGTATTGAATAGGTGAAAGGGTTGGTGCGGTAATTAACAGATTTGCCTTCTTGGTCATTTTAATATATTAGCAGTAGCAAGAGCCATAGCAGTAATGTCATCCATAATAAAACAATTGTTGTTTTTTTCTTAGTGAAGTTGCTAACAGTAAGTTCAAGAGAAGGACTCAATAGACAATGCCAAACTCAGCTAAATCTTCCACATATCAACAGAAGAATCAAATGTCATCTCAGACAGGTAGTTCAATTGAGAAAGCTATGTGTTATTGTCATGAGGCCATGTGAGTAGTTTTGCCTCTTACCACCTATGGATGCAGTGACCAAACCCACCAGGTGGCCACACATTTATCTGGTAAGTGAAGGAGTTCTTACTGTATCCTGATGTATTACAATAGAGCTTTTCCACATGAGCTTGGCCCACCTCGGTCCACCTAGAGTGCAGTGCCATGTGAAGAAGCTCCATGTAGATCTTTTTCACAGCAAGAACCCTCTATTCTAGGTGTAAAAGAGGGGGGGAAAAGGTAAGGTCATTAATGAAATCTTCAAGCCTCACCTCCTAAACCTTTCAGTTTTAGCTAAATCATAATACATATACACACCATACTGTTATGAATTAGCAAAGAGGATAAGAAAGAGGGTAAGGTAAGTTAGCTTCATCTCCCACCCCCTTCTTGCAATTCAACTGCTGATTGGTGTTTAGGAATTGATGCCAGGATCAACTTTGAGCCTGAAAGGTGGGGTATTTATTTTACTCTTATCAACTTTTCATAAGGGAAAGATGTCTTAATGTTCACTTTCTACTTACCTGGACCTGCACAATGACCAATGGTATGGGCAAGGGTAAGCATTTGAGGATCTCCATGGGTGAGACCAGTGTGCAATCAGTGATTAGTGCTTGATACCAGAATACAGTATATGTTAGGGAAGGTGCTTAGGCTATTTGAGCTTTATGCATTCTTCTGTGATCATCATCTTGAGAGGAGCTTTTCTTTGATTGGCTTCTGACTGTTTTCTTTCCTTTGGGAGGAGGGTTGCTGGTCAAACTGGCAGTGAAGTTTTGCTCTTTGCACAATTGTGGAGTTGTTGTGGGGTTGCCCTGTTGCTTGAGTTGTTGGTGTGTGGGGATGACCTTGTGTTGGCTTACCTTGTTGTCTGTGGTAGCTGGGCTGTGTGCTTGAGTGCTTGTCTTGTTCTGAGATGTGTTAGTATCTTCTCTTTCTCCCCTTCCCCCTCCCCTTTCTGCAAGAGCACAAGAGGAAAGGGGAGAGAGGTCTCACCAAGGCGGGAACCATTCTGGGCCATAGATCAGTACTCCAGAGTCAGACCTGGTTCTACTGAGAGGATTGTTAAACCCTCGCAGCTACGCCCGTACTTCCCAGGACACCATTGCACAAGACCATCCCCTAAGGTCGGGGATGGCAGGTGTCCTGGTCGGACCTGCCCTACTCAGGGCATCAGGGCTGACTCTGTAGGCCCAATCTACCTCAGAACCGCGAAACCCTACCTGGTCTCCCACCCAAAATGGTGAAGAAAAAAAAAAACTAACCAAAAAGAAGAAAGCCATTACCTAACACTAAAGGAAAACACTCTATCTACCAGGCGAAACTACATACACAGACCGGGAGCTCGGAGGGTCACCATTCCATCCCCGCTTCTCAAACCAGGGGCCATTCAACCATTGTCGAACGCCTCGTAGATGGAGGCAAATGCCTCGGACAAATTAATGGCTGGTGCTTCCTTGCAATTCAAGGAAGCCTGGCAAATCAAAGGGCTCACATTGGGTCGTTGGGCACCGGGATCTTCTGGCTCGAGGCTGACCACCGATGCAGGATCAACCGGCTGACCCTTCCATTCCTTCAATTTGACATTTGGTAGGTCTCCAAAATTACACGCAAGAGCAGCGGTGCCCACTCCCTGCTGGAGATTCTTTTGGACAAATCAAAGAGGAGACTGGTCTTGGACCCATGTGACTCATGGCTGGATGGTGATCGAAATGGAACCAAGAACCAAGAACTGTCTTGGCCCTTTTCAAGATCACTAATGTAAAAAGGCATTGGGTGCCACTGACTGTGAAAGCCAGCTGGCACCAGAACAACTTTAAGGAGGGGGAGGCAGTAGCCAGGTCCGTCTCCATGTGGCATTTGGAACTTTCCCTTTCTGAAATCTCCCAGGCTGGACTACAGCAAAGGGGAGTAAGTCATGCCAAGTTAAAGGATGCCAGGGCAAGTGCCGTTGCTAACCTGTGCTCTGGTTGGGGAGGAGCCTCTCTCTACCTAACTTCCCAGTCTCCCTTAAGATTTCCCAGATAGCCGGCATGGAGCAGAAGAACTTTCCGGGCCACTGCTTCAAGGAAATCCTGGGGGAAACTGCTGGTTTCTAGCCGGGGGCTCAAAGCAGGAACAATGGAGAGCTTTGGAAGCAGGAGGCTGGCTTCCGCTGGCAGTGCACTCTCCCTTTTCTGACAATCACACTGGTTGGAACTGTCCTGTGTCTTCTCTGATTCCAAAGGTGCCTCCTCCTGAACCTCAGCCTGGTGCAATCCCTCTTGGTGCTGTGAAAGCACGGTGACTTCCAAGATGGCAGGACTCGCACTCGGGGCTGTGTCATGAGGAGGTGCAGTCTGATTAGTTCTAATGTACCCTGGGCACTTGTGTTCTCTGGGGGGTTTAGGTTGGGGTCCCCCCCCACCATGTCCAGGCAAACAGATAGCGTTGGGAGTGAGCCCACCCTGTCTGGTCAAATTTGGGAGCAGCACTTTTGGCGCTGCTCTGAAGTCTGCAGGAGGGGTAGCAGGAGTCTTCTCCCTATGGGTCCCAGTGTCTGCTGTCACCTTGGATCCACCCCATCTGTTGGGCTTCAGCCGAGCTGCAACTCGCTGGGAGAGATCCCAGGACCGAGGGCACCCCAGTCCAAATCCAAAGCTGAGTGACCACCGGCCGGAGGTGGGCCGTTCGTGATGGCCTGGACCGGCTGGTGGTCCCTCACAAAGAAATGCCTCTCCAGAGCTTCCAGAAGCTTGGAAGTGGGCTTCCCATCCAATGGGGTCCTGCCTGTATGCAGCTGTATGCAGCATTCCCCAGATCCTAGCTCTATCCGAGAGAGATGGCTGGGTCATGGGATCGTACCCGCCAGACACTTCCTGGGGAGAACCAGACTCAGGAGACTGTTTGGGGGCAGTGGGCTGACTGCGGGAGTCCGTTCCCTGCCACTGCCTGTACTGTCTGGGAGCAGGGCGCGAGTTCCAGTTCCCTCGAGGAACGGAATTTGGTGTGGACTTCCTATGTTGGGAATGGGGTCCGTAATTGGAGTATATCACCTCCAATACGGGTTCCCAATTCCCGGGCTCCTTCTTGTTGGCCTTTGCAGGAGGACGTTGGGAGTCAGCCTCTCACAACAGGTCGGCGACCCTGCGGAGGTTGTTCCCAAACTCTTCCCAGAATGTCGTGGCCGGTCCCACAAAGCCCAGGGCCAATCTGGACTCACGGTTCAAGCCTCCATACAACAGAGTCTTGAACTCAAAGTGATCAAAATTGTACCCGTAAGCCATCAGGGGCACTTTTTCAGCCAGAATCGCAAGTAGTTGCTTCCGCACCACGTAAGCCTCACGGTTCTCTTGAGGACCCTGCTGCTCCATGATGTAGAGCACACTCGCACTCTGTCCAGGCCAAAGGATCCTCAAGACCTCTCTCATTCAGGCGTGCGACTCGAGTTTAGCCAATCCTCGGGTTGCGTGTTGTGGACCGTGTCTCTACAGGGTGGACTGGCACCTTAGGGGCTTCCCAGTCCAGATTGTGGGAGGAGGACGGCAGGGCGTCTGATGGCAAGGGGTCCTCCTGGGCAAAACTAGAGAACAGCTCTGGACGCACCGCCGAAATTAAGGCTTTATGTGTCTGGAGCTGACCTTCCAGGGCAGCAATCTGCTTATGGCAGGCTGTGTGACCAACAACCTCTTGCTGTTCTTTTGCCTGACTAACCATAAATCAGGCCACAGACCTGGCATGATCAAGCTCAGTGTCGGGACCCTGGAACTCCAGCACAGGTCTTTGTTGGCTCACAACCGTCCATTATGGGGGGTGCTTGTCGTGTATCTTAGATCCCTGCCTTGCCTCCTGGAACGCTGCCCGACCTGCTGAAACATCACCTCCTTTGGATCTTGGACCGGCCCTGGTAACTTCTCTTGCTTGAACAAACTCAGACTGTTCACTGAGAACCTGGCTGTGATGTAACAGCCAGGGAGTCTCCTTGCTGCCAGAATCTCTTTTATTTACTGCTGCCTTATCTATTCATTTGCCGTTCACCTGGAAAGCTCTTTGATTTATTGCCTTATTTGCAAGAGACTTGTTAACCGGCTTTTGAGGCTGCTTGCCAGGCCTTGGCATTGACACTCAGCCTCTAAGGCATGGGCTTTCTCCTCCCAAGTCTGGGTGACTAGGGTGAGGTCGCTCAACTTCTGGGCTGAGGCCTGCACAACGAACACAAAAGTTACCTTGTCCGCTCGCAAGATCTAGATCTCGGCATGAAGCCGGGCATTCTCCTTTTCAACATCTGCTAGCTTCCCCCGGGTCTCAACTAGGGCACTGCTAGCATCTCTGGCCACAAGCCAAAGTCCCCAAGCTGCCAACGAATCCTTCGAAAGCCCGAATGGGTTCTTTGATATACGTGCCAGGGCCTATGCTTCTCGGAGAGAGGTGAAAGGATCGGCCGTCTTGAAGACAGAGTCTTTCCAGGGGCACTTTCCCTTGCCTAAAACCCATCTCTCCAGTTTCCCATGGACCTTCTCCTCACATATGAGGTCCTTAACTACCACAGGGCTCTCCTTAACCATCTCTCTATACTACCACAACACCAAGATGTCCTACACAACACAACAACAACAACACAAATTCCTACACAATATGGGACCAGGACCTGGAGTGATGGGGAGGATCCCTGGGGGAGCCAAGGAAAACAAACTCACTGGAACTTGTCTAGAGAAGAGGGAAAAGGAACCAAACTCCAGCCTGCCCAAGCAAAGGTCACTTTTGTATGCTCGGGCCCAGTTCTCTACCTCGACAGCACTGACGACAAAAGGACAAGGCCAACGGTTCAGGGACGGGGAGGACACCTAGGCCCAGTTGGGGGAACCCTCAGGAGTGCTTCTAAGGCTCACTGGAAGGGGGGATGATGAACTCGGAGGAACTTACTATGCCACCTGGCCAAACAGCGGGGAAAGAGGGACAAGGAACCCAAAACTGAACTGCCCCTATTCTGTTTTTTCTGGGTGAGGGGCGCCTCCTCTACCTCGGGCTAAACCACTAAACCCACAGCTGGGTTGGGACTCACCAACCAATCCTAACAAGCCGGCAATATTGGGATGCACCCACAAGACTGAGAAGCCAGGAATCACCACCTGCGCCTTCTCCAATACAAACCAAACCAAAAACCAAGAAAACTCACAAGGGGACAATGAAAGAAGTGGGAGTGCTCCTTCCATGCTTATGTGCCTTACTGCTAAGGTGTTGAATGCGTGTAGACTGTTCCTGATGTGCTAGGCCTAAAACACGTACAATCCCAGCCCATGATAGACCCAAGATGGGGAGGTGGTTCCCAGGACAAGACAAGAGAGGGATACAGATATCCACCTGATAGAAATACTGTACATACACAGAGAAGTCACACACATACACTAACCTGCCTGCCGGTGTTCTAAAACAACTCACTGACTGTTCCCTAAGTCAGTACCACCCGATTTGAGGAGGTTCCCCTCTCAAATTAGGGGTACCAGGGTTCCCCGTGTTTCTCCACCACTCTGTTACCCTGTGAATTGGGGGTCCTGGGAGGGGCACCCAAACTACCAAACAAACTAAGCAAAGTTGGGGGAAATTAGCTGGCTAACGAGAGGCAGAGCAATGCAGCAGGATCTTTTACCCTATATATAGAGCGTCAGGTCAGTGAGGAGGCAAATGGTTCAAATAACAATTAAGATTTATTAAACAGTTATTAAAGAAAAACACAGACACACCCCTAACTAGAAAAGGAAAATAGAATTTCAAGGGGAATGGGTGATACACCACCTGTCTTGCAGTCCTGAAGGAGCCTGATTGAAGAAGTGGAAACTTGGCATGGCAGCCGAGGGGAATCTGCTGAACCGAGTGGCAGAAAGGCAGAATAAAGTCCAAGCGATCCGGCGAGAGTTCCAAAGAGCTCTCAAAAGCAGGGGATTTTTATAGGGGAAAGAACAACCACAGGCTAGTCTGGTCTCGGGTTTTGGTTTGGAGACAAAGTCTCCGAAAGGTCAGAGTTTGCATGATTAAGTTAAAGTCCGAATTGACAATTGACAATGCGGCTAGCCCGGCAGTTGAGTACCTAGCTCACCGGGGTGTCCTCTCAGGGAAGAGGGTCCCTTTGGAGTAGCCTGCATATGTAATGAAGGTGTTTGTTTTGGGAGGTCCCCTAAAGCAGATCTTTGGGCAATATCTGGCTTGATTTGGTGGGAGCAGCAAGTAACAGCCATGTCTAGCTTCGTGCTTGTTCGGCGGGCCTCACAAACACTTGGCTGGTGGCAGAGTAGGGCCGAATTATGATATCAAAATGATATCTTTGACTCACCAAAGGCCAGGCCAGTACACGGTGGTAACAAGTGTACTGTGGAAATGGCCTCTGTCTCTGATACACAGTTCAAGGTGTATATTATAGCTCAGGGATTGTTTTGCTAGGACTGCTTGTCCTGTGAGGTTGGGGGCTGCTGATCCCTATCACGCTTGGAATTGTGTTTTAAATGTTGGACTACTATTACTCTACTATTGCTCTGACAAGACAGTGATATTTTCTTTGTGCCCTTTGATTTGTTGTTTGCTCTGCACAGTCAACTGGGCCATTGGCTGGTCTTCCTCTCTTCCTATCATTGGTGGTGATAGTCGATAATGGTTTCTATGCAAGGTGCTGCTTCTGCTAAAGGGAAGGAGGCCTGCTAAGAAGCAGCCTGCTATGTGCCCTCTCCCAGTGATCCTTTCATCAGGCCTCTCTGCACTACACTGTTATAGCACTATTATTCAACTTTCAGAACTATGGGGTCCTGGGGTTTGCAGTTTAGAGAGGGGCATTTTGAATTCTCAGTCAGAGAGCTCTTTGGCTGTAGTAAACTACAAACTCCAGAATTCTGCAGGATGTTGGAAGTGGAATAATAGCACTAAAACAGTGTGGAAAGACCCGTCCTGTGATGATGAGAGTGCTTTGTCTGACACAGTGATGATACTTGCTAAGTTGGAGCAGTTGAAGAAAAGAAGGGCAGATGAGAAGGGTCCACCTGTTTCATCTGAAAACTGATTAAATTGCACTTTTCTCCTCCTAGATGTATTCCCATTTGAATTATTCTGTATTAACCAGAGATAAACTCTTTCATTCTTATAGTCAGATTCATCACATTTGAATGTATGTATCTTATTCTGCTTAGTGTCTTAGTTCTTGCTTTTTTTTCCAAGTCACCATTCAGATAAGAAGAGTGCCAAGCAGCTTCATACAGACAATTTTAATGCCATGGCTCTTTCTCACCTAGATGATCATAGCAAAACTATTTAGGATAGTAAAGAAGTAGTTTCACAAATGGACCTGAGCAAGGTGTGGCTATGGCTGTTCCAGGGAGCTCCAATTCAGTCCAAACTCCTGTAGGTGAGTCTGGCATAAGCACCATTAGTTCTGAAGCAGAACTTTTCATGCAGCTCCCTAATTTTCTTTTCAGGGGAACTTTGGATTAATGAACCACTTGTGGTATCTAAAGCTGACTCTTCTGGTAGAGCCTTGAAGTTGTCTGCAATTTATGCTACAGGTGCTTTTTTTGTGTTAAGTGTTCAAAAATGGATCGGAATGAAGTGGGGACCAAAATTCATCTCGGTTTTTGCACTGACATAACTCTCTGCCCTGTGCTTGCCCTTCAGCATTATGTAGAGCTTAGGGGATCAAGGTCAGGGGTTTTGTTTTGTCATTCTAACTTTCATTTCTTAGCCGCTTCTAATTTTGTACAGTGATTTCAAAGTCATTGCAGCATTTAGCCCTTTATGGTATTAAGTTTGGCATCCATTCTTTCAAGAAGCCTCCACAGCTTCAGCAATGGGCTTCGGCTCACATGACATCCAGAGTATAGGGTGCTGGAAATCTTTGGTAGCTAAGAGGCACATGTGTCCCCTTCAGTGTTAAAGGCCGGCCTGACTAACCTGTTTGTTTCCCTGCCCTCCCCTTCCCCTTCCCCTTCCCCTTCCCCTTCTCCTTCCCTCCTTCCCTCCTTCCCTCCTTCCTTCCTTCCTTCCTTCCTTCCTTCCTTCCTTCCTTCCTTCCTTCCTTCCTTCCTTCCTTTTTCTTTCTTTTTAAAGTTGGTCCAGGATGTAAAATAACTATTTGAAGCAGCTTTTGTGGATGACTCCTTGCAGACACAATGTTTTCAGAGAAGAACCAGTTTTCTTCTGCATTGTTTTTGCTGCCTATGTTGCCATGGAATAGAATCTCAAATAGGTTCTAGCCTGTGTATGGTTGAAGTCATTCTAAGTTTTCTGCCCAGCTTACTCATTTTATTGTTACCAGATCTTTATAAAAGCATAGGGTAAGCTAGTCTGGTTTCAGACAGAATGCTCAGGAGAAACTGTGTTCACCACCCATTCCAAAGATCAACCAGACATTTGAAAGAATCATCTTCTGATGCCTCAGGAAAATTTTTCAAGAATGATTCAAGACCTCCCCCCACCACAATAAGTCATCAAGTCAGAGCAAATATAAACCCCACCAGATAGTGTTCTCTCTATGACAATTAAAACTATACAAAATTCTGCCTCTGCAAACCTTCTTCCCGTTCAGCACATAATACAGTCTATGTCCTGCAGTGTGAATGGGGCCAGACACCATTTGGAACAGACAAATGAAGGATATTTTTGAGCTACTCTCTAAAGGGCAGCTGTTACCGCAGTTTCCTAGCCCGAGCTCATGGGATATTAGATATCAATTGATATCAATAATTTCGCCTTCTTTACCTATTCCTCTCCACGTGCTTGTGAGGCCCCCAGACAAGCACGCATACAGGCTCAGCCACAAATCACTGAAATATTCCGGACTAATACAGGCAGGCCAGAAATAACCAAACCACTGCTTCAGGAGACCTCAAGACAAGTACCACATTATGTATGAACACTACTTACAAAGGACTCTCTGCCCCGAGCAGGCAGCTTGACGAGCTGAATACTCAATTGTCAAGCACTCTGCATTTGCATACTGGCTACTCTATTGACAATTAGGTCTTAACTCAATCATGCAAATCACAGACCTTTCGGCAGCTTTGTCTCCAGCTCTAAACTCATTGTTGTTCCCAAGAATGGACTAGCCTAAGGCTGCATTTTCCCCTATAAGAACCCCTGATGTTGAGAGCTTCCTCAGATCGCTCTTGGCTTCCATCCCACTTTGCTGTCGCTTTGTTCAATGAGCCTTCCCCTCAGCTCCCTGTACTGAGAACTCTACTTCAATGGACCTTTTCATTCAGATTTTCTGGGCTTCAGGACAGGAGCGGTATTTCCCATACCAAACCTCCTCTTAAAATCCCTTTATCCCACTCCAACCTTTATTTCTATAGTTCTCTGTGTGAGTGTGTTGCTTACACATTTGACTGTATATCATTAAAAACAACAATTATTATTTACTTCTATTTGCTGCTTGACTCGGCCTGACCCTGTAGACATTGAGTAAAAGATCTCGCTCTGTTGCCCTGCCTCTCACATTGCTAGCTTGTGCTCTTTTGACTAATTCCCAACTTGATAATTTGGAGCACATTTAGGTGTCCCTCACAGGACCCCCAGAAATCAGGGTAACAGCAGCCCCATCATGGATGTTGAAGTCCTCCAACAAGCTGAGAGTCCTCCAACACGACTTCAGACATTTCAGGAAGAATGGAAGTTGATCAGCAGGGATAGTGCTACACTAATGGAATGTTATTCTGTTTTATGCACTTTCAAATATACACATTTGAACCCAGCAGACTGTAGAACACAGCACCTAGTCAAGGAGACAGAATCATGCTAGAGCACTGTAACTCTGCTTTCCTGCCACAGAGCATATTTTGACATTAACTGACCTGGCATTCACCTACAATATTACCACCCTGATGTGAACTGGGGAACACTTTTGGGGTGATAAACAACCTGTTGCTATGCCCTATCCATGGTAATGTGGTTGACTCACCTCTGCATCTCTCGCTGCCCTTCACAACACTGAAGGGTGCTCCTCACTTTTGAAAATACTTTCCTATCATTACCCAGAACAAAAATACACTATTCCAATAGGCAGATGTTAAGTGCAAGCAATTGTCCCTTCATTTCTTGAAGAAGGTAACAAGTCCACATTTTCAACTCTCTTCCCATAAAGAAATGACTCAGTCAAGAAGCAGTTCTTCCCTTGTAGGAACTCAACTTTTATTTCATCAGCCCAGGCAGATGACGCAAATGAAAATGGAGGTGACAGAAAGGATATCTTATCATGCTTTCTTTTCTTGACCATTCTTTTGAGTGTCTTATAATTTTACTTCAAGGACAAGCCATAGAGCAAGTGGCTAAGTCTATGAATCTGGTTATTCTCACCAGACTACTTATGACTGTTTAGGTGTTCTTTTACTTATATTAATGCATATTTTCATACCATATCTGTGCCTTTTACTTGATGTTTAATGTTTTAATGGTTTGCTGATCATAAATAAAATTGACTAACTGATACAACATATTTTCACAGTGATCATCTGTGGATAGATAACCAAGGACTTTGGTGGTCAACGATAAAAATAACAAGATCAGACAAGAAAAAGGAGATGAATATGGGGCACTTTATTTTTATCTGACCTGTTTAGAAAATTTGTTGACCTGGAAATGGAGCAAGAGAAGGGAGCAAACTGATACAGGTCTAGCTGAAGCCAGGTGTCAACCCGTGATGACCTCCTCAGCATTCCCTTGGGTGAAAAATACCTAAGCCCCAGGGGCATCTGTGCATCTGCTTAATCCCTTTCCCTCACCAAACTGGCAAAAATGGCTCTGAACCCCTATTGCAGGTCCTCCAGGAGCAACATATTCCCATCTTCTGATAGGTATATGTTTTCAGCCCTGTAGCACTCTGGCTGCTGAAATATAATATTGAGATGAAGCAAAAAAATGGCCCAAGCCTTTCCCCAGGGAATTGATAATATCATGGTTCGCCTTACTTCATGTGTGATCAATATGCTTCTGATCACCTGTCTCCTGACACACTTTATGAGGAAATATGGGGGAGGGACAAGAAAACCCCAGGCCAATGGCTTCTAATGGTATGAAAGTCATTCAGTACATGCAACACTAAGGCCTTCCCCTTCAGCAAGCTGAGGACATTCCCCCCAATACATCAAGTGGAGACCCATAGTGCTTCTCAGATCAAAAGGGCAAGAGGCTATTCCACTGCAGGCCCCACCTACCCCGCCATTCCACAATGATCCTCTCACCCAAACCCATCTGAGCTCCAAAATGGCAACTTTAGACCTGTCACCCCACCCAGAACACTATACTATGGCCACAAATCAGGACCCACCATCTTGCCACGCTGGAATTAGGATCTACTAAAAAAGAAAGAAAGAAAAAAGGAAAGGAAGGAAGGGGGAGGGAGGGAAGAAACCCCTGTGAGTAACTTGCTCATTAATTTACAGACAAAATAACTCAAACCTATTTTGATATGGATGGGACATTATCATTGATATCAAGCCCAGTGGATGTAACTTTGATCCCTAGTTGTCCTGGGAACATTTTTAAAAAGAATTGTACAGCTCAAGGATATGGATAGGATCCCTATAAAAATGGGTGCTGTTGCTTGTGTGCTGACTCCTTGACCTTTCTGGCTTATTAAACAGGTTGGGGTGGAGAGCGAACTGGCCAAGTG
Source organism: Iguana delicatissima (assembly GCA_948472985.1). NCBI lineage: Eukaryota > Metazoa > Chordata > Lepidosauria > Squamata > Iguanidae > Iguana > Iguana delicatissima. The sequence continues at coordinate 119,624 of CAOKZL010000599.1, read as the reverse complement.
AGTGGGTAAAAGTGGCCAAGTGAATGGGTTGGTGCCTCTTTACAGCGAGACAGTGTTCTAACTTGCCTAAAGGAGGCAGATATAAGACCACAGATGAAGAAGTCTCTCTTGAATCCCACTGCACTGAATAAACATCAGCCAGTTTCCAGTATTCAGCACTTAGGCAAGGCACTTGAGCATTTGGTAGCATCCTAAATCCAATAGTTTCTGGGTGAGATGGATTATTTAGATCTTTTTTGATCTGAATTCAGGAATGGTTACAGGACAGAGAATTTTTGGTTCCCTTAGTGGGTGACCTGGCCCAGTAACTGAACAGAGAAGCATTATCTTATTGGTTCCGCTGGATATTTTGTTGATTTTCAAGATCGTCAATGTTGGTATTTTCTGGAATGCTTAGTGGCACCAATTTATAGTGGGTCCTTCCTGGACCTAGAAAGTGTTGCTAGGAGATTCTTTTTTGATACTTTTGCTATTTATCTGTGAAGTCCTCTGGGATTCTGGTCTATCCCCAACTCTGTTTAATATATACATGCAATCACTGAGGAGAAGTTGTCTGGAAGTTTGGCTTCCAGTACCAGTTGTATGCTTATGACACCCAACTCTATTTCTCCTTCCAACTAAGACTCTTTCCACAACTCACCCATTTTCAGAGCTGGGGCGTGGTGCTCACGCGAGCAGCCTCCGGAGAGAGGCTCTCACTTCCCTCCTTCTTCGGCTCCACACGAGCTTCCTGCTCATGTGAGAGCCCCGCCTCTTCCGTTCATAGTGCAGCCTGGGACCTTCCCAGGCTGCACTGAGACAGGAAGCACGACCGGCCCAGCTCCTGAGGCTCCACATACAAGGTAAGTACTCACGGGGCCCTGGAGTGATGCATGACCACTCAACATTTTCAGCTGCAAGCTGAAAAGGAAAAAATGTGTGTGCGGTTTGTGTCAGGCCCTGGAGCGTCATGCAAATGTGAGTGCGTCGTGTGGACTGCTCCTCACATTTGTGCAATGCTCAAGGGGCCCTTTTGCATCAAAAATGCCATGCAAAAAGGGTGTTACCCTGTTTACTGGGAGTCCTGGGAGGGACACCAAAATGTGCTCAACTATAGGTGGGGAAAATTAGCTCAGAGCACTGCTTTAGTGTTATGAGAGGCAGGATAACTTAGCAGGATCTTTTAACCCAGTGTTTACAGGGTCAGACCAAGTCAAGAAGCAGACCAGTTTGAAAATAATGAATGATCTTTATTAAATACAGACAAACAGTGTATGCAACATACTCACACAAGTAGCTAAGGAAAATAAAGTTTGGAGTGGTATAGAGGAATTTTGAGAGGGATTGTTTAATTGGGTGATACGACACCTGTCCTGAAGCTTGAGTTAGTTGGTCTGGAGTCTCAGTACGTGGGATTGAGGGGACAACTCACCAAACAAAGCGGCAGCAAGGTTGGATGGAAGTCCGGAGCGATCCGAGGTTGCTGCGGTCTCAGCTACTGGAGCTGGGGGGAAGGCTCGCCAAGCAAAGCAGCAGCAAGGCAGGATGGAACTCAGGAGCGATCCGAGGAAGGTCTCGGAATCAGTGGTTTTTATAGGGAGAAGTGTGACTGCAAGTTATGCCTTACTTGGGGACAACCATGAGTTTTGGATGCGAGACAATGTCTCAGAAAGGTCACAATTGAGCATGATTGAGTTAAGTCCAAATTGAGAATGAGGTAGACTGTATGCAAATACCCAGTGCTTGGAATTTAAGCTTCTAGCTTGCCAAGTAACCAGCTTGGGGCAGGGAGTCCTTTGTAAACAGTGTGCATACATAATGAGGGTGTTTGCAGAGAGGTCTCCTAAAGCAGTGATCTGGCTATTTTGGGCCTGCCTGTATTGTCTTGGGATATTGCAGCATTTGATGGCCGAGCCTAGTTCTGTACTTGTCCGGGGGCCTCACAAACATGTGGAAAGGGGTGGTGGAAGAAAGCTGAATTATGATATCAAAGAGATATCTAGTGCTATCGCCAGATAGGTCTAAACAGCAGTAACAAAGGCCTAAATCAGTTGAAGTTGTTTCAGTTCTAAACTACTACATTACTAAATTACTGTCTTTCAACAGTAATTGACTATGTGAAGGTGAACGATCTGAAGCTTAATCTGGACAAGACAGAGGTGTTCCTGGTCTGTTGAAAGATAGATCAGAGAATGGTGATTCAGCCTTTTCTGGATAAGTTACACAGGTTCATAGTTAGGATATGGTTCTGACCTGAACCCTGACCCTGGATGCCCAGGATTCTTTGCTGGGCAGGAGCACATTCACATAGTTAAAACTAGTTGTCCAAACCTGCTATGGTGATGCATGCCTCATTTATATCCAGTTTGGAGTGCTGTAATACATTCTGCACAGAAATTTTAACAGGCTCTGAGAGCTTGTTGCCAGATTACTAAACAGGGCTGCTTACCTGTTTGCTCATAACTCCTTTATTATAACAACTCCACTGCCTACTGGTCTATTTCTGGGCACAGTTACAGTGATGGCCATGTTCTGTAAAGCCTTTCATAGTCAGGTTTGAAGGGAGTCTATCTGAAAAATCATATTCTCCCAGGTTTTGAGATCTTCAAGGAAGGTCCTTCTCTTGGTCACATTACCCTTACTGTTACATTTGGTGGGAAATGACCTTCTTGGAAGCTGTTTCAAACCTCTGAACATCATTTCCTAGCTAGTTCAAACTTGTTCTCTTCTTATTGACATTTTGCCAGCAGGTGAAGACTTTTCTTTATCCTGAAAGACTTAAGAAGACAGTTTATAAGGAAAGGATATTAACAGTGATGTATTCTTTTTATTTCTTACATTTTTGTACCCAAAATTGTGCCCCAAAATTGTTTACCATGTTTCTGGGTGGTGAAAAAACCTTACCAAGGGGATCTCTAAAAAAAAAAGAGTCCTTAGAAAACCTGTTAGAAACTCCCCCCCCAAAAAAATGTTCCCATATTTCTGCACTCTTCCCCCAAGTGTAGGCAGCAACTGGAAAATAAAGCAGCATGGATCAGGCCAGCAAAGTTAATTTAATACCAGAGGACTAGCTACACTGCTAGGTATAATAATTGCATTGCTAAAAAAAATAAAATAAAAAATAATAGTAATGAGCAGTGTGCTGAAGAGTTCATATTTTCTCACTGAATAACACTGTGTGTAATGTTATTAATTTGAGGTATAATGTACCAAATAATTAGCACTTTTTAAAAATAGTAGTCTGTCATGCATTTGTCTTCTCAAGCCTACCTATTTCTCATTAGTGTTAACCTCCATTCTGCATGCAATGAGGTGAGTCTTTACCCCTTGCTCTACATTCACACAATAGAATGTTGTACCTTCTGCACAAGCAGAATAAAACAAAGCAGCAGGAGAAATCATATTTTCCCTTCCCTCCTCTGCATTGGAATATTTTGTTTCCCAAAGTTATTGAACCCTTCCATGTAAGTCTCTCAATGAAGTGTTAGGGAAAATCTTTTGAGCTCTTGAGTAAAGTCTATCTAAGCTCTGAAGAAGAACCAGTGAATCTGTTTTGAAGGGCATGTGGGATATTTCATATTGGTTGAACTCTCCCCCTCCCCTATTTTGTTTTGTTTCTAATTGATTTTTATTACAAACACATATCAAAAAGTTTGGGGCAGATCAATAATAAAGAAGTGAACAAGGTATTTAATGAACACCTTCTTGAGAATAATGAGGTCACAATAATGGTTTAAAAATGGGACCTTACCCATGATATGTATTGATCTCAGACAAATAAGAGGATTGTAAGGGGTCCTGACAAGGGATTTAAATCTTTGCTTGCTTGCTTTGTGCTGAGGAAAAGAAAAAGTTGAAAGCATTCTATACGTTGTGCAAGGTTATGAAAGTTTTTGTACTTTGTTACAAGTTTTGTTATTTTATTTGGGAGGAGACCTTGCATTCCTTTGTGCAGAAAATATGGTGCATTTTATTTTTTTATTTATCATTGTTCTTGATTTTCTTTTTTAAAGGTTTTAGTCTCTTTCTCTGTCACAGGGACTTCACTGAGAATGAGGGAAAACGTGTGAATACACACATACACATATATTCATTATATATATATATATATATATATATATATATATATTCACACCCATGGTCCAGACATCCTGGAATAGGAGCTATAGGCCTGAATCCTATCATTAATTCCCAACTATAGTAGATTCCCAGAATGAATGATATTTATCTATGGTCTGAGTGTCCATTCAAAAACTGGTTCAATGGATTTATTCTAGTTGGAATAAACTGGAAGGTTTCTGACCTCAGTGTCTAGAAAAGGGAGTGACTTCCCGATGCAGGAAATATATATATATATATATATGTATCTTTCTCTGTCTCCCCTTCCTCTAAACATGGATAGATTTTGTTGGCAAATTGTCTACCCTGTGGGAAGAAGCCAAACAAATTTCAGAGGTTTTGGTGCAGGAGTCGAGTGCAAAGAAAATTCAAGGAGAAGGTGTTATTTAGTCCTCTGTGTTGCTGTTGTTTAGGTAGAGTGAGGAAATTTGTATGACAATCAGAATGTGCTGTGGAGAAGAAAATTATCATTACAGAAGAATGGTTTGGATGTGGCTTGATTTCATAGCATAATGTCCCTTTAGAATTGTTTGGGGACAAGAAAAAAAAAGTGAATTTATTTTCCTTTTTTCATTTGGAAGAGATTTGTATTTACAAATTTGTGTAACCAGTGATATGACATAAGGAAAGGGACTGAGGGAAGAGCTGTGTAAATTCAGTTGGTGCGGGGTTCCAAAAAAGTTTTCACTTTGCTATGCTTGTTTGAGGATGGGGGCAAATTGTATAAAAATATGCATGGCGGGGGACAGTATGGATCCCTGTAGAATTTCGAAAGGACGAGAATGGTCTGTCTTTCTCTTTCTCTGTCTCTCTCACACACATAATGTGTTTTTGTTATGTGGGCATTTTCTAATGCCTTATTCATAGAGATGACCTTGTAATTTTTTTAAAAAAAATGGCTGTAGGATTTAGGAAGCTATAACTGAAGAACAGTGTTTGTGGGGGAAATTGTTTGTTCATTTGTTTTGATTTCTGGTCAGTGGACAACATCAAAGCTACAGAAACATTAAGTGCTTCAGCCTTGATGGAATGAATAACACTTTATCAAGAAAATATATGAAAGTACACACCACAGAGTTCTTGCACTCTGTGTAGACCAAGGAAAGCTTTTTCATTAATTGGTTGTTTTTAAAAGGAGTTAGTTTCTCTCCTTTTATAGGCAATTTGCTGTCATCTTCCTTTCTCTCTCTCTCTCTCTGAGAAGAGAGGATATAGTGGTTGGTGCAACCATAAACCCCTCAAAATAACACAGCCTATATTATTCTAGGTAGAAAAGTGGTGTCTTTATCATTGTTTGTTTCAGAGTGGGAGAAAAGTGGAAGAAAGAAGGTATAGAACAGAACAAGGGAAATAGTCAAAGCAGCATGACTAGTCCCTCCTCCAGCTTTGATTCTGAGCTAAGCTGAGATTCTGTTTGGCCTTTGGATTATACTCGAATTCTCTCTCTTTTTATTTAAAATTAAAAAAAAAACCTCATTTCTAAGAAGACACCATTTATTGGATTCTGACTTAATTATATTTACAGTAGCACCATTGAAATCAATGGGAATTAAGCTAATTGTGACCCTGAAATTACCTAAAAGTGAACATTTGACATGGAAAACATTTAGATTACTACTGGGACAAATAAGGAAAATTTGATGGCAATGAAACCTAAAAGACAGTGTGACATAAGAAAAGAAGATATATTTAGTGAAAACCAAAATAAAGAAACATGATAAACATCCAGGAACAAAGATATACTCTCTGATAATATCACCCAACCGGTTTTGTAGTTGCCTATATTTAGACTTACGTATGCTAAACACTAAGTGAAATGCAAAGTGGTTTTTAGAACCGGTGCTGAGAAATTATTTAAATGTATAGTTAATATTAAACTGCTCCTGAGATATAAATATCTTACTTCCTTGAATGTCCTGTTGAGTTAATACATGCTGAGAACACAAGGAAATATATTCACTGGCCATAAATAAAGTTTTTGCATAATTTTATTTTGTTTTTTCCCACTTTTTCCCCACTTACCACGTGCATTCACTTTGCAGAGAAATAAGATCTTGCCTCAAGAAGATTCCAGTATAAATCCTGACAGTGAAAAAGGAGGAAAGACAGGAAAGGTTAACTGAAGAATGATTATATGGAAATGAAATCATATAAATGTTGGTTTATTTTCAATTCGGTGATCAGAATCACAGGAAATCTAGGAAAGTTGTTCCCAATCAAGGCAGACAATTGTGAGTTACATTGTCTATTGGTCTTTTTTTGGTTACAACTTTCACAGTTTCTTCATGATCCTCATTCTCCAGCAGCAATATATGAACAAACTCTAAGTTAGTATAACTGCCTTTCCTTTTATTTTACAGAGTAACTCCAGATGTTACAAAGGAGATATATAATGTTCTCTTAAATAGCATTTTTTCTCTGTCTGATCTTCTCTTAAAACATCAATATAGGTTATAGTTCCCATCAGACTTAGACACCATGGTCAATGGTGACAGTGTTGGGAATCATAGTTCCATCATATTTGAACAACTATAGCTTCTTTACCTTGAACTACAACAGTGTAGTGCAGAAAGGCCCTTAATTTTGAGGAGGAGATGAAACAGTGAGAGTTCACTGTACCAAAGCAAAGAAGGCCTTCTTTGGATTGAGTTAATATGAATGAAACTTCTTATATCAAAATCTGAGGCTTCTATTTATGCTTCCTGCTAGAAACTGGGGGTGGGGACAGGGCAGAGAAAATGTTAGGCTTTCACTAGATGAGAATTTATACATAAAAGCCCATGTTTTTCTTAATGGCTATTATTCCACTTTCAAATGTTCTGTGGAATTCTGTGGTTTGTAGTTTACTGAGGCCAAAGAGCTCTCTGGCTGAGAATTCTAAATGCCCTTTCCTAAATTGCAAACCCCAGGATTCCATAGGATGTTGAAAGTGGAATAATAGCATTATCACAGTATAGTGCAGAAAGACTCTGAGAAATATGTTTGTTGAGTTAGTGGGGGGAGGGGGACATACAGTTTTCCACAGTGGACATCCCTTTTCAATGAAAAGTTACTGGTACATCTTGTTCAAAGTATGTTTGATGGGAAAATCAAAAACCATGAAAATTTGGATCAGTCTCTTAACTTACATGTAGGCACAGTTCCTTGGCTGTAAATTTTACTGTGAGAACCAGTGTGATATTGTAGTTTGAGTGTTTAATGAGGACAATAGGAAGCCAGTTTCAGATCCCTGCTTTGCCATGGAAGCCCACTGGGTGACCTTGGGAAGGTCACCTTCTCTCTGTCTTAGAGGAAGGCAGTGGGCCTCTCCCCCAGAAACAAATCTTGTCAAGAAATCCCTGTGATACATTTGCCTCTTCACAAGTCAGAAACGATTGGAAGGCACACAACAACAACAACAATAAACAACAACACCGGCCTTTTCCGCACAGGGCTTTTAAAACAGTGCAGAGTGTCCTCCAGGGAGGACGACTGCACCTGGGAGCGGACTGGGTCTGAACTACTTTGTGTAGTTCCAGACTTCAGCCCTCTCCGGAACAACCCAAAGTGGTCATTCAGCATGCTTTTGAAAGACCGCTTAAAACAGGTATTTCAAAAGCACGGAGCACGCCACTCCGTGGCCGCGCTCTGGTGCAGATTTGCAGGCTCGCACCAGTGCAAGCCTGGAGATCTGCCGGGGGTGGGCTTTAGGCTGGTGAGCTTCATCAGTTGGTGGAGAGCCTCCACCAACCAGAAGCTGCCATTTTTGTCCCTGGAGCAGTGAGGAGTGCGGCCACGTACTGCTTCAGACCAGCCTGGCCCCAGGCATGGAGCACACAGGTCTGGTGAGTACCGGCACGGGGCGATTCCCTCACCCGTGCGGAAAAGGCCAACGTCTAAATTATGTCAAATTTACTTCTAACTAACATATATATATATATTCTAAGTAAATATTTTCACTCTGACATTTTAGCAAAAATAAGATTCAAAGGAGAATTAGACCAGTATTTTCTTGAACCACTTTCATGGTCTATTCCCATATCATTAAACTGAAAAGATCTTCCCTATAATATAAATAAGTAAATGAGATTGAGAAAATATCAACAATGCCAAGATCTCTTTTTTTCCTCAAGCAAAATATTATAAGCATTCAAAATAAATAAATCAATAAATCAGGGGCTTTGAGTCCCCAGTCCATATCTTCTATTATTATCAAATTTCTTAATAACACTATAATTTATAAGGAAGTGCACAGACACTACTTTTATGTTAATTAAAACAAAAACATAAAACAAGAACACAGAAAAAAAATACAATCATCTAATACATATTTGAATAATTGCTTAATATTTGTCTCCCAAGAGCCTATATAATTTTGACTACTAAGTGAATATATAATTAGTAACTTTATCAAAAGAGAAAAATAACGTACTGCGGAACTTACCGAAGAATTGCTTCTTGATAAGGCAGGATTTTTATTCATTCTCTTTTATAAATAGAAGGCCTTGTTAGTGTAGAATAAAACCAGTAAGAAACCAACACATTAATTCTTCCCCCTCCCTTTCTTTTAAATATTTATATCCCACCTTACATCATGACATCTCAGGGTGGCATATAAGCAAAACAAATTTAAATAGTTTAAAATAATATAAATTTTTAAATAATCAAAATAATTTGAATATATTAAAATCATATTACATATTTCAACAAGTAGAAACAGGTTAGAAAGGTTAAAACAGCTTTAAACTGTGCATGTGCACATTTTGGAAGAAATCTCCTGAGCCTCAAAGGCTTTTTATAAAAAGCCATGTTTTAACTTGGGCTTGGAGCTAAACCAATGTCAGTGCCAGTCAGAATTCCAAGAGGTGCCAAAGCAAAGAAGGCCTTCTTTGGATCAAGTTAATGTGCATGAAACTTCTCATATCAAAATCTGAGGCTCCCATATATGCTTCCTGCTAGAAACTGGGGGTGGGGGTAGGGCAGAGAAAATGTTAGGTTTTTACTAGATGACAATGTGTCAGGGTTGGCAGGATTCGGCTCCTCTGAGCATAAGCAGAGTGCAATCTGTGAAGCAAGGCTTCGCTGCAGCAGAGGGTCTCAGTGAAGCAGAAAGAATTCCAGAGGCTCATTAAGTAGGACTTAGAGGCAGAATTTATCGCCGCACTCTAAGATAAAGGCTCTTGGCAAAACATTCCAGCAGCAATTAGACAAATAAAAATAACAAGAGATTGGTATTGCAACTTACAGCCAAAAAGTGGGTTTACGGATACATAGTTGAATGCATGGATTTTCAAGCCCAAACTTTTAATAGATTATGATTCAAAGCCCTAGATGTAGATGGATGAATCTTGTCACTTTCTATTTCTCTTTCATCCACTGTTTTGATTCTTAAATTATCTCCATCTCAAATTTGAAATTTGAATAAATTTGTATAAAAATGAACTGAAACAAAATTCCCATCCAACTGTAGTCACACGTTATCACACCTTACTTATGGTTGCAAATATCCACTTCTGTCCTACGGTTTGTCATTAGCAGGAGAAAAAGCAACCATATGACAAATGTGAAAATTTAATCTTCTATTTAAATAGGCCACACTCCACTATGAAGGTGTGTCAAGTGATGAATTTCTTTTAAAAACAAGGAAAAAAATATCAGTAGATATATTTAGGTCTACAAACCTAAGGACTGAAGTGTAGTGAGAACATTTTCATCCACTAGAGGTTGTGTAACAGGAAGCATACGTTCTTCCCACACTCTCATACACATAGATTTGCCCTTTCTCACCAAAGCTGTAAATGGACCTAACATGAAAACTGTTTCCTTTATTGACGTATCTGATAAATATGGCTGTGCACTTCTCTCACGGTTAGTTTCAGAGCTAGTTAGATCTGGTCCTGGTTTAATTCAGATCAATTCAAACCATATCTAATATGGTTAGATATCCCTTGGAAATCCAAATCCAAATCTCCTCCATCCTGGCATCTGCCAGAATCCAAAATAGCTGTACCTTGTTGGGGTGTGTTTTCCACACATCTGTATGAAATCTGGAGAAATTACAGACCCTAAAGAGGGGTAAGCAGTGTTGTCAGACACAGGTGAGCCAGCAGACAGACTAGGAGGAGGAGGAGAGCAGCAGACAGCTGAGTAAACGTGACTAATCATTTTCAGACTGGATTACTTTTAGAGATATTTTGTTATTCTGTGCCTTCAAGTCATTGCCAACTTATGCAATGCATAGGGTTCTCTGGGCAAAATTTGTTCAGAGGGAGTTTGCCATTGTGTTCTCCTGAGGCCAAGAGAGTGTGATTCACCTAAAGTAAGCCAGTGGGTTCCATGGCCAAACAGGGATTTGAGTCCTGATCTTTAAAGTTGTAGTCCAGTGCTAAAAACAACACACCACGTTGGGCTTCAGAGACATTCAGAGATTCCCTGAGACCATTCCCAAGGTTCAAAGATAAAGTGCTACACTGAATAGCACATCAAGGACACCTAGTCATACACAGATATCATTTCACAATATGATTTCATAACATTCAATATGTTTTTAGACTGCTAATAATAGCCACCCAAGATTTCAGACGCAAGTCTTCTCTATCTATTCTGGGACAGAAGGGACAGTGAAACCGACACCTTCTGGATGCAAAAGATTATGGATGTGTGTGTGTGTGTGGTAGTGGGTCGTACTGGTAGTGATAATTTTGATGATTACAGTGACAATGATGGAGGCAAAATAGGCACTGTTTTAAATATTGTCATGCCTTGCTTCCAGAGCATGGACTCTGACTCAGAGTCTGAAGCAGAGGGCATGCCAGAGGCTGAAACAGAAGGCATGCCAGGACCTGCTGTACAGAGAGAGATTATAGTGCTGGAAACAGAACAGAGGGTGTTACCAGCTCCAACAGAGAGTCCTGCTTCTTCAGATACAGAAGAACACTTACCTAGAATAGCTTCACATAGCATAAGAGAGACCCAGTGTAGCTCTCTCAGAATTTATAACCGGCAACAATCAACCAAGGCACAGCTCAGCTTGCCTTTGGGTGCATTTAGCTGGTGTCCTTCCCCTCCAGGAGTTGTCAGAACTTCTCTGACCTGCTATCTTACCGGGTGCCTTGACAAATGCTTGGATTGACCTTGGACACTCTCTTGCCTTGAAACTCTGCTGGACTTTGTTTATGTTGGACTTTATTTATGACTCCTTGCTTACTGCCTGGAAGTAAGTAATAAGCTGGGAGATATTCAGTTTGTTTTCGCTTGATTTATCAGCTCTGCCAGGACTAATATGGAGTTTGTAGATGGTAGTGAGCCATTGTGAAAGACACAGAACATATCAAATTCTAGTTGAGATGAATGCTCATTAACTCTCAGAAGATTAACTACCATATTAATCTGTAGACTAAAATGGGGATGAGAAGAATATTTTATTTTTATTTTTTTAAAAAAGAGGTAAAAAACATATGTGGAGACACCCTGATGAAAAGAATCCTGGACTGATGATAATTTTTACAGTATAGAATAGAATTTTCTGGGCAGAAAAAAAAATATTTCTGCACAGTAATAGTGTTTGTTTTTTGTTTTGTTTTTTTTGCAGAGAATATTGTTTTCTGTGTAGAAAATACAGTTTTCTGCACTAAACTATCACAAGTCATTTTTTTGTCCAGAATAAGTATTGAACTGTGCTTGATCATTGAAAGCTGTGCAATTTGTGAAGACTTTATCATATGGAGAAGAAAATTGTTAAAATTACTCATTGCCTCCTTCAATATGAAAAATTAGTGAGGATATATTATCCCTACTGCAAAATAACATCCCTCATGGCACCATAAAGAACAGTACATTTATTTTAGCATCAGCTAATTCCAAAGCAATCTGTTAATCCTTACTGAGCCACAAGACTGTCTGTTGTTGTCATCCTGTTCTTTCTTAGCTTCCACAAAATCCAGTAGAAAGTTCTGAAGCCCTGTTGAGATTGAATAAACCAATAGAATAGAATTCATCTCGACCTCCAATTCATTTTAACGAGGCTTCTGAAAGGAATGTCCAAGCACATTCATCTCTTTTATAGTAAAATGAAGATACCTTCTTCATAAAATGTTTCTAGGTTAGCTTTTTAGGAAGATGAAAACAGTAGAAGGAATGCTTTTGAATATTTGATGAACTCAGAAAAGTTGGTTCAAGGATTTATTTCTGTGTTGATGAAACAGAAGTTATAAAACTTTTGCTTATGAGAAAGACACTTAATAGTTCTTTGTCTCCAACAACACTGTGCAGTAGCCCAATAAAAAGACAATTGTGAGGTACATCATGATATTGTCCCATTCTTACTTTTCTAAACATATTCTAAGAATGTACTATCATTAACCCTAATTTGTCAGATTCCTTTCTTCTTAGAACAAATCTTCAGTCTCCATCTACAGAAGTGGGATATAACATGCCATTACTTTGAACAATATTTTTAAAGCTCTGCAGTAACCCCAAAATCTCTACGATGAAAAATCAAACAAAACTCTTTGAAGAATTTTAACTTTAACAATCTCAAATCTCACTGTGCACATCCCTATCAGACTAGAAATGCTATATATACACGATTTAAAATGCTGTTAGAAGTGGTAAGCATCCAATGTCCTGAACCCTACATGGAATAAATGTCCCTTTAAAGAATGAATATTATTTATTGGCTACTATTTAAATCATCAAATAGAAGGGTATCTATTCTATTAAAAACAATCATTTTTCTCCAAATGAAATAAAATAAAGGCTTTATTTGTCTTAAGCAAGCAGTTTTATTAAACATGTCATACATCATATTTTTGCATAAAAGATATGACATTTCAAACCAGGGTTAGGGGAGGGAGGAATCTGTCCAGTTTGCTTTCTGGCCATTTCAGCACTACACTGTTATAGTGCTATTATTCCACTTCCAACATCCTGAGGAATTCTGGGGTTTGTAGTTTCCTGAATCCAAAGAGCTCTCTGGCTGAGAATTCCAAATGCCCTTTCCTAAAATACAAATCCCAGGATTCCATAGGATGTTGGAAATGGAATAACAGCACTATAACAGTGTAGTGCAGAAATTGCCTCTGTCACAATCTAGATTTTTTTTTCAAGTCTCAAGTAGTTGCAGTTGACAGAAGTTGTCAGCTCAGGAAAAAAAAAAGCAAAAATACTCCAACTGTATCCTCTTGAAAAGTCTTCACTCAGGGAAGACCTACGCTTTTTATTTCTTTTCCAGTAGCAATCATTGTATATGCCTTCAGGGCTGGTATCCTACTCATGCAGAGGATCATGGAATCATAGAGCTGGAAGGGTCTCCAAGATGAATCCCTTCCTCAATGCAGGCTCTCCAACTAAAACAACCTCAACAAGTAGCTGTATATTTTTAGAAGATATCCAGAGAAGGAGACCTCACCACCTCTCTAGATTCAATTAACAAGACAAACTGTTGTTACTATCAAGAAGTTCCTTCTAATGTTCAATCAAATTCTTCTCTCCTGTTAACATATCATACACCCCAACTCTGCAGGATGTGCTATTTTTTTAATTGGACATATTTCATGGCTGGAAAACATGTTTGAAAGTGCACTGGCTGACCTGACATATGCCAGGTCAATGTGACCTCAGACATGATCAGGTCATAAGTTCAGAGATGATTAGGCAGGAAAGCTCTGTGCTGATGGGCTTGGGATAATGTTTTCAAAAACTGTAAGTTGCAAGCACTCTTGAAAAATAATAGCAGGTGAGACTGCCCAGATGAAGCAATCCAGACCCCTACTGTGAGCCTACCCTATAGAGACCTTCCCCAGTCACACTACGTGACGAAAACATTAAGAGATTGTCAGGACTCCCATCAATGTTTTCTCATCTAAAGTTAAGGAAATGAGTCCATTCCAAACTCCTTTGTCAGTTTCATGGGAAAGCCATTATCAGTTTGTCCCCACACCTTCCTTCAGGGCATGAAATAGGGTACAAAAACCTCAGATCCAGTCTTAGTAAATTGTAGTACTTGGACATAATACATGGTGCCCAGAGCTCTTTTTGTTCATTCTACCCTCAGACATGTTGTCTGAGCCACTCTGCTTTGATCTTCTGCTTCAGACTTGGTAACTATCACCCTTTCCACCCAATTTCTCTCTATCCAACGTTTCTAGCCTCATTTTCTGAAACTTGTATGGTTCTTGAGAGTGCTTAATTTTCTGTATGTTTGTTAATTCTCAATTAAAAAGTCTGTTTAACTTTTAACTGTAGCTTTCTTTACAGTTTGTACTGGTATATACAGGTGATAAGATATTGCCTTTACCCTCCTCTCAAAGACCAACTTTGAGCTACAATTCCCAAAATTCTTAGGAAATGCTGGCATCGTGGGCGGCCCTCAAAATCCCCCATTTCCTAGTGTAACACTCCTGAAACTTCAAACTATTAGAACTGGTCCTAACCTCTGGGGCAGCAGAGAACAGGCCTGCCCCCTCCTCTCTGTGACAGCCCTTGAGGTGTTGAAAGAGTGCAGTCATGTTACCTCTTTGGCTTCTCTTTGCCTATCCTCATAAGTTTTGTTCTCCATACCTTTTATCACTCTGTCTGTCCTTATCTGAACCTCCTCCATCTTGTCTATATCATTCTTAAAATAAGTTGCCCAGAACTGAACACAGTACTCCAGATGAAGCCTGACTAGCACAAAATATTGTGGGACTATACCAAATATCCACACACAACATCACAAATGACCCCCCCACAATTGTCTTTTCTCCAGCAGGCATCCAGAACAATAGCTGGGTTCCATGACTCTACTTTCTTCTGTCTTTGAAGCATGTGAGACAATCTCCTCACTCATCATTCTTCTCCCTTCTTCCTTCCATGGCAGAGTGGGGATGATGGTGGAAGCACCTCCAGCAGACATGATTGGATGACAGTCCAGGAGCCTTGCTCTCCCCTGACTATAACCTCAAAATTAATTTATTTCAATCTAAAACACCTTTTGGGGGTTATTCATTTAATAAGTGTGTACAAACATCCTTTAATATAAAACTATTAATATATTGGCCTGAATTCTACTCTTAGTGCCACCTAGAGTAGATCCATTCAACTGCTGATATCTACTTTCATGTTGGACAGGCCTAAATATCCCAAACACACCAGATCCTGTCTGATTTTTTGGAAGCTAACCAGTTTCAGCTCTGGGTAGTACTTGGATGGGAGATCATCAATGAATACTAGGTGCTGTAGGCTATATTTTAGAAAAAGGAGCTAGAAAAACCACCTGTGAATATTGTTTGCCTAAGAAAACCCTATGAAATTCATGGGGTTCATATAAAACCCATACAAATTTGTGTGTAGATCCCCAGTCAACAGTTAATTTAATGAGTCCACTATAGCTGAGAATAAACAATAGAAATAAGGCTATTTTCAGAAAAATGTGAAGAACTGACACAGAGGAGACTTCAGTGTGTGAAGTCTCCAGAAAATGGCATGACTGATCTTCCCATCTCTATTCAGAACCGAGAAGATTTTGTCTCTCATTGGAAATGAGATGACTGCTGTTCAGATGTTTTATGTGATTCATGATGCACCTTATTAGGATGAGAATCTGGCTAGCCCAGATTCTTTTAATAAAGAGTAATGAATAGCAACTTCTATTTTTAAGATAACTTTCAGACTTGATCACAAAAACCATCCAACACCTAAAATCCTCAAGCTCCTACTCCAGCCAACTTGAGCGCAAAATAGAGCAAAAGATTGGGGGTGGGTGGGTGGATAAAGTTTTGCTTAGATTTTAGTAGCCTAATGAGGCAAATTTTCCATCAACAGCATTCTTTTCCATGAAACTAAGATGTGTTTATGCAAAACCTCTGCAAGCACTCTCTTCATGGGTGCAAAGGATACAATTCACATTTCAAATTCCTGAGTGCAAACAGATGTTCATAATTCCAAGTGTGTTTGTGAGGGTGAACACTACCTGTCTAATTTGCATTTTCATTTACTCCCATTGAATACAGAATGGGAAACTGTGTGCACAAATGGTATCCTACCACCTTTTTTTTTCATGAAATATTCATTAAAAAAAATTGAGAAAAAATCCAGAGTGAGAATATGAGAGAACTGTTCTTTCATTTGCACCTAAAAGTGTACAAGGCAGAAATAAACATGAAAACCTTACTGAAAATGTCTTTGGATCTTAAGCAATGAAAATATCTGCTTCCGAAATCAAGTAATTGCTGCATCAACTAGTAATAGGCATGCTAGCTCAGTTCTCTTCTCTGTTCACTGGGGAACTTTGTGGCACAGTCATCTTCCTGTCTCAGGGAATATATAGTGCTCTAAACTTTGAAACCTCCATCCCTGTCAACCATGTCAGTTAGGAGTGATGGTAGTTGCAGTCCAACAACATCTGGAGAGTCATTCATTCCCAGTCTTGTCCTATACACTTTGAATGATTTCTTCTAAGTAAAAGAAAAAAAAAGTCAAAACAATATTTTTGGTCATGAGTTCCTTGTAGGAGGCATAATATAACACAAACATAAAGACATGGGCTATGGAATAAGATCCTGGATCAGAGAATGTGATGTGTAACTTTATGATGGAGCTGTGTCACTGACATGATATACAACCAAGCTAGTAAATTGTAATTATATACAATGGGATACTGTGCAAGACATTCCACTATGCAATGGAAGCTGGCATTTCATAATGGGACACATTTTGCATTATGACATGTTTTTCATTGGGACTGTTCAACAACAGCCACACTGCTGCCTTTTTTTGTGCAATGGTCCCGAAGACAGAGCTATGTTTTCTTTCCATTCCTGAGAATGAAAACATTGAATAACGAAACCATTCAACTTTACATGATTGTTAAGCTGGTTTACATGACACAAGTTCCCACCAGGATGTCAGCCATGATTTATCATAGATAGAATGACAAAGATGAAACCCCATTTTAACCTTAAATACCTCAGATATACATATAGCCTGGGGGGAAAAATACTCTTTGGGGTCACAACTCCCAAATCTTCCAACCAGAATGGCCATCCTTGACAATATCCCATCAAATATAATGACTGGAATCAGTGAAGAGAGAAGTTCAGTCATTTGTCTGCCAGTCATCAAATATATGGTAATAAAATAGTCCACATATATGTCAAAACTATTTAACTATCTAAGTAATCTTAGATGTATTCAAGTGTAGCACATACAGCATGGAATCCTGTTGCTGACATAAAATAGTGTAGCCACTCCTTATGCTGATTTATGCATTTTTTCTGTTGTTGCAGAAGGATGTCTCCTTCTGCAGTGACCCACACATACTCCATATACACAAAACCTCACCTGGGAAGTTAACTGCACTGGACAGCATTTTCATGATCAATCATGCCACGAGTTTGGGGAGAGGTCTGATGAGCACCATCAAAATACAGTTATGCAACTGGGAAAAAGTAAGTAACAATCTCCTCTCAGGAGTTCCAGCAAGATGTTTCTTTCTCCTAACTGTGCAATTCCAGGTGAATTATTCCCTGGAACCACGGCTGTGGGGGTGCACTTCAAGCTTCATTGTACAGTCAAAGCAGCAGAAGCCTAGGGAAGGCATAGGTGTGGGGCTTTATGCCCTACCATCACTCAAAGAGGATGTTTTGGTCTCTGATCATTAGTGCATAGGATGTATGCACCCTGTATTCATCTCTGGACAATCTTCTTATTTCTTATAATGAACCAGTTTGAAACATAGCAAGCTACTCTACATGGCCATTTTTCATCAAGGTCAGTATCGCCCACACAGGATGGCAGCAACTGTTCAGGGTTACATGTGATATTTCCCACTTTGAGATACTATGATTAGAATCAGCAACCTTCCACATGTGTTCTGCAAGGGACCTATTAACTTTCCCATAGAAAGATCATTATGCTACAATGACTTTTGGTGTGCTATTGGCACAGCATTAAAGAACACAGTGAAGCCCATTGGTGAGTATGAGGCAGAGAAATCCCCAAACCCACACCTTTTGGGACTAGAGTCAATATTCCCAGATTAGATGCTGTTCTTTTCTTTTCTTTCTTTCTGAAAGAAGAGGATAGAATAATGGTGACCCTTGTTACAAAATGCTCATTCACCTCTATAGTACAGAGTGTTTACAATAACCAAAATGTATTGGCCATCAAATTGGCAAAGTATATTTTGCACAATAGTAGTCTGTAGTCATCTTCTTGTTCAGAGTACATTTATTGTTGTTACTCGAAGGGATGCTCAAATCAAATAAAAGCATTTGATTTTAATTCCACACAGCTCTTAGTCTTCATAGAAAGAGGATTAGCAAATGGATTAATAAACAGCAAGTGCATCCGTGGTGTAATTCCACTGAACTCAATGGAAATACTCTAGGGGCAAATTCAGTCCCATTAATCTTTTGATGTTTGCAGTTCTTTCACTACAGAGGCATTGTTATGCAGCCTAAGGTTCAGAGATTAAAGAATGTTTTCATTGATACTCTAAATAAACAGGTGAAACTAAGTAGGCATGGCCTTCATACACACTGGAACTTTTTAAAAGAGTAGTTATGTGAATGCAAAATCAACAGTTTAGAGGCTTCTTTCATTAGTGTACTTACAGCTTCAAATAAACTGTCAATGTGTCTGAATACATAAATATTTTGATCTCTGTCAAAAGTTATTTCATGCTCCCTCACAAACCCTGTTGGGGAAAAACAATAATTTAGTTGTATAAAAGATGCATTTCTCACCATTTTTTCCTCTAAGATTGAGTTGGTACCCAATAATTTGGTATGAACAGATGTGTGTATGCAAAATTAGTAACAGGTAGACATCATGTGCTATTGGAATTGGATAGTAACTTTAACTTAGGTATATGACTCATCCTTGCTCAGAAGGGCTAAAAATGTATAACTTACAGAGAACAATGAATCAGTCTTTAACACCAGAGCATCTTTTATCATTTATATGTGATGTTCCAGTATTCTTCTTCCTGAAAATTGGAGTCTTGCTAATTTACTATCATCCATGGCATGGTAATGTCAGACATCTTATCAGTACACTCATGGTTCGGAAAATGTAAAATGCTGATGAATGTGTTTCAGATTTATTAACACTGATGTTTCACTGAAGGGCTCCAAATTCAAATTTCACTTCAGGCAGACTTTTTGTTCTTGCAGACTTTCAGAGTTCATTAGCTGTATTAGTCTGTTCCAGGGAGAAGGAAAGGAAAGGAAAGGAAAGGAAAGGAAAGGAAAGGAAAGGAAAGGAAAGGAAAGGAAAGGAAAGGAAAGGAAAGGAAAGGAAAAGTTCTTTCTTTCTTATATTGTCTTAAAGATTAATATGTTTATTGTGGCACAGATTTTTGTAAACTATACACTGGAATCCTATATAACCTTTCACAATAGGTAATGTTATGCACACCTGGCTACATAGCAGAGGTGTTAAGAAACCCCTTTACTGAGTTGCAAAGATGCATAATGGGACACCAGTAAGAGTGTCTATTGTGAGTCAGTGCCTTATCCACACTAGGACTGGTGCAATGCACATTGAAACTGATGTGCATTGGTCCCACCATACATCACTCAACAATGCACTTTGTCACTTTGCTGGCTTTGCAGCAGCCCTCTACTGGATATAGATATTACAGAACTGCACAATTCTAATTCCTGCGTATGTAAGTCCACTTACAAAGATGTAAGTCCTGAACAGGATTCCAGCCATAATCCACTTCATCTATAAAAGTGGTTTAGAAACCAATATTGAATGTTGCTGTTCATCTTGTGGTTGTGCTCAATTTATAATGCAACAGTTACACTGGAAAGATAATCCATATATGTTCCTTTACAGGACAATTATTCACATGCTTAACAGAGAAGTAAGGTGTGTAGTAATGTATTTACCATTAAGGATACGGAGTAAGGAATAAAAGAGAAAAAAAAGAAACATTATGACACTATGGAGTTGGTACCTAAATGAGAACGTATGCTCTAATTTTTCTGCAAAGCCCTGAACTCCTAGGACCAGAGCTTGGAATGTTGCTTTCTTAAAAAAGTAGTTCTGGATAGGTGATTAGTCTTTGAGAAATCCAACCTGTCTTCAGAAAGTTGGAGGGAGGGAGCAAGGGAAGGAGAGAGCTGCAAAGAGTGAGAGTGACTGAAGTGAACAATGTTTAAAATTAGTGTGGGGCTCATTTGGCGATTTGTGTGTGATAAAGTATAAATTGAAAACGGTGTATACGGGATTGCACTAGTCATTGTACTGTGTACTGACAGGTAGAACTTATTTGCTTTTGCTTATTTGCTTTTGCTATGAATCCCTCCAGGCAAAACCCTTTTAATAAAATCATTGGTTTGGAATATAGAGTGTAAGGAGAGTGTGATGATGCTACCAGTTAGCTTCAAGAAGTTGGTTTTATCCTCTGGCCTTCATTGTCAAAGCATTGTATATATCAGGAACCATCTCTGGGCATACTGAGTTATCACTCATTTGTTATTCTTATAGTCCCCCCCAAAAAAGGGGGGAAGTTAGAAAGTGTTATCACTGAGATAATCCTGAAGTTCTGACATCTGTATTACAAGTAGTGATTACAAGCAGTGATGGGGAAAGATTTTTCTTCAGCTATTTAATTAAATCAAGCAAACTAGCCTAATTTGCCCTTCCTGGATTAATATATATATAAAGCATGGAACACAGTCATCCTTAGAGCTGTGGACTTCCCCTATTTTTTGACATGTGGTTCTCAGCTTTAAAATAGCTACAGCAATATATACATTGGACTAGCATAAACAGATAAGTAATAATTCTCTATTATTATTATTTTTAAAAAAACTTGTAAGCAGGTATGGAAAAGATGTGGACATAATGAACTTATAATTGAACACAAGGAAGAGTCACACAGAGAACAAGCCAACATAATGGCAATTGAGTTTTCTTCTTTCGCTTCATCTCCCTACAGTACACTATGCTTTGGTGGGTCAAACCTTTCTTTGCTGGCAGAATTACACTGTTGAATACCTCTACTATCCCAAAATTTAGGGCAAGGGAATGATTTACATCTTTCTGGATCCTATTACATTCTATTCCACTTTTACAACTGTATAAATATCCATTAAACCTGAGGCTTTAATAACACCCTGTACTGCATCTGAAGAAGTGGATTTATATCCACAAAAGCTCAAGCTAAAATAAACAACATTTGCTCTTGAAGATGCTGCTAGATTCCCTTTTTTCTCCCCCTTCCACCTTCCTCTTTTATTTTCCAGTGCCCAGATACAGAATGATTTGTCTATTTAAAGTTTCTAGCAAGGTAATGCTCTAGGCAGGGTGAAAACAAACAAATATTATATGATTTCTCATGAAACTACTATGGCCATTTCACTGAAATATATCTCCTTTTTCCTTTTCAGTGACACAATAGAAGAAGCTCTTAAGTGTATGCTAAGCCCTTTTGAGCTTATTTTATATTTTTATTGATTTTTGAAAACTTCTCTTCCAATGCTTTTCAATATTCTTGGCATAGCACAGCCCTCCCGGTTGCCTCAACCTTAATTTAAGTTGAATGTCATTCAAAAATGTGTACAAATTCCATACTGGGTTAAAGGGTTCAGGATTGCACCAGCTGATTTGTGATGTTAAAGTACTGAGAATTGGATAAACTCCAAATTTGGAACTCGGGGGGGGGGACCCGAACACTAATTTTGACCCATTTTTACCTGCCTCATGGGAGACAGAAATAGCAACCTATTCATTAGGGACATTGCATGCATTGAATACCACCTTGTAATATAAGTTGTCTTCTAATTATTATACTTGAAAGTGGAATTCATAGTTAGTATCCATCATATAGTGTCTAGAAATTATTATCAGCTAACAGATAACCTTTGAATTTTGTGTTATAATAGCTATCTTTGGTACTCTAATTTAAGTGTAATACAGAAGATGAAAAACTAGTGACATTTGCTTCTTATTGAATACTCTATCTGAACTTTAATTATATTGGGAATACTAATGAAATTCAGATAGATGAAAGATGAAGTGTGGAAATAAGTCTGGAGGAAGCAGAACTTGTCACAATGCCACATACTCCTGTTCTAGGGAGTCTAGATGATTGTAATGTGCTCTGTGTTGGATTGCCTTGAAAGAGAGTTTGAAAACATCATTTGGAGCAGACTAAAGAAGCAGGAATGCTCATGGGGCCAAGCAATCAACTAAAACTGGGTCTGTTACCATAGCTGCCTATTTGTTTTCAGGACCAATTTAAAGGTGTTTTTTTTTTTGGGAGGGGCAAGGGAGGGTGCGTGAAAACTCTTAATTTTCTAGAATCAGAACTGTCTGAGTAGTAAAATCAGATCGAAGTCCATTCATCTGTCTGTTATTTCAGTGTGTGCGTGTGTGTGGGGACTTCCATCCTCTTTGAAAGCCTGCAATTAAGTCTTGTAAAACTTGGGACTCCCACGGGATTTTCTATTCTTGTGAGAATTGGTGTCTATAGGTCTATATAAGACCAGGACATTATTATATATTTCTTCTCTGTTTCAACCTGTCAAAACCCACTCAACCATCCATCCATCCTATAAAGCATTAAAGACCTAAACTAGTTGCCTTATGATTTTGTTGTGGTTGTTATTTCTGATTGGCCTTGTGGACTAACCATTCTTCCCCTACTCCATGCTTATTAGATTTAGCTTCATTGGCTGCTTATTTATACCATATTTAGTATCATGAGCAAGTCCAAGGTTTGGGTTTAGATAACACTGCTGAGCATCCTGAGACAGCTCTTTGGTGAAGGTTTACTGTCACACACTACCTACAACTTAAGGTCAACCAGCCAGAGGGGCAAGGTGGCAGTGAAGCTAATAAAATCTAAATGGTTTTCCTCAGCAGAGGTTGAACAAAACTGGTCAGGAGTAATTTTGCCTACATTTGTAAGCAATCAGGTGTTTTTCTGGGTCATACTTAGAACCAGGTTGGTATTGCCTTTCTTTAAGGTAGTGTTGCTTCAGTTATAACCAAATATGTTTAATTGGCTTGTTATAGATTGGTTCAATAAATATATGGCAAGTTTGAATCCAACTTAATATTTCTAGTCTTCATTCCAGGATGGGGTTCTGGGTTGTTACTAGGTTGATAGGTGCTAGGGATAGGGGTTAGCAGTGGCCTTGAAAGTACCCAAAGTAGATCATTAGTGGCCCCAAGGTTTATAGAATGGTTTCTCCCTAGAAGTGCGTACAAGCTATTCGCTGGATCTTAACCTGAAAGTAAATTTTATTGTGCGTTTGGGGACAAGTCTCACTCCATGTTATATAAAACACCAACACACCAGGATAAGTTGGAAGGAATAGGCCACAATTTCTTTATTGGTTACAGCTGTAAATATATTTGACATACATATAGGTCCAGATCCAGGCATTGACCAGCCCACCTGCTGATAGATGAGACCAACCTTCCAACTCAATGCCAGAACCCTTTGGATGACAGGAAAGGATACACCAGAGAGTACAGGGAAGATATGTGCCCCTGAGCTGGGCAGGACTGACTCCATCCCATACCCATGAGTGCCTTAATAGGACCCACCCCCTCAACACTACCAATGCCTGGGAGACACTAGTAACATCTGTCCTGGATCCAAGACTCATGCCAACTGCCACAAAAAGCTATCCAGAGACACCTCCTCATCTGCCTTCTGCCCACCCACCTGCCTTCTGCCCACAGCTCCAACCAAGCCTCACTGAATTTGCTGTATGCATACACATGACCTAGACCTCAAGGCACACTAGCTCACCAAGTGCAGAAATTCCAAATCTCCAGAGCCTTCGCATGGACTCCAGCCCACCTAATATGGTCCCTGTCCCCACATGATGCTCCCTTTATCTTCTTTTCCCATGCTTGTAGTCCATGACTCTGATACAATGAATGTCATGATCACTTTCTCTTCAGCTCTACTGTAGTGTGCAATCCATGATGTGCATCCCTTCAGCCAAGTTGCTCTCTATATTTCCACCAAACCCCCAGATTGTCCCCATATATTCCCAACATACCTCTGTAATTGAACAAAAAGAGTCTTTCCATATGTCAATAACAAGCTCTGGCCAAATATACCTCACATATGCCCTGGATTTCCACCTCCCTCATCCACTTGCCTCACCAAAGACCATTCTCTGCTGCCACCATGGCAGCCCCTCTTCTAAAAAAAATCCCTTCCATGCTCAGATGCAGGGAGCCCTAAGAACCCCAGGGCTGATTTCAGAATCAGTATCAGCTGGAACCACATAGGAGGGAATTGTTCAAGTGGGAAAAGGCAGGGGAGGCCTATTCAAAACTCAAAAAAATTGTGGAAGTTTTTTTATGGACGGGGGCCCCCATCCCTCCAATCCATTGAGCTGATCATACTTGGAGTGTCTAACCCAAATCATAACCGTGTCTCTCCAGAATCAAACATCCCAACCTGAAAGGCTTGCCCAGACCTGTTCAACTTGAACTTGGACACCAATTCTCTGAGGAAGAGGAAGTATGGGAAAGGACCCAAAAGTGCTGAAGGTCCAGCAATAAGGAGGACTCAGACAGCAGGGGATCATCAGGTACGTCCTCTGCGGATGAATGTGGAGACAAGAAACAGGGAAGCTATGCATGTCCATGCATGTTCCCATCATCAAGAAATAAGGAAGAGGGGTGCAGGAAATGAGGGGTCCCAGTAGGATACAGGAAGGGGATGAGGAGGTGAGGATGGTGGCTGATCACAAAAATCCTTTTGCTGATCACAAATCCTCTGGAGATACATCCGGATAGAAATACTAGAGAAAATATTAGGAACAGTTACTACTAGTAGCATATTTACCTGGTGTTGCCTGGGATTTTATTTTCCTCTTAAGAACTCAACAAACTGTCTTCTCCAGTACCTGTAATTTCCCCCCATATTTGCCAATGCAATCTGTATTCAGAGTTATTTACATACATAGTTTGGGTTCCTGGGGGAATACACTGTCTTTCTTCTTGCTGCTAGGCTTTGCCTCCACAGCAACTGGCCTTTTTCCAGTACCTGTAACTTTTCCATATATTCTCCAATCCAATCTGTATTCAGAGTTGTGCATACTGAGAGTTCGGTTTCTGAGAGAATACACTGCCCTTCTTCTTGCTGGTAGGCCTCTTCTCCGTAGCAACCGGCCTGAGGCCCAAGAGTTCTCAGCTGAGAACTCTAAACGACCCTCCCTAAATTGCCAACCCCCGGATTCTATAGAATTTTCACAATCATGAGGTCTTCTCGTCTCACTCAGCCAATCGTATGAGATCTTCGCTTGCCCGATGTAGATGAACAGACAAACTCACAGACAAACTTTGACTTTTATAGAATAGATGTACCTGCACTTCCCAAGCCAGTGGACAAGGAAGTGTGCACACCCAAGTCTGATTAAAAAAAGAAAAAGAAGGAGAAAAAAAAGGAGATAACAATTGGATGGCAGAATGTCTTAATGATGTATATTGAACACATGAACGGGTGTTATGTTGATTTTTATATTGAGATCTTCCAGAGTGGACTAAAGAAGTGGAACTTTGGGCTTTTCAGGATTCTACCAATTATTGTAGCTTCTATTTCCACTAATTCCATTTTTTTTTTTTTTTTGAGGGGGAGGGCAGTTTCTAATGATGCCCTGGATCTGCACTAGAGCTCTTCCAAAAGTTAAAACAAAAAAGCAAACAAATGAACTGTGGTATTGTTTTTTGAGGTGGTCTGATGATTTGAAGGGCAAATTGCCTCCTCTCTCTTTTTTTCTTTAAGAATTATAGACTTATAATTCAAAGATATGCCATTTCACTGATGCACTTATATACTGCCATTTTAAAATAACAATAATAGTAACAATTGCAATAGGGGAAAATGAGAATTTGATATTCTTCTGATAGGTTTTGAAATGGAGGAGGAGAAGGAGGAGTTCAAGGAACCCATTAATTGGTGAGAATAAAATATTCCAGTGGCTTCTTGTAAGTAGTCCCAGACAACATAAATGGCATTCAGATACACACACACACACACACAACCTTGTAAGGACAATTATCCTCAATGGAGGTTTATGAATCTATAAATAATGTCAAGATTACTGGTAGTTACTTGGCAAATCTGCCACTTAGATTTCATTGTGGTCTTAGATTCCTGTCTTTTGGAGAAGATCCCTTAGGTATATATTTGAGAAGACTATACTATACAATGGAGGAGTGTGGGAAATGACAGTTTTCTTGACAGTTCCATAAGTGTTGCCCCTCCCCCCATACAAAAAAACCATTGTACTAAGTAGAAACTATAACAATATAGATAGGTGGTTGCAACTTCTGGCCATGCATTATTTACTTGTTTGTTTATTAAAACATTACAGAATTGCTTCTCATTCTTATGCACAAGGCTAGTGAATAAAAGTGTCATTAAAATCCTGTAAAGTAAAGTAAAGCACTTCACATAATTATAATCAAGTGAGGGGGGCAAGACAAAACACAAAACAAAAAGTTGTAGAAGATTCTAAGAAACTAAGGCCTTTTGTCAAGGTCAAAGACCTGGGCAGCAAGCCAGCCTTGAGAAGAGAGTGGGAAAGCCAGCAAAGTCCAGCCAGGAGGAGACGAGCAAGCACTTACTCAAGGAAGTTCATTTACCAGAGGGCCCAGTAAAGCCATAGTCAGAGTTCCAGAGCCAAGGGTCAAGAGTCCAGAGATCAATTCAAGGAACCAGGTGCTGGGAGCAAGGTACAGGCAAGAGGAGGACTTGTAAGAAGTTTGCCACAAGCAAAGGGAAGCTTCCAGGCAGGCAGTTATATAGCCCCAGGCACAGGTGTGTCCGGTCACCGCTTCTTAAACTTAGCCAAGGAAGCCTCCCTTTGCACAGTCCTTTTGAGTCTCCACTTTGATTGGGGGCTTATTGAACCAGGCTCCAGAGCCTCTTCAGAATCAGATCCCAGTTGCTCTAAAGGAGCAGGCACAGAATCAGATCCCTGTTGCTCTAAAGGAGCAGGCAGAGCGACGTCTGGGCCTGCTTGGTCCATGGCAGCAGGGGAGCTCTTGAGCTGCAGGACTCATCTCCAGCCAGAGCCACAGGGACCAACAGCTGCTGCTCATCATCTCCACCCTGAGCAACTGAAGCAGGGGCTTCAGTTATCACAACTTTTCTGCACAACAAGGCTGTGCCACTGTGGGGTCAGGATGGCAATAGTCCACTGGTAATACTTCTGGATGACATCATTGCTGGTCTGCTACCATCTTGTCCACAAGCGATGTACACAGTACTCACAAAATGAAAAATAAAATCCATTTTGTGCCTGTCATTTGTAGCACTCACAGCCTTCCCAGCCACGTGGAAGGGATGGAAGCACGCTGGTGACAGTTCCTTCCCCAGTGCAGGGGTGCTGCTGGGACTGGGACAGGACAACTCTTGGGAGCGTCATTGTGTGGAAATGGCCTAAGATTGCTGATTGATTCCTGCTGTAAACAATATATGAACAAAAGAGAGAGGGAACTCACAGACTTACTTCTGGTAAGATTCCTAAGGTAAAAAAAAGGGGGAAGGGGCCTTAAGGAATCTTTTGTTGGTGGAAAGAAGAAGGATCTAGGAAACATTTTTTGAGGTATTATTACAGACTGAGATCCTAAACACCAACTGAGATCTTAGATACTTAAATAACTAACCTTGTTGTGTGTGTGGTGGATGTTCCATTTACTACCTCTCAGGAAGATATTAAATGGAAGGGGGTGAGGGCTGAGATTCTTCTCATGACACGGTTGAAGGAAGCCCTTCTGAAGTACAGCAAACATAATCAGAAGCAGAGGATGGGGTTTGGCAAACCTTCTGTGGAGTACTGGGGACTGAAGTATCTCCTCCTCCTGCTGTTCCTTCTTTCTCTCTTCCCATTCCTCCAGTCCCTTTGGTAGCTGTTTCCTTATCTTCATATTCTTTCTTTGATAGAGGAATGTTGAGGGCTGATTCCATGAGCTTTACTTGCTAGGTTTTAGTTCCTCTAAGTGTGTGGGTTGTGAATTTATTGTTGACCATGTCATAAGACCTGTCTTAGTTTGATTATGCTAACCAGGGGTAAATAGTGATTGAGCACACTGAACTAAATATAACTCAAAGTATGGCTTCGATAAGTCTGGAAATGTGTGGTGTGGGTTCATTTCTGAATGTGGTCTGAGCTCGGTCAGATATAATTACAGTTAGCATTGTAACAAAAGATGACTGACTTAGGGAAATCAAGAACACTGCTCATTTGAGGAAGAAAAAACAGATGTGACAAATAACATAGATGACAGAATAAAATAATAATGCTAAGCAGAAATGGGAACAATGTGGAGGAGAGATTATATGATATAGGTCTAACAGGAATTATACCTCTTTCTCTCTCTCTCCTCTCTTTCTTTCCAAATTTTAGGATTTCTCCTTGAAAAACCCTCAGATTTGCTAACAACCTGAATAGTATAACTGCATTGTGTTCTTAAATATTTGTGATATACATTAATTATTATTAGAACTGAAAGAGAAAATAATTATAGGATTGTCAGTATTATCAGCAAATGGCAGATTGACATAGGCAATCAATCCATCCATAGCAGTAAAAGAAAGCTAATTTTAATTGGATGCAAAGCTGTCTGGAGAAATTTGCCTAGTTGGAATACCTTTAATTTCCCTTGAAATATTTCATGTTTCTCCTGAGAAGGATTTTAACACTAGGATCCATGCTAAGTTGCTCCAAATGTCCAAATTCACGCTGATTTTAACTTAAAGCAAAAGGTGGAGATTTATTTTAGTCAGGGATGTACAGAATGTTCCCCAAAAACCTATGCTATCTTTTTCTCCCCTTTCCTTCAAATTCTTCTGATAAGCACTGGCTTAGTTCCAGTTTTGATATCTCCTTATCATACAAAATCTTCACTCTCCTGTGGTTGGATTGCATTCCCATCCTTATTGGGTCATCTGTTTTCATTCATAGGAAATGTCTGCTAATGCCTCCAATAACACTGCTTTTCCTCTGTTGCCTATTTCTGCAGTCATTTCATTCTGATGCAGTTCCTATATTCTGGCAGTCATATGGTGTCAGTGGGTGTTGTCCTCAAGCCCCTTTTTGGACAATCCTTCTTTGCCCCCTTCTTTCTGGTTAGCAGAGTTTTTGACTTCTATACAAGCCCTTTTTGGACAGCCCTTTGTATCTCCTTGCTTCTGCTTTGAAGAATTATCAACTTTCATATGGCAAGCCCCTTTTTGGACAGGCATTCATGATCCTTCACTTCTGACAGGGATGGGTGAGGAGGACTAGCCACAATCATCCTTGCCAACAGCAGCAGGAGGAGGAGAAGGAGGAAGAGGAGAAAAGAGGAATGTACAGCTAGTTTCCAGAAGTTAAGCCCACAAAAGTTGGTGGCCCACTGCATAGTGCATGTGCCAGGCAGCAGAAACATGGGATGGGACGCAGCATCAGCAGGTTGGAGTGGGAAACCTGGAGTGAAACATGGATCACAAAATGCTCAACATAGCATTATTGCAGATATGGTGTAATAGTGATTATTTCTGTATTGTTATGTTTTCATTTTCTTAAATAAGACCTTTGCTGCAAGGCAACAGGCTGATGTAATAAAGCCCCAAAATGAGACCGTTGTACCTTGGACATATCACGAGAAGACACTAAAAAAGACAACAATGCTTAGTCAGGTAGAAGGCAGTAGGAAAAGAGGAATATTACACAGATGGATAGATTCAATCAAGGAAGCCATGACGATGACTGAATCTGTGAGGCCTGAGCAGGATTCTTGATGATAAGGTGGTAAGCTAAGAAGACCCCCTCCCATGTCCTTATGCAATGTACTGACCTTGCTGGTGAGATAGAGAGAAGACCCTTCCCCCAGCAGACCACAATCATATAGGCTATATGGGCTCATATAGTGAGAGGTGTTACCTCAAGAAATGAGGTCTCAAGCTGTTAACAGTTAAGGCTTTGAATGTCATCACAAGTGCCTTGAATTCAGAATGAAAGTTTATTTTCAGCAAATGCAATTCTTTCAAAACTGTCACTATGTCCAGTATATAGGGTATTCCAGTCAGCAATCAAGCTGCTGCATGTTGCACAACCTGCAGTTTCTTCAGCCATTTTCAAAGGCAGCTCCAAATACACATTCCAATAGTCTGATCAGGAAGTTACCAGTGCATGAACTACTGTGGCTGTTGGAAATCTCAGCATTCTCTCTCCCCCTCCGTCTTGTTGTTAGAACAGATGGGCAATACCCAGATAGGGCCTCCCTTTCTGTTGCATGCCAGATCATCTCTATTTGCCTTTCTCTGTCTTTTATTGCATGATCATAAATACCTTTGGTGCTCAGATCATGTGACCCAGGACAGTTGCTTGGGTCATCGGTCTTATAAAAGTTAAGCCCCCTCTCTCTCACTCTCTCTTTGTTCTCAATGGCTGCTTTCCCTGAATTCTTCGCATGCTCCGAGTTTGAGTCCCATCAAGGAGGATGGTGAGTTAAACTGAAGAATCTCCTATTCACTAGATTAGACAGGAAGCAGGCTCTCTCAATACAGATGTAAATGAAGAGTCATTAGTAAAGTATTTAGTCTTTTATTCAAAGCTACCTGCGTCTGTGTTTATTCCACGTACCAGTCTGAAGCCACAAGTCATTAGATAAAACTTCTACCGCTTCTCTGTGTGACTTTGCTAAATGAAGATTGGATCCTGACAGTTTCAGTCTCATTTTTCCCCACAGTGGCTAGATTATCTCTGTCCAGGAAAGGTTGTAGCTGGTGCAGCAGTCAAAGTTGGTGCCAGACACTCTGAGGCACAAAGATTATTTTGGCCTCTAGTGACAGAGATGTATCTAGGGATACTCTTAATAAACTTACCTGTTCGATCACAGAGAGTAAGACTCCATCCAGGACAGGCTGTTTGCCCGGTTCCCAGGGCCCCAAACTGCCAGTCTAAATAACCTCTACCTTCATTCTTCTGCCCTTTATTCAGCCCAGTTTAGCATCCAGACACTAGTCTAGCACCTGAAGTGCCCCAGCTGACTCTAATGAGGAGAAGCAGAGCTGAATGCTATCAGCATAATGATGATATCCACCTCCAAACCCCCTTATAACTCTCCCCTGTGGTTTCATATAGATATTGAATAGAAAGGGGTGCGACTCTGTAGCACCCCCAGTTTAGTGACTTTGGGGCTGGAGACTCCCATTGTTATTCTCTGGAACCATCCCTTAGATAGAAGAACCACTGTAAAGAATACCTCTTGCTTTCATTGCAAATACCATTGCAAAGACTTAGTTCAGTAAGATAACATGATCAGAGTTATTAAAAGTTGCTGAGATATCCAGGAGGATCAGCAGGGCAGTACTCCCTCTGTTTTTGCCATGGACTAGATCATCAATCAATGCAAATAAGGCTGTTTTAGTGTCATATTCCGGCTTGAAACCAGATTGAAATAGTTCCAGATAGCCTGTTTCTTCAAAAAAAAAAATCTCAAGTTGGCCAGCCATCATGTGAACAAGATTGCAGCCTTAGTGACATTTTTCCTTCATCTAGCTATCTAACATCAGAATTTCATGGGACTGCTATGGACTGCTAGCATTGGACACCTATGACAACAATGAAGCTGCTAAGTCAATATTCCTCATCACTCATCCTCAATACCCTCCCCTGCTATCTTTTTGCAGCTGTGCTTATAAAAACACCACTGGTCTCTTCCTCAGTGTTGGAGAAGGTTTGACTTGCCTAGTAGCTGCACTCAGTCATGCTGCCCCTGCTGCTGATACCCACTCTTGCTGCTCCTCTTCTGCGTAGCAATGGCAGTAAATTTGTGTGGTGAAAGGGAGGCAAGAGAATGCTTGGTGCCCAGCTGCAGTGAGAACCAAGTGCTGGCTCCATAGCAGAAGCTGACTGTCTAGAAGAGCTGGGTGCAACAAGAGCTACATGAGTCCTACTGTCAGCGCTGCTGGTAAGTATGTCAACCCGCTAACCCAGAAGAAAGGAAGCTGGCAAATGTAGGAGAGGTATTGCTGGCATTTATGGTCTCTCCTTAGAGGGTCAGGCTTTTGTCCCAATGTGATGATCGTTGTGCCAATATTGCCTTCTTTCCATGGCAACAGCTATTCAGGATCTCAGAGGAAGGATTCTTCTTGGTCTGGAAATATTACTTGCTGTCAGCTGAGCTGTGTGATAGTTACTTGAGTCCACAAACACCAGATGTGATTCTTGGATATGAAATTCTAATTAGTTTCTGCTGTAAGTCCAATTGCTAGAGTTTTAGGCAAAAATGGACTACCTTTAAAATAGATATCTAATCACATGCTTGTTAAACTTCAATATATGATTTGGTCATTACATTCCTGAGTTACCTTCATTTGCATATGCTCTGAAATTATGTCCTTGCCTAAGACTATGGAACTAAGTTATTGCAAATATATACCATTTAAAAAGAAAAGAAAATACTTTTATTTCACAGGTTTTTTCAGAGGGAGCTAACCATTGTGTTAAAAGGTTTTTCTGAAGAGAGTTTTTTAAAGATCTATTTTTACGAGTTAGCAAAAGGAAAAGAAAAGAAAAATCCAGAACACCTTCAATCTTATGATTTTTTTCCCCATTTTCCAAAGCTGTGGCATGTAGAGTAAAATGTGTGTCTTTAATGTGTATATATGTTTAATCTCTTCCCTTGTTTGCTTTTGCCAATTTGACAGACATGGCCTGTGTTTGGCAGCCAAAAGAAGTGGTTTCCCTAGCAACGGGATCCATGTAAAATGTCTTTGAACACCTGTTCTCTCTACTCTCATTTTATTCAGCTAAGCATTGTGCACTTGGAAAATAAGGTGTCTACTTCAAGGTGTCAGCGAATTCCGCTCAACGGTGACAGGAAGACATTGCTGTGTTGAAAGGCTAAGAAGCAGACACACCTAAAACATGGTGTTTAGCTCTAGATAATATTTGCTGTGAATTTCTGCCACCAGCACCATATCCCCCCACCCCTAGTTTCATATTCATCTGACCGGAATCATAGCAGTCGGTGGCATACTTTAAAATTGAAAACCACCATAAGGAATAGCAGGCGGGGTGAAAGGACCTTTTGCAGGGTGAAAGGACAATGCGTTACTGACATTGCTGTTCCGTTGTCACCCTTAGGCTTTTTTTAGTCACACACAATGAATAATTCATAAAATAGAATGAGAGAAAAAGACAATGTGACTGGACGCTCAAAACAACACCTGTTGCCTTTTGTGTGTTTATGTGTGAGAGAACACGTTAGGTTCCACAACCTGGATTGCTTTCATCTTATTCGCAATCATTTGCAGCACATCAAATGATCGTCTTATGGTCTGTTTAAAAAGCTAGCTCCCCAATATTCTTTCATAATCCAGCATCACCACAAAATGTTGCCCAGGGCAAATCTGTTGCCTATAAAGGTTTGCTTGGTTTTCAGCCAGTACCATTCACTTATACGGGACAAAGGACATGAGCTGCAGCCTGTAGAATTCTTTAGATAAGGCAAAATCATGTGTGTGACAGTGGACAGACAGACACTTGATTTCGATCATTGGCCAAAGAATAGATGATAAGTATAGACATAAAAACAAGTAGCAAAGTTAACTTCTACTATCTAACATCAACAACTATGAACTATTTTAAAACATATCTTACACATAATGCAGCAACATTTTGCTATCTTAAGTATAACAGTTTGATTCTGATTATCCAACAGATAAGGAAAGTAAAAAGCATCAAAATGTCCAAGAAAATTAGTTAGAAGTGGGGGTAATCAAATGGTGGCAAATAGCCTTATAAAATTGACAGTATAAGAGTACATGAGCTGTAGTTTCTACAGCACTGGTACTGCAAGGGCAGTGTGACAATGGATGATGGAGACAACTTTACTTACCTCCCAACAGTGTTGCCTAATGTACACCTTTACTCTCTCCTGTAGAAATGATTTCCATTTATTGCTGCAGGAAAACTAACTGCAATTGGAGCAATAATATCATGATGACAGAAACGTATCCTTCTCTTTCCTCTGATAGTGTAAATATTGGGCATCCTTTGGCATAGATCTGGGAAAGAAAATAAGTCTCTCTTGCCCAAGAGATGACTTGTAACAGCAAGCCCTCCATAAGCTCTTGGTGATATCTAAGACTTCCCTCCACACATACTTCACCTATCATAATAATTGGCTTAGGCAGTGAAAAACTCTCCCTATTAAGAGTTTTCAGCTCTCCTTGTTGATTCCAAAAAGAATCTGCTGATGATTCCTCATTGTTGTATTACTGAGCACTCAGGCTTCAGGCTCAAATAATTTACACTAAGCCAGAAGGGAACCTTAAATATTGATGCAGAATTAAAACATGAACCTGCTAATCACCAGGGCAAGCATTTGTGCCTACTCCATACGCTGATTTGGGGAAGTGAGAGAACAGGGGTGTACCAAGAACTATAATAAACTCCTTGCATGCAGGAGATTATCTTGAATGCACTGTGCATAGGGATGGAAAAGATATTTGGAAATATTTGAAAAATGGTGTGTGTGTGTTGAGAAACCTTGATGAGCAGAATCCTGGGCTGACAAGAATCTTTTCAGGTCAATATTTATTCTATGCAAACTTAGTGTGTGATTGTTTTGCACAGGAAAATAGCATTTTCTATTTTCTGCACAGAAAATGCAGTCACTGGGGACTTCTATGGGGAAAAAATGATTTTTTTTTTCTTTTTACCCAGAATATGTCATTTTTCTGTGCAGGGAACAGCTTTTAATATGCAGAAAATAGAATTTCTATGTTGTTTTCTGTGAATGAGCAAGTTATGTGAAAATCACAAATAGGTTTTAAAAACTGTGTATGCTTTGAAGACTTCCTCACAGTGGGAAGAAAATGGCTAAAATTACTTGCTCCTTCCTAAAAAAGAAAAATAATGAAGAATTACATCCCTAACTGTGCATTATAACTGTTTATCTATGTTTATTGGAAGAATATATTTTGTCTTGAATTACCATGGATTTCAAGGGAAAATGTCACACTTTCTTTTCATTGCAAAGATTCCCTTTAGATAAGGTAGATTTCGCTTACAATGAACTGGGATAAAGCATAGCACAATAGCATCTGAGAGCCTCTGTGAGTGAGCAAAACTCATTCTGAATTCATTTGACTTGTGTTGGTCTTGCTGTTATATAAGCTATACACACCTACAATCTTCTGTATGGTCAACCAATTCTAACTTTTTTTCTTTTCTTTTTCTTTTCCTCTCTCTCACCCCTGTGTACACAAATAATATACATAGAAACATTTCTATCATTTCAAAAGAGCAGACACACTCTGACTCTCTTTGTCAGAGTCTAGTTTTTCAGTCAGTGAGAGCAGTACCATCAGAAGCACTTGACATAAATTCAGAGAAAATACTTCATGACAAAGAAGCCAAGAGATGAATTTCAGAAGTTGCTACTGGGGCACAGTCATTCTCCTTTTGTCTGTTTTTTTTTTTTTTTTTTTGCTGGGGGAGGCTCTTGTCTTGCACATTATGCTTGATCATGGAATGCTTTAGCTATGATACAATTACTGTTTAAAACATTAGCTAATATCTCTTGATATGAACCATGTATTATTTTTGCTCGAACTACAGTTTGGGTTAACAGGGAAATGTTTATATTTTAATTATATTCATTCCTTATTTTGTTCATTTGTTTTAGCTTGACTGTTGGCTTCAGCTGAAACTATCAGGAGTCACTAACAATATCAGAAATATACCTCTGAATCTTATTGGTTAGGTCTAGGTTGAGTAGGCCTGTTGAATTGGTTGTTGAAGAGTGAGCCAACACAGTGGCAAATTCCGTTGATTCAATTCAAATGCTCAGGTTTGGAGTAGCCAAGTGGATCAAAGAAGGAGATCTTTAAAACACACAATTTGCAGCAACATCAAGTGGTTCATTATTGTTAAATTATCCCACTCCACAAATGGTAGAACAGAAAGATTAGTCTAGTATCAGTTTGTTCCCATCTGTTTTGAGTACCATAAGAAAGACAAGATGCCAAATAAATAAATAATGCAGCAATAATTTAGTGGGTGGGTCTGCTTTGCTCGGGCCAACACAGGTTTCAGTTTATAAAGACTAAAGGTGCAAAGTCCAGTCAGTACATTCCTACACCATCTTGTTAGTCACTAGCCTTCCTAATTCAAAGGAGAAGGTCTGAAAGGACTTCTGTCTCTGTTTACTTGGACATGATGACATGAAGCAACTCTATAACGAAGAATTGTTATACTGATACATTAGGATCACATAAGCCCTCTCAAGATATCCCAGCAAAACATGGGGAGATTATAAGCAAGGTTTATACACCACCAACATGTTTTTAGTCATTTTGTATGTAAGTTGAACACCTGTATTAATCTTAGATAGTGTAGGTCATGCTCACAATTGGCACTTTGAACTCTCCAAGTGTCCCAATGTGGCATGGATAGACCCAATTATTCCTCTGTCATCTCACTTTTTCAATTGTTTTTAAAATGTTTCAATTTCTCTCTCTTCTTCCCACACCCCTTTTTATCTTGTTTTACTTCCATTCCTGAAAACTAAGTTACAAGTGCAACAAGTAATTTGTACTCAGTTAACTTAGCAGGACTGGAGAGGAGAGTTGAGTAAGAGGTAGAATCTTGCCCTTTCCACTAGAGTCAGGGAAATACAAATTCCTAGCCTATATGTTCCTCTTCCTTAACAACTTTTGCCATCTTGATCATACTTGGATGTTGCTTGACCACATATGCCCCAGTTTTCAGCTGTGAAATGTTGGAGGATTGGTGTCATGCTGAAAATTTAACAAAGTGATGGGATTTCTATTTTAAGGTAAGAAAGAAGAAAGAAAGAAAGAAAGAAAGAAAGAAAGAAAGAAAGAAAGAAAGCTTAACTACCCCAAATGCATGAAATTGACAGAATATTCGCTCTTTGTGAAAGAAGAATAATTCCATGTGTTAGAGGTAGCAACCTTAGCATGCATACACTCAGTAATGTATAGTCTGCATTCTGTCTCTAAGAACTTAGGCATAGCCTTTAGCTAGTCTGAGTTCTGTTCATCCTCTATTTTCCAATCTACAATTCTCTCCATGTCCTCCCTGTCTGAAAAACACATGTCACAGTGTCTCACCATGAGAAGCTATGAAATCTAAAGTATTTCCAAGGGCTACTTCATATGTTTTTCTAAGAAAGAAAACAAAAATTTGCATTCTCTGCCAGACCCCGTGTGTGGTGATGGTACTGGTGGTAGTGGTGGCAGTCGCAGTGTGGGACTAATTGTTTTGTTTGCAAATACTAACTACTATACTTGTAAGTAAGGTCAAGGCTCATATTTTCCAACACCATAAAGATGGTATTAAGATATTTGGCTCAGCAATCCTTGGAGTAATTATACACATGAAAAAGATAAAGACTGAACTGGAGGCAATGGCTTGTTTTAGCAAAGGGAAAGGGTAAAAATGCTGTATCCTTATGTTGAACTGCTTGAGTATCCAGTCTCAGGGAACTGAAGCAACACTACCCATATGCTGGGCAGAAGGATCAAAACAGCAACATTTACAGGGGTGGAGGAATGATGAATTTAAGATGAATACTGTAATAAAGAACCGAAAATCTGTTCAGTGAAAACTAAGAAGGATGAATTCTCACAGTGTTGGGAAGAAAATAGAAAACTGGGATAGAGAAGAAATGAAATAGACTATTTTGGAAGAAGGAAAAGATGCATGACTGGAACACTAAACATGCTTTAACATTTTATTGCAAAGCTCATTCATATTTCCCATAATGTGCTATACTTGTCAAACTTCACTGTGAAACTTCAAGAATTCAGTCTTTATGAAGAAATAGAGTACAGTGAAAAACGAACAAGAAAACAGCATTTGAATGCTATTATATAATATCACTAATATGTCAATGAAACTGAACTACAGTACTGCAGGATAAGAAACAAAAAGCATTTCACTTGATTTTGTGTTTAAAAAACTTAGAAGTGTCCCTTGAACTGTCAAATGAGTGATGTGAATAAAGCAAGCTAGTCAAACTGCTGGAATTACATCTTTCCTAACCATATGCAGAATACAGTGGAAGTTGAATAACATCTGTCAGAGCTTCCACTGTGCTCAAAACATGTATGATTTGCTAATGCTAAAAAACTGACACAGGAAGACATGACAGCATGACTTAAGTACCATGAACAGATTTTCTGCTACTGTAAAGCAAAGATTGAAATGAATTTTGGGGGTTTCAAGACTCTCACTAAAATTATCCATTTTTGCATAACCTGAGACTTGCTGTGAGGCAAAATCCATCTTGTTCATAAACTAACACATTTGCAAAGCTTGTGGTACATTTAATGCACATGAAATCACACATGCACTTAAGCCATGTGAATGGCTAAAAATGCATCTAATGACAAATACAACCACACTACAGTTCATGGAGAAAGTGCACAAAATGTGTATATTCCTCATGAGCTGAAGTGTGGTTTTATATTAGGAAAAGTACAAATCTGCACTTCATAAAAGATCATATGGAATCATTAAGAAATTGCAGAGCCAGTGTGGTGTAGTGGTGGAAAACAATTCTTGAGACCAGGGTTCAAATCCCCGCTTGCCCATGGAAACCCACCTTGGCAAGTCACACTCTCTCAGCCTCACAGGAAGGCAAAGGCGAACCCTCTCTGAATACAATCTGCCAAAATAGGTTCACCTTAAGGTTGCCAAAACTCAGAAACTATTGGAAGGGACACAGCAGCAGCAACAAGAGAAAATGTGTTTCCATGGGAGAAGAAGAAGAAGAAGAGGAGAAAAGGTCTCACAACTAGATCCAAACAAAAACATGGAACAGGAACATAGGTGGAGAAACACGTTTACATTGAGACAGAGAATTCCTCCATATCCCCAACAGAAAGCAAATAAAAATGCATGCAGAAAATATTTGCAACTGTGTTCCATCAATGACCAGTAGAGAAGAATGGGCATATCCACTTTCCTCACAGCTAGGTGTGTCAGTGATGAACATCCTTCTCTTTTCAACACAGCTGTTTCCACTTATAACCTTAATCTAGGCAGGTAGAATTTTGACAGGCTGTGATCATCATGCCATGAATGACAAAAGATGGCCCTTTAAGACTCCTGAATGTCACAGCTCCACACATCATTTCCATCCAAATGTCATGAGCCCTCACAAGCTTCTCACCTCAATCACCATGCTCAAAGAGCTTCAAAATCTATCAAACCGAGACAGTCAAGGTTATTAGGCCATATTTCTGGGTACTGTTTTTCACACTTAATTATTATCAAAATTCACATGAGGTTCTCTGGCTTCCTAACTGCTAGGTTGCCAGCTTCATTTTTCATTAACAATAAGTCAAATGACACAGAAAGAACTTTAACTTGATTTTCTTTTCTCTACATGTAATAATGTGTTAACTCTCACCCCCCTTTCTATAATTACAACCTTCCATCCACAGGAGAGTTGCTTGTCACAAAGCTAGATTCAGATGCATGAAGTAGCACATTTTGAAATGGGAGAGAAGGATGTAACAAGGAGTTGTATCAGTCCCAGTTTTCACACACACACACATGCACCCCATCTTTCCTTGCAACTGGTAAATAATGCAGTTGACAGCAATGACAATCATACCAAAGTGATGACAAAATCAATAAGAAAAGCAGACAGCACCTCAGGAAAAAAAAGTTAAGTGTGTGTGCGTGCGTGTGTGTATGTGTATGAGATATTCCCTATCTTACATAAATTTTATATGCTGTGAAGACTTTATCCCAGTTTTGACTAATTCTGGATAGGTGCAAAGGGAAAACAAATCACTAATCTCATAAAACCATATCGAGCTCCCTTCAGGATTCCTTTCTCCCTTAAAAGGTTCCAGACATTTTGCTTCAAATTGTTATTTAGAAACAAAAAAGTGGCAAGTCTAATTCAGAAGCTGAGATCTCTTGCTGAGAACATATTTGACACCAGCTTTGTGCATATGCTTGTATTTTTGCAGGTGGAATAATATCTGACATAACCTGTTAGGTTGGTATGGATAGATTTGCAGTATTTTGGGACTATATATCCCATTAAGACCAGGCAGCACTGTGAGGATGACTTGTTACTCTGACTTCTAGAGGTCTCCTGGAGGACACCTTGATTTTCTCAGAAAATGCAAAGATTGGGAAAATTAGTGGAGCACTAGCATGGCCAAACGAGGGGCAGGGTAACCCAGCGAGTCCTACAACCCAACTTTTACAGAGTCAGACCAAGCAAAAAGCCAGACAATCATACTAATGAATGGATTGTATTAACAATTATGTTCTCACACACTAACACAGTCACTCACTCATGTACACAAGGCCTATCAAGAAGGGAAAGAGGTGAAAAATTATAAGGGATATAGTGGAGAGGGTGCAGAGGTGGTAATGCTGCATCTGTCCACAAGTCTTCAGTCCAGAAAGCAGTGAGAAGGAGGGAGCTCAGCAAAGAGAGGCCAGTCTGATAACATGGTGGGGAGTTCTTCGAAGAGACTCTAAAAAACAAGGACTATTTATAGGGCAGAACATACCTTGAGGGCAGG
Organism: Iguana delicatissima; assembly: GCA_948472985.1. Lineage (NCBI taxonomy): Eukaryota > Metazoa > Chordata > Lepidosauria > Squamata > Iguanidae > Iguana > Iguana delicatissima. The sequence continues at coordinate 78,997 of CAOKZL010000599.1, read as the reverse complement.
CCCTCACCTGAGAAGAACAATAGCCAAAATAGAAGGAAAAATGCCACACAATAGTAACTTGATGGTTTGCATGATTGATTCATGTAAATAGACCTCGTCCTTATAAGATTCACTGAAGTTGGAGTTGCTCAACCTGGGGAAAACCTGGTAATCCCCTCAATTTGGCTATTTGTGGCTGAGGAACCTTTGTTCATGCGGACGCGTCTAGCCTGAGGTCTCCTTGGGAAACATGACTGAGGATTTTCCTGGCCTTGACCTAGGTTCAGTCTTTTGACCTATTTGTCTATGTACCCATCCAGGCAACCTCTCTGGCATGGAAGTAATATTTGATATTTATTTTATATTCCACCAGGACGGGGTCTGCCTGGGGGTAACAGATTGGAGGTGTAGATCAGCTACACTGGGACGGTCAGAAATTCCTCATTAGAATGACAGTCTGCTACATATGTACATGTGTATGCATGTGATATACTCCAAATGTACTTTAAATAAAATAAGTCAAAATGTCTAGTGTTCACATATGAGGCTCCAAAGGATAATTCCACCACAGGCTGACTGTGAGCTATCACAGAAAAGGAAAAGCATTGCCTTGGACCACTATGGCCCTTTATGCCCTAGACTGTTCTAGTGCTCTTATTCCACTTTCCACATCCTATGGAATCCTGGGATTTACAGTTTAAGGAGGGGCATTTAGAATGCTCAGCCAGAGAGCATTTTGGCCTCAGTAAACTACAAACCCCTGAATTCCACAGGATGTTGAAAGTGGAATAATAGCACAATAGCAATGGCCATTTCTGCACTACACTGTTGTAGTGCTATTATTCCACTTTCAACATCCTATGGAACCCTGGGGTTGGTAGTTTAGAGAAAGATAATTAGAATTCTCAGCCAGAGAGTTCTTTGGCCTCAGTAAACTACAAATGCCAGAATTCCACAGGATGTTGAAAGTGGAATAATAGCACTATAATGAAGAAATGGCCAATGTAGTGTAGAAAAGCCCTATGAGTTGGGAAGCTATCTGCCTTCACAGTACACAACAAATGAATAAATTCCTAGGACATTATTGCACTACCAACTGTCTACTCTAGCATCTTGCAAAAAAGAACCAGGCAGTCTTGCTTAAGGTCAAGGCAAATAAAATCCCAGTAGCCAAGAAAACATACCAAGAAACAGTGAATGCTGAATCCCTGGCAGCAGATCACAGTCTCTCCTTTTATGTAAAATGCTTAGGCAAGAAATTACAGTCAGCAAAGAGACTGATGAAGTTACCAGTGGCAGTCTAAATCACCAAATACCCTTGGGGGGGGGGTCATAAGGTGGGTCCTACAAATTTGCTAGTAAAACATCATCTCACCACAACCACTTCCATATTCTGCCTCTCTGAATCTTACCATCTGGGCTGCTGGTAAAACAAGACAAAATCACCCTCTCCTCAAGTAAGCTGTCATACCATTATTATAGTCAATAGCACATCTTGAAATTAGTTAAATGTCAGGAAGTATAACCGATGGATGCTTTAGTCTTGCCATCCTGACTCAAGAAGTGAGAAGCATCTCAAGACTGATGTTCTGCATCTTTGCCTGACTCCTTTCTTGCCCACTTCTTCCAATTGGTGATGCCTGTTGGTCTAATTCACTATTGCCCTTGTTCTTCTTTGATGTACTTCTTGAAGTGAAGAAGTTAAGGTTCCTCTTTGTAAGGTGTAGGCAACCTCCTGGGCCATTTCTGCAGCTTACCTTTTTGTGAAGCTGGTGTGTCTGGATCGTGCAAGCAGCCTCCAGCAAAAGGCTCTCATGTCCCTGCTGCTTCAGCTGCACATGAGCTGCCTGCTCCTGAGTAGGCAGTGTGAGAGCCCCACCTCTTCCTTCTGCAGTGCAGCTTGGGAGTTTCCCAGGCTGCACTGGGACAGGAAGTGCAAGTGCTGTGGCTTCAGAGGCTCCGCACGCACAGCAAGTGTGTGTAGGGCCCTGGAGCAATGCACGATCACGCACCATTTTCAGCTGAAAACGAAAAGTGTGCGATCAGCACCTGCCCTACCCTGGAGCATCGCACGATTGTGAGTGCATTGTGCAGATCACTCCTCACAATCAGGCAACGCTCCAGGTCCCCTTTCGCATGGCAAATGCTATGCAAAAAGGGCTCTGGAGTTGAGGGACATACTGCCCTCTCTCAACATCTTATAGAGCTTCCCCTTGCTGTATTCCCTGATTTCCCCTCTTTTCCTAGTATTTAAATTGCCCGTTTCCCTATGCCACACTGTTAGGCCTGCCTGGTTTGTTTTAGTCTCAGAATGACCACTTATTCACTAGGGAAATGAATTAAACATTGACTTCCAAGTTTCTTCCTAAGTGAATAAAAGCCTCTTTGGGATATAAAACAGCTGAAAGGACATGATGAAATTTCCCCTAAAACCAGTAAACTCATGAAACACTCCTGGAAGTGTTTAAAAAATTTTCATTCTTTCCTGAATTAAAGAAATAAACAAAAATTTACAACTTGAGAGAGAGAAAAAGAAGAGAGATAGAGAGAGACTCTTATGGCCAAAATCAATCAATCAATCAATCAATCAATCAATCAATCAATATCACATTTCTAGCCTGCCCAGTGGACACGTTCCCCATCGCCCGTTGAATAAGTGTCTGAAAATCACCACTTTGTCTTGGGAAATGCATAGAAATAAAATGACAGCATATGTTGAGGCTTTGGCTTCTTTTTGTTCTATAGTTAAAATATATAGTTATGAAATCCTTCCTAGCTGCCACATTGTTTGGGTGTCTGTACTCAAGTATATAACGCACTCTGAGATGCTGTCTTAAAGTAAGGATATGCAATTATATATTTTGAATTTATTTGAGATTTGTATAAAATAGAGCAATACAGCCAAAAACCTTCCACAGAATGGAATCAAATGCTTGGCATACTTATACCTATCAATGGTGAAAATAATTTTACAATGTATGTTTAAATCATAGGTATGCACTTTATGCATATTATCTTCAATTGGCTAAATTGTATATCATATTCCCCTTTCAAAAGCACAGATCTCTCTCTAAACACTGTAATGTAGATGTGAGTCATTGTTGCATGGAGTCACTATTAGTTAAATTGCAATAGTCTGTGCCTCAGTTTGCTGTTTTTAATATCCTTCTTTCTTTGTTTCTACTGATCTAATGACAGCACACTGAAGCTTGTTTCCCATTTAGGATGCTTACCTGCTATGTCATGCCAGGAATGGAAAATCAGAGATATTCTGAGCAATACTGTATCACTCAAGTGCACTTTCTTAATAGGGATAAGGAACAATGTTCCTTCTGTCATGTACTCAGTGCAATTGTTGGAGCCTTGAAAATTAGGAAATAGAGAGATACTGCAAATAAAATGTAAAAAAAAAATAGTGACTTGCTTTTCTTTTGAAATATTCCCCTATTTATTACAGATATGAACCTCCCTAAAATGCACATACACAAACCTAGTCTTTAATAGGCAAATCATCATTATCACCATCATCATCATCATCATCATCTTTGTCATCTCAGTTTCACTACGTGTTACTAATTAGAGTTTTATGCCATCTATTTAAGATTCGGGGTATTGTCATTACCCTTACTATTTACCTTTTTAACACTATATGAGTGATAGGTAGTATCAAAATAAATTCTTTATTGCATTAAAATACTCAATCATAGTGAATCTTATACAAATCAGTCAATATCATCAATCAACTTAGATCAATCAATCTCAGTTTATCTGCTCAAAGTTGGCAATCAAAACAAAACCTCTGGGTAGTCTTTAGGCTGCCCACAGTTTTCCTTACAAGACTCCTCTTGCCCATAAATAAATAAATAAATAAGTCAAGGCTCTTAATTTTTATAGCCAAAGACCATGCAAAGCAGCACACTCGTCACTGTACTTCAGAAACTCAGAATGTATAGAACTAGAAAGACCTCCATTGGGAAACAGTTCCACACTCAGGTTGCCACTGCAGAAAAAGCCTTATCAGATGGTTTTGCATCTGTTTAAAAATATGAGCTTTGAAATAAAATTGTCCTAGTTCAAAACGTCATTCACCCATAAAAGTTGGTGATCTTTGGCAAGCTACTGTGTCCTCAGCCATAATTCCTTTTCTGCAATGTAGACACTATAATACTAGTCAATTGTATGATGTTCTTGCAGGAATAGTGTTTTTTTAAAAAAACCTGAAAACCAAGTGCAAAATGCATCCCCCCAATAACTAAATAAACAAACAGATAGACAGACAAATATATTATATTGAGACAGAACTGAATGAAGTTCACAGTTCTTACACAGAATTTGGCTTTGCCAACCAGCACAGCCATGCTGGGCTCCCAAAAAGAGGAGACAATATTAAATAGTGTCTCAGTGCACTGCGCTGGGAGAGAGAGAATGGTGGTGGAGTCACAGGTTATTTAAGACCCCACCATCCCTAGATCTTGCTATTTGCCTTTCCAACTTCATTGTAAACAGTTAATTGTGAGTAGTAGCCAAGAGACAAGGAGTGTTCTACACACCCTCACAACTTGTACAACAGTTCAACCTTTGCAGGCTAAGTGTACCAAGTGGGATTGGGGGCTTGATCACAGGGTGATGGGGCTTACTGAACATGCCATACAGTAACCTGGTCATCAGAGTCTGCCTGGCAGGGAGGTCATTTGGTGGATGGTGAGGGTACTGGGAAACTTCACTCTGTGTGCTGGGGATCAGGTTGGTTGACCACCAGTGCAGTTGGCCTGGTGTGGGAGTGCTAGGGCCAGGGCAGTAGAACAGCTGCAAAGCTGAGATAGTGCATTTGGCTGGATCTCCCTCCTTGGTCCCAATTCGGAGAGAAAGGTGGTCTAGAAATGCAATTAATTAATTAATTAATTCATTCATTCTAGGCTTCTAACTTAAATACCCCAGTTGGCACAACTGTTGTGGCTGTGTTTAATGTAGGTTGCATTTCCCCCTGTTATACCCTATAGAACACAACTGTGATATCAAGACACCAGTGTCTACTGAGATTCTTAGGAATTTGGGTGGAATATGGATCATAATTTGCATATCACTATATGAAGCCCAGCTATTCAATGCTGCTACTCTGGGCACTTTTTGGGAGGGTGCTAGAAGGTGGGTCAAAGAGCAATAAGTTAAGCAAAGCATTGGAATTTGAAGCCTTCAGATTGGACAGGGCCAAATTACATTCACAATATGTTCTTTTAAGATGGATCACCTCAGGGCTAGCTCTTAATTGCATCTACAGACCTGAAGTGATCAGTCCCTTTGCCCAGTGAGATCCATGTAATGCTACATTCAAGCTGGAGGGGGGGGGGCGTCCAACTGGACCTATTATTTTCTCATGTTGACCACTTGCCTTTAACCAAGTACCTGTTCTGGTTTATTAGCTCCAGAACTATCTATGATTGGCTTAAGAGATATTAAATTGGGGACTCATTCATTTCAGATAGGGTCTCAACCACTTCTGCCTTGGACATGGACCCACAGTCCATTAAGAGGATAGGATGCTGGAGGTCTTCTGCCTATCATCAGTATGTTAGACCTCTGCAATATTAATGTGTTTTGCTGTTCTCTTGTTTTTGCAGATTCTAGGTTGTGGCCAGTCTGGCATCACAAGCTGATGTGCAGCCACAGTATGATTTATTGGGCAGCTTGGTAGGCCAGCAACAGCCATTTTTGGATCTCACTTGGGATTTGGGGACCTCGCTATCATGGAATGGTTTGGAAAGAGAGGTCTATTTTGGCATGGCTTGATACTTATGCTTTTTAGAGCACCACAGGTCTCTATGACATATTCTTGCCATTCACCTGAGTGGGAATGAACTTGGCCTGCTACAGGGTAAGGCTCTAATTTTATAGGAAATTCACAGCATGAGAGTGATCCATACCAATTGGCCTAGAATGGAAATTTTGTGATCTGCTATCTTATTCTGTCAGGTGTGTATATGGGGGAGGAGAGGGTCCTTTGTTGCATTGACAGAGTACAATGTAGGGCCAATAGGGAGATGTGAAATGCTCCAGCAAGAGTTTGGGCCATTATCTGCTACAACCGGACATCATATTCCATAGATCAGAACTATACAGAGCTGACAGCTTGCACTTGTCTGAAACAGGGAATTCAGTCTCCTTAGATAATCTGCGACAGGAGGTGAGGACTTTTTTGGCCAGCCTAGTGAGGGATAGAGGCTAAGCAGATGCTTGCCCTATATCTGTGGCAGATAGTGGAGAGACAAGGAGGATCTGGTGAACAGCTTTGTGCCCTTTTAGTGAAGAGGAGGGCTCTGGAACTGCCCTTTTAGGTCATGGGAGTCAGGGGTAGAGAAAGAGACTTCCCTTAGGGCTGGCCTGAGTGCTAAACCTTCACTTAAAAAGTCTTATGATTTGGGGGAGGAAATCTCAAGTTGGCCTTTTAGATGTACACCAGCTGAGAAGCAACCCAACTTTGGGGTTCTTCCTGGGGCTCAGGTGTTTCACCGAAGTGAAGTTGAGGAGAGCATCTCGGGTGCAGACCACTTGCCTCAGCAGCCTTCACACTAGGTTGCTCTCCTTTGGCAGCTTTCAAGAGGAAAATATAAATAGGCTAGAATTAAATAAAACGGCCCATTTTTCAACCCATTTTTTTGTTTCTGGTCTTATTGTTTTCCAATTTGGTTGCAGGGGGGATCACTGCTGGCTTTCCTCATCCCCATTTTGTTAACTTTACAAGTATAATTTGAAGGGGAGGGCAATAATTTTGTAGCTGCTGTTGGGAATCAGAAATCTTTACTGGTCTGTTTCAGACAGAAACTGAAAAAAATAGTTTAAAAATATGTGCGGAAAAATAGTCAAATACTGAATTTCCTGAATTTTGGGAAATCTTGATGAGCAGAACTCATGACTGATGAGAATTTTCACAGTTCTGTGCCAAATTCACACATAACATTTTCCACAGAAAACATCATTTTCATTTTAAAAATTTTCTGTGCCAAAAAAAAACTTCTATTATATTATTTTATTTATTATTATATTAACGACACAGAAAGTGTGTTCTGTGCAAACAATACAAAAAATACAATGCACAGTTTTGGCACAGAATAACTCCTGAACCGTTAGTCTTTAAAAATGAAACAGTTTTCTAAAACTTTCCTGCTATGACAATAAAATTGCTCAAATTATGTGCTGCTTCCTTCAAGAAAAAAATCTGCAACCCCAGCTTATCACTTAGGAATCTACCATTAGATTTGTCCAGCCCTGATTTATATAATTAAGTTCTCTAAGCATCTGAAAGGTTCATCTATGAATACAAAACCGTACTGATAAGAATCATGAAACACCAATGGAGCAATGGCAACAGGAAAGAAAGGACAAGAAAGAAGTGTAATTTAAGAAATCATTCCTCATACATAGCACAAAATTGCATACATGGCATCTTCCCAGGCCAATGTCATGAACTAGTATGAAAGATACAAAATGCTGGGCTGAAAACATCCATTGATTTATTGGTGTGATTAAGCAACTAATTCATTCATCAAAGATCAAAAATGTGGCTTTATAATTGGTTTTAATTGCAGACTTCTGTAAGGGTATTAAGCGCTGATGGCATTGTTGTTAGAAATTTATTCACATCTTTTAACTAGGCAGTATGTTTCAAATATTTGTCCAAAACTTGTTCTTCTGCTATTTCACCATTCTCAGTCAGCACCCAGTTGCTGTTTTTGGAGATTTGAACAAAATGGCTTCCATTTAATTTTCTCAGGATGTTTAGTTAAATAACAGGAAAGCAGAGGCACATACCACACCATATCACATAGCCAGAGTTTGAGAAGTTAGTTTGTTTGTTTGTATGGATTACATTCCCCAGATTCCTATGACAAGCACAGTCACTGGGACTTTTAGACCACAATAACAACTTCCTCAAGCTCTCTGTGTAATTTTAGGAAGTTCCATTCATCAATAGGCAGAGTAGGAAATTCTCAGTAAATATGACCTATACAAGCTAATGTTGTTATTTTTTCTGTGTGTGACCATGTGCGTGTCAGGGAGTAGCTAAACAAGAGTTCTGATCTCAGTGCAATTGTCCTTCAGTCCCCAAGTTTATAACATTACTGAGAATGAAGCACTGAAAATTGCTCAGATCTGTAACTATCATATTTGTTGGGCTCACATTCCCTTTTAAAACTTTACTTATTTTCTTTGAATGCTTAAACTTGATTTCAAAATGTTCAATGGAAGTTCTAAGTGACCTCAGTGCTAGAAATTTAGAGAATGAAGGAAAATTTAATTGAGTGGGGAAAGAATTCTTATTTAGTGCACAATTGTTTCACCACCACCACACTGCTGTAGCTCCACCCTGCGTGTGTTCTCATGTCCACTGTTTCTTCTCAGATTCGCTCAATTTAGCACCCAACCCCATTTGCAAACAAGTGAACAATTTATTTGAACAGAACAAACAAACAAAAAAAGGCTGCAAATGGAAAAAATATTGGGAAGGGAAGCGGTGTCTTACATTTCATAACTCCAAATATCAGATATGTGGGATTTTTCTAATTTCAGGATTCTAGATATACCTATGAGATGGGTCAGTCATTTCCCAAGAAGCAGGTTCCATTGAGCATAGTGGGGTTTAATTCTGAATGAATAAACTCACTTGAGATTGGGCTGCATGCAACAGATAAATGTAACTGGATGAAGTTGGCACAGTATATAAAGAAATGTACATAAAGAACATATAAAGAAAACCATAGCAAATGGGAGTAAGCAAGGCTAGATGAAAATATGGATAGGTGAAAAAGATTATGTGGAACTTTTGCAACTGTTGAAGACTGTAGAAATTGAATTCTGGTTTTGAAACTGAAGCACAAATGCTGATCTGTGTGTGTGTGTGTGTGTGAGAGAGAGAGAGAGAGAGAGAGAGAGGAGGGAGGGAGGGAGATATTTAATATATAGATAGATTGATTGATATTTTCCCCTACTCTTTGACTAATTTACTGCTGTTCAGAAAGCCTATTTGGTAATTGAGACCATTTATATTCCTGAGACAATCCTTGATAATACGAAAGGCTCTGCACTTAATCTAATTGATTTCTCTACTCCATCTTTTTGTGCATCTAATGTCAAGCAACAAAAAATGTTGGCTAAGGACCTGATCCAAAGGTTGTTGTAGTAAATTGGAAACTGAATCCAATAGGCTGGTTGATATTGGCTCTTACATTTCATTTAATCTGGTACATTACATTCCCTTTAGGAAATTAAGCCTGTGGTCCACAAACCATTCACTTCAATTAGGTTTGCTTTTAGCACACCATTTTGGGAATTGGTCCATAAATCAACAAAATTAGGCTTCTTCCCCTTTCGGATAAAGCTATCAGTTTAAAGTACAACTGTCTCCTGATTATTATTTTTTAATTGATTAATCATCCTATGTTCAAGCAATTAATTGGTTAATTAATCAATTCAATTTGAATAAGTTTGGATAGTATCAGAAACTTGGTTGACTCATCTCAGTATACTGGCAGAAATATTCTTAGAAGAATTTTAAGAAAAAAGACTGACTTTTTTAACTGTACAACAATAAATGTGAACCTGTCTTTGCTTTATTCATACTGTGGCTTCTCCAGTATCCGGTACTATTTATCCAAACTTCCACTGACACTAGAATTGGACTCCACAAATTGTTTCCCTCCAAATCATAATTAGCTCAGTTCCCACTCCAGCCCAATTCTGAATATGGATTTGTTGTGGTTGTGAGGTCAGCTTCAACTTAAGGTGGCCTCATGAAGGAGACACCTCAGAGAGACATTGTTATTAACAGCCTTTCTCCCATCTTGCAAACTCAGAACCATGACTTCTTTGATTGACTAAATCCACCTATATTTTGGACTTTATTTTTTTATATACTGCATTCAGCTTTATCAAGTATTATAATCTTTTGTAATGAGTCATGTTGTCTCATAATACCACCTTCTTTTTTTTACTGTCCAGCTTTCAAAGCCATAAGTAAAAATTAAAAATACTGTTACATGGGTGATCCTGATTTGAGTATTCAATAATATATCTGAATATGGACACCCCAATATATTCTAAATGACAACAGTGTCTTTTCCTTCTCTCTAACTTGCCTGTTTCCTCCATCTGCCATGAACACCTACTCTGTCTATTTGCTTATCTTGTTACAGAGTGACCCGTTAGTAATAGTGATGCCTTTTTCTATGGAGAACTGTACTTCTTTTCCACTAATACTTATAATTTGGCAACTAAAAATGTAGCTTTCCAGGGCACTCACAATGTCAGTTTCCCTATTTTCCAGAGGTCTTTACACTTACATTAGGATATTGCTATTATAACATTATCAAAAGAGATAGAGAAGCAGAAGGCTCCAGAGTGAGAACTTGCCACTGTCGCTACCACTGTTGCTGCTGCTCCTCCTGTGGCACTGCTAGGTTAATATTGTGGCTTGTAACATTTTTCTCTGAACCACTGGGACTGATATTTTAAATCTTGGGACCACAGTTTTCAATAGCATTACTAATTGGAGGTGCCAATACATGCACTTCATTTTGGAAGCCAGGACATTTTTGGCTCTAGGATTTGGGCCAAGGTCATGGCCTTTACCCTGGAGGAGATAAAACATGCAATATTTTGGAAAATGCTTCCCAAATAAGCATTACTTTAAACCCCTTCAACCATTTGGGCAATGAGGCTTTAGACACTACGGGTTTCCTGCATGTCTCTATCTTATACATGCTGTCTCTGAAATTTTCCCCATTTGGTCAGTCACCCATTATGGGATGTAGCTAAGCAACCACATCATATGGACAGAGAACCTTCTTTGTATGTTTGCAAGCAGATAAAAGACTACTCCCTCTCTTCCTCTCTTCTGTTTTCTCCTCCATCAAGATGGTGAACATAGGCTCTAGTGAGCTGCTTCTCTTCTTGAACCTTTCCTGAAGTTAGTCAGGGTTTGGGCACTGCGCATATGAATGTTTGAATGTACCATTACATGCAACTGATAAAAGTTTTAAGCTCTGAAAGTTGCATACTGTGTGTTTGCCTTACTTTGCTAAAACCAGTCTCAGAGAGACCCAAGAGATTCAGCATTTGTGAACTCTGTTAAAGGAGATTGAATCTTAGTTGAAGCAGTCTTCAGCTTTCCTCAAAAGGCAGCGAACACCAGGGAATGTACTTCTAATCCAATAAATGATTCTTTCATAGTTTCTTGAGCTTCCAATAATATTCCTGTCAAACAATATGATGATGTCGGTTCTTGTCTTGACTTGGAACCTCAGCAATACTCAAGCAAGATACCTTGGGAAACTGGTATTGAGGAACGAAAAAGGAAAAAAAAAAGAAAAAAGGATGACTAGCAGAACACCAGGTGATATTAGGTAAATTGGGAATGCCAAAGTAAGGATTTGTAAGTCTCCAATTCATACAACTACTGCCAGAAAGTGACTACATTATGCAGTATATAACAAAACCACTGGTAATCTGTGAGGAACAGTCAAACATGATTAATTTAGTGCCACTAGATGTCACCATATAAATATTCCTGAAAGATTCAGCTGGCAGCAAAATATGTTTGGGGGTGGGGAGGAAGAAAAACAAATGGGCTATACTTTCAGTTCACACTGAATAAGCATGCATCTACCAAGCATAGCACAGGAACTGGACTGATTGTCAGTAATTTTAAAAATTAATCAGGCTCATCAGCTAACACTGGTCTGACAGATATATTATTCACACAAACTGAGAGTCTCAATTCCTGGGTGTATAAAAGTAATAAATAAACTTTCTATGTATCTATTTCCTTTCAAATGACTGTGCCAATAAGCCTTTTATATATATAAAAAAATATTTCTGCTAACAAGGATTTGTAAAATCAAGGGAGGCATCCCATACAATGTGGTGGCTCTTCACTTGTCTAAAAAAATCATAATTCAATTAATTCAACTAATTTATTAGGAAGCCTGTAACAGTTCCAGAAAAATTGCTTTTATGGAAAATATGGGTTGGCTGAAACTAGTTTCCAATTAACTTGATAGACATACCACAAAATCGTAGGGTTGGAAGAAGGGGCCTCATGAGCCAGTGAGTCCAAACCGATGCTCAGGACTGGATCTCCAGCTAAAGAATCCCCAGCAGGTACCTGTCCATCCTGTTTTTGAAGACATCCAGGGACAGAGATACCCCCACCTCTCTAGACAATTAGTTCCATTGCTGAACCACTCTTACTGTCAGTAAGTTCCTAAAGTACATCAAAATCCACACGCCTGTAACTTTAAAAAAAAAAAAAATAGACCTGGTTTTATTCTCTAGGCTAGCAGAGAACAAAGTGTCCCTCATCTTTGTGATAGCCCTCGATGTATTTAAAGAGTGCAATCAAGTCACTCCTGAATCTTCTCTTTACCAAGCTGAACATTTCCAGCTCCATCAGCCTTTTGTCATATGTTTCATTCTCTATACCACTTGCTATCTTTGTTGCTCTTCTCAGAACCTGCTCTAACTTGTCTATATCATTCTTAAAATGAGGGACCTAGGACTGAATGTAGCAATCCAGATCTAGAATCCAGAATCCAGTAGGACTATTACTTCCCTTGATGTGGAACTATGCTTTGTGAGTTTCTGTGAATTGTTCACAAAATAAATTGATAACAAAACACATACATATATACCTCAGCATTTGAAGTTCATCACATCTCTATATATAAACCAGTATCTATGTCTGAATTCTGTGCAACTAGTAAGCCTCCTTGAGGTATAAACTTCTGGCTATGAACCATAGGGTATTTCCCTGTGAATCTTTGGCCGTTTCCACACGTGGAGGGAGAAACAGGGGAAAACGCGCTGAAACAGAGCTTATCAGCAGCCAGGTAAGTCCGTCACCACGTGGAGCAGCGCGAGTTCGCTGCTCCACACTCCTTCGGCATCCTGCGGCATCCAAAATGGCGGCTTATGGCTGGAGGTGGCTCTCCACCAACCAGAGAAGCTCACCAGCTGGAAGCCCGCCCCTGGCAGATCTGCATGCCTGAAAATCTACACCGGGGCACTGCGACAGAGTTGTATGGGGCTGCACGCTCCGTGCCTCTTAAAAACCTCTTGAAAGAGGTTTTTAAAAAACACGCGGCTCCACCACTTCCAGTCGCTTCAGAGTGGTTTGAGGTGTAGAACCTCAAAATTATAAATGACCCAGCACACTCCACGGTGTAGACGACCTCTGTTAGAGGTCGCACTACACAGTTTTAATTACCCCGTGTGGAAAGGGCCTTTGTCACCTAATTCCTGTGAATAAAAAGTAGAGACACAAGCAATCACCCTTTCCCAAAGGTGCCAGCTGGCACTTGAGGTGGGATTCAAGTCTGGGTCAAGGATCTTAAGCTGGATGGCATTGAGCGGGTTGTAGGGAAGACTCTGTTGCCTTTCAGGGCTTCTGGGAGAACCTCTGATATACAAATTGAGTGTCTGTGCCTCACCAGTTTTGACAAAACAGCAAATGACACACAATTCAAATGACTGAGGCAATGAATCCCACACAGCATGGAGGGTGGAAAATGAGATCATCGTCATGATCTTATTTTCCCTACTTATTTGCCTAGTTATTGCTTACTTATTTCCCTACTTATTTACTTATTTCCCCACTTATTTGACCTATGAGGAACAAACTTAGGGAGCTGGGTATGTTTAATCTGCAGAAGAGAAGGTTAAGAGTGGACATGATAGCCATGTTCAAATATTTGAAGGGCTGTCATGTCAAAGAAGGAGTGGACTTGTTTTCTGTTGCTCCAGAGACTAGGACAAGGAGCAATGGATTCAAGCAGCAGGAAAACAGATTCCACCTGAACCTCAGGAAGAACTTTCTGATGATCAGAGCTGTCCAGCAGTGGAATGTGCTGCCTCAGAGTGTGGTGGAGTCACCTTCTTTGGAGGTTTTTAAGCAGAGGTTGGATGGCCTTTTGTTGGGAATGCTTTGATGGGTGTTCCTGCATATCAGGGGGTTGGAATGGATGGCCCTTGTGGTCTCGTCCAACTCTAAGATTCTATGATTCATCCTCATTCTCATCCTCATCCCTGTGCCCAGAGACGAATCACAGCACAGAAAAAAAAATCCTATTCAGCCCGTAAAGGTGACTTGTCAAAGTCCATATTGTAAGGAGGGTGGATAGAGGATAGCTCTCTGGCAAAAGAGGTCAAATAACAGGCCCTGGGTTCTTAAAAGGGGGGAGTCACCCTCTATCACCTTCCTGCCAAGCAGTGGGGAGGCCAAAACCTCATCTTGCTTGGCTGACTACAGATAAAAATAATTACATTGAAAACATTTCCCTTTCCCAAGATAGTCTAAAAGTTCTGATCTAAGGAATATTAAAAGCAGACCATCCCCCAAGGAAGCCTAGATCCAGTATTGAATTAACAGGTAACCACAAGCTTGAGGGGATTTTTTTCCTTTTTACTCTATGTTCAGCCCTCTGTATCACAGACACAAAGAAACACACACAAACCTCCACAGGCCTTTCCCAGTCTGGAGGAGAAGGAGAAAGGGGTAGGAAGAGGAGTAGAAGTAGAAATAACTCCCCTATTCCAGTTCTGCTGATGAAAGAACCCCACAGTATCCTGACTAATCTAAGGGTTTGCCATCAGAAACTGACTCTTTACTAATTACTGAGATAGATGGCCATGCCATCTGGATGATTTGGGGAAAAAAAGCTGGTGAGGGGCTCTCAGTAGTCATGCTTCAAAGAATGACTGTTTTGACACTGAATTGACACTGAATTTTGGAAGACTCATAATTATTTGCTAAGGTATGTTGTCAAATGGGCAAAAGAGGATTATTACAGTCAGCCCTCTATATCTGTGGGTTCTGCATCCATTGATTCAACCAACCGTGAGTTGAAAATATTATTTAAAAAAATCCAAAACACAAACTTTGATTTTTCCATTCTATATAAGGGATGCCATTTTACTACATGATTGTACATAATGGGACTTAAGCATCCACAAATTTTGGTATCCACAGGGGTTCCTGAAACAAAGCCCTAGCAGATACTGAGGGCCAACTGTATTCTATAAGACAAGCAAATATTATTTTAAACTTATCAATAGCTTATCTGACTAGAACATTCATTTTTTTAAAGAAATTTTCAAAATGAAATAAAGCTGATATACAGAATCCTGGAGTAATGGTAGCCAAATATTTATTTATTTTTTTAAAAAAAACTATCAAATCTATTTGGTCACTATTATCATGATCCCCTAGAGAGATCCTCTTCTTTGAAAGATGAAGCAGACATACCAGTGGAGAGATGGAGCAGACAGCTGATATCAGTCAGATCCTTCTTCAGTCCAGCAGGCTTCAGGGCAGGAAGAAGAGTTGGAGGAGAAGCTCCTGGAGAACGGTCCTGGAGACAGGCAGAGGCTCTGGTGTCTGACACATCTCCCACAGATAGACCAAAAGGCTACATTCATGGCATTGGGGAGAACAGAGCTTCAAACCACAAATTTTAAATATTTCATAGAATTGGAGAGTTGACTGAGCTTGCTTTCTTCATTAGCAGGGAGCTTCTTCTAGCCAAACTGTGGATTGCAAACTTTAGTTCCCCAGTTGACAACTTGGCTCATGTAAGTCCTGGATTTATGATGCTTGGACTGTTTTACTACTCTGCTACTGGGCTTCTCTGAACTCCGCTCTGGTTTATGTCTTTCCTGACCCTAGGCTATTGACATCAGCTACCTTTTGCTTCTGACTTTGGCACTTTGCATTCTTGTTCAACACTGAGAGCAGGACAAGTATTAATATACTGCATTACTAATACTGATGCTAATATTGTATATTTTTAGTGGCTTGTCCATGCACAGTAATCATATATTAGATTCTGTGAAAAGAAAACCACATAAATAGATCCCATATAAAGTAGAACATCTGTTAAAGCTATTAGTTTCAGCTTTTCACATCAATGTCATCCTCATGTTCAGTATCATTTCCCAGAATGTGTTTGTTACTGATTAGATATACCAGTAAATACCTACTGGAAACCATAGATTCTCCATAGAGAATTCTGACAGCATCTAAAGGCCTCTAAGAGCTCTCTAATACTGAATAATGAAATGTCTCATTGATCCACCACTATGGAAAATTACACAAGCAACAATGAATGCAATGTGCATTGTACTGTCATGTACCATTATACAGACATTACAATAAGCACTTGAGTGTATTTTATTGCACCAAAATTTATGGCACTGCAAAAAGTGACCAATGTGACAAAATCAGAAACACATGGGTGTTTCTTTTTAGGAAACAGTATGAGAGCAGAGCTTAGTTTAGGTTGCCCTACAAGCAACGAGAACATCCTAATATGTATGATGGATGCAATAACTTGAAAATCCTTTGGGTTGAGGACTTTAGATCAGGAGGAAAGGGACTAATGTATGTTCACATTTCACTGTTAGACACCACAAAATGTGACTTAAGCTATGCAAATAGTTTCAGGGTAAATCTTCAGACTTACAAACATCATATCAGGAACTGAGTATTTTGACTAGAGCTGAAGCAACAGTTCCTACTATGGTAGTCTGTTCCTCTCCAGATACTAGGGCTGAAGAGAAAGAGTGAATCAACAAAAAAAGAAAAAGAAAAAAGAAAAGAAAATGAGATTGTAATTTTCTAATGGTTTCTAAAACTAGTAATTACTAATGTTATATTTCTTATTTAACTGATTCTTCAGCACATTTTCTTGGAAGGAAGTATCATTAAACTCAATGAGTCTTACTTCTGAATCAGTGTAAATATGATTTTATTGCTAATATCTGTGCACCATCCCTTGAAAAGAAAGAAAGAAGAAAAGAGAGGGGACCATGGTCAGTTATGCTATTTAGATATAATTGACCAATGGTAGCTAGTGGCTTCTTCTGACAGTGGATGAATGAATCTGCTCTGGATTTTGTTCTGAACGTTAAAAGGTGCTATGAAATATCCTGAGCTTTATCCCCCAAATAAGTTCAGCATTGTGTATATCTCATTTAAAGTATAGGTTAAAACCTGGAATGGCTTTGTTATCCCACTGAAAAGAGAGGCAGCTGCTGTTGTTGCATTTCATTCTCATTTCAACTAAAATGTCTTTGGAGGAGTTGCATGAAAGAAATTACACACACCTGAAAAGACAGTGTTACTGTATTTCTAGCCCGGACTTGTGGCATATTAGATATCATTTTGATATCAATAATTCGGTCTTCTTTACCTATTCCACTCCACATGCTGCGAGGTCCCCGGACAAGCTCACATACAGGCATGGCCACTAATCGCTGTAATATTCCACACAAATACAGGCAGGCCAGAAATAGCCGTCCCACTGCTTCAGGAGACCTCAAGGCACGTACCACATTATGTATGCACACAACTTACAAAGAACTCCCTACCCTGAGCAGGCAGCTTGATGAGCCAAATACTCAACTGTCAAGCACTCTGCATTTGCGTACTGGCTACTCTACTGACAATTCAGACTTAACTCAATCATGCTAAATTCTGACCTTTCAGAGGCTTTGTCTCCAGCCCGAAATTCATTGTTTTCCCCAAGTACGGACTAGCCTACGGCCATATTTTCCTCTATAAGAACCCCTGACTTTGAGAGCTTCCTCGGATCGCTCCCAACTTCCATACCGCCTTGCTGCCGCTTTGCTTGGTGAGCCTTCCCCTCAGTTCCACATACTGAGAACCTTCATATCCACGAACTCTGTCTTCAGACTATCCAGGCTTCAGGACAGGTGCAGTATTTCCCATACCAAAAACCTCCTCTAAAAATCCTTCTATCCAGCTCCAACCTTTATTTCTCTAGTTATCTGTGTGAGTGTGTTGCATACACTTGATTGCATTTTAATAAAAACCACAATTGTTATTTCACTTCTGTTTGTTCCTTGACTCGGCCTGACCCCATAGACATTGGGTAAGAGATCTCGCTCCGTTGCCCTGCCTCTCACAGTGCTAACTTGTGCTCTTTACTAATTTCCCCAACTTGTATAATTTGGAGAGCATTTAGGTGTCCCTCATGGGACCCCCAGAAATCAGGGTAACAACAGAAAGAGAATGACGTGTTTGGAAGTAGGGTTGCATGAACTGGCATACAGTGTGTCTCCATTATTAGCCTGTTTCAATCATTGCTTTTTCTTTGAGGGATTTTTCATGTTGTTGTGTGCCTTCAAGTCATTTCTGACTTTTGGCAACCCTATGATGGACCTATCATAGGATTTTCTTGGCAAGATTTTTTCACAGGGAGTTTGCCATGACTTTTCTTTGTGGCTGAGAGAGTGTGACTTGCTCAAGGTTGCCCAGTGGGTTTCCATGGCTGAGCAGTGATTCGAACCCTGGTCTCCCAGTGTCCTAGGCCAATACTCAGACAACTACACCATGCTGGTTCTCATTTCATGCTGTACTTCTGGAATCATATAAACAGTTAGGGGAATGTTTCACTCAGACTGTAAAACTGTGGGTCTTTCTGAATGTTATAAAGAAGGCAACTTTTTTAAAAAAAAAATGATGGCAGTAATTTTGAATTGCTTAGAATTACAAAAGTGCTGCAAAGCAAGCTCATTGGAGATGACAGGAGAGAAGAGGAGAGAAACACTACTGCTATAATTTTAAACCTCTTCCATTCAGAGAATTTGGACCCAAATTTAATCAAAACAATATATCCAGTTTCAAGATGGGTGAAATGACCAAGGAAGTATCCTTGCCAATTTGATACAACCCTTCCTGGTCAGTGGGATTATTTGTGTGTAGATCAAAACGCTTCATTTGAACTAGCCTCATGTTTTCAAACTTCAAAGCAATTAAGAATGGAAGAAGTGACAAGTTGGCCATGGAAAGATTTTAGAGCTAGGTATTCCTGACAAGACTTGCTTAAAGATTGTCTATGCCTGTGGTCTTTCCTTGACAGACCTTGATCTACCATACTATCAATTTCAATAAAGAGACAGCTTCTCTCCACTCTTTGCACCTTGCTGCCTAACACACAAACAGATGTGAGGGATTTACAAAGCCGTCTTTTTCTTTCAAGGTAAAAATGGAGAGCTTATTTAAGATCCATCTTGAGAGTGACAGGTCTGGAAGACTTATGAAAGCTAGAAGATAGCACAGCTCCAAAAATAAACTGACTTAAGATAGATTCTACTGCACAGCAGGTGAACAAAATGAGATGTAAAACAATCCCAGACTTATGAAAGTGGGTTAAGAGAAGAGTGTAACATAAATGTTCCAGAATTGCTGAACCATTGGAGTGAAGCAACCTCTACTGTTTCAGTACCCCCTAAGAAAGGTGATGGAGAGTGAAAGAGACTGAAGAACATTAGTTCTACTTGGACAAAAGACATATATTTTTGCCTCTTTAAACAAATACCTTTATTCTGCCATGAAATGTTGGATAAAGGGCACTAGCATAGCCACTGTTGCTTTCTTTCCTTCCTGTGTCAGATGCCCCACAGATACAACAGTTTCAGAAGACCTGCTGTGTGCCCTCATTGGCCACACCTACAGAGCTTATAAAGCTGGAACATGTGGGCTTCCTGTTGAGAGACACCTCTATCACTGTAGTAACAGGTCAAACATACCATAAGAGGTCTGGCACTCATTCAGAAAAGAAATTAGTTCCTCACAGTTGATATTTTTAGAAACAATTCTTGATATTTTGCTTAGAGCTATTTCAGAAATGTCATAAAGGAAACTGGAAGTGGTACTTGAGGCTTTCAGCTCAGAGGAAAATATGCAGAATTAAACAGGGTGGGTAGGTGGGTGGGTCTGTCTGTCTGTCTTCCTTCTTTCTCTCCCAAAACTAACATGCACACATACATGTTTATATAAATCAACAAATCCTAAATGTTACCCCACCTTCATGAACTGCGAGCAGCATCTGCTCCCACTAGGGAACCAAAAAACGAGATCTGTCTTCTAAACTTTCCTCTGCTGCCACAAATCTGTATCAGTGGTTTATCATCTGTTTCTGGATGTGCATTTAATTAATTCCCATTCCCCAACTTTTTTTTCCTCATTATGTGCTTTTGCTTCCCAAATCTCTGTTTAGTTGCTGCTTTCCAACTTGTTTCTGAATGCTGGAGATGGAGATTCCTAGCACCCGTGTCCATGAGGTGGTGATGGGGTTGTATGAGGGTGAATGGAAGACAAGGGCAAAGTATAGTTTCGGATAAGAATTGTTACAGTATTGCAGCTTAGATGACAGCTAGGATGTGGTACAGTTTAGGGGCTGTATCCAGTCTTCGGACTACCCACTATTAGACAATGTCCTCCCAGCTCACCTGCCAAGAAAATCAACCTGGAGTGATAAGATCAGGGTCTCACTGCATTATGTAGTTATGTAGTCCCCCCTCCCCAACATGCTTAGCAGAAGGCCAGCAAGTCAGCCACTAAGCTGGGAAGTGGCCAATGGGCTTTACCCTGCTATCCCTTCTTAGAATCTCTCTCCCCTCTTAGGAGACTGGAGAAGCACACCCGTTCCCATAAATGGATCTGACTTAATGTCCACATCACTTCTCAAAAAAGTTCTGTCAAACAGAGATAAACCAAAATGAATAAAGTCAGCATATTTTCACTGAGAATATGAAAACCTGGCAGTGGGAAGACAATCTTTCTTTCCTGGCTGCAACATGGCAGGAGGATAGTGCTGGGAGCCTCCTACCTCAAGCCATTGCTTGGGCATTTGGAGATATCCCAACATGGAAAAATGTGTTTCATAGCTGGCAATAGTCTCACAAACTGGCCATAACTGGAAATATGTTCCACCAGTGTTCCAACAGAATCTCAGCCAATGTCTACTGGATCACTCCTAGCCATTTGCTTATTGATTAGAGAATCAGGAATTACCTTTGAGAAGCCATGTTGATTCTTTTTCACCAGGGTTTGCTACTCTCTGTGCTTGATGCTTTTACCCTTGATAACATTTTCTACCAATATATTTGGTATAGAGTCAGCATAATTTAATGGTTTGAACGTTGAACTAGGACACTGGGACACCAGAGTTTGAATCCTTGCTCAGCCATGGAAACTCACCGGGTGATCTTGGACAAGTCACACTCTCTCAGCTTCAGAAGAAGGCAAAGGCTAACTATCTCTGAAAAAAAATATGTCAAATCTTGTAGTAATTTCTGTTTAGGATCTCCATGAGTCAAAAATATCTTGAAGGCACACAACAACAAAATATAGCACAGATGTTAATTTAACTAGCTGATAGTTTCCTGGCTGTCCCCTGGATGCCTTTATAAATAATTGGTGCTGCATTCACTGTTCTCAAATCTGGTGCAGTGGCTGATCTCAGGGACATGTTGCACATTTTAGTCAGAAGACCAATGATTTCTGAGTTCTTTTATGAACTCTCAGGTGACACCAACTGAGGATAGTGTTTCATTTATTTGCAATTTGTCACTGAGCTCTGAGACTTTCTTTTTTGACACTGCTGCCTCCTTTATCTCCCCACTGTATCATACTGGAAACATTTGTTTGAACATTTCAATTTCCCCTATATATTTAGCAGTGAAAGCAAATGAACATAATTCATTCAGCTTCTATGCTATCTGAGAGCCAGTGTGGTTTAGTGGTTTGCCACTATGATTCTAGAGACAATGGTTCTAATCCCTGCTCAGCCACTGGGTGACTTTGGAAAGCCACACACTCTCAGCCTCAGAGAAAGGCAATGACAAATTCCTCTGAAGAAATCTTGCCAAAAAAACTCTGTGATAGGTTTACTCTGAGAGCATCATAAGTCAGAAACAAGTTAAAGCAACAACTATGGCTCTTTCCGCACCGGGCTATTAAAACAGTGCAGAGCGACCTCTGATGGAGGTCTTCTGCACCGTGAAGTGGACTGGGGCAGACTACTTTTTGTAGTTCAGAACTGGTCGTGCTTTGTGCTTTTTAAAAACCTCTTTTAAGAAGTTTTTAAAAAGCATGGAGCGTGCGACTCCGTGTCGCTCCATCGCCGCGCTCTGGTGCAGATTTGCAGGCGTGCACTAGTGTGTGCCTGCAGATCTGCCGGGGGCAGGCTTTAGGCTGGCGAGCTTCTCCGGTTGGTGGAGAGCCTCCACCAACCAGAAGCCGCCATTTTGGACACTGGAGCAGTGCGGAGCAACGAGCTCGCACTGCTACTCATCCTGATGGACTCGCCCAGACGCTGAAGAAATCCAGTGAGTCCCATTTTTGCGCGGTTCCTTTCCCACGTGCGGAAAGGGCCATAGTGATGTCTTTCTCCTCAGTATTTAGATCCTGATGCATTTAAATAATTATTTATGAGCAATAAGCAACTCAAAATCTTTTTCTGCATCTTAATTTTTTGATTGCATTTCCTTTACACAAGTACTTTTTAGTTCACCTCAATTGGGCAATACTTCCAGTCTCTGAAGGAATTCATATTATCTCTAATTGCATCCATCATATTGCTTACTAGCCATGTGGGTGACATTTTTTATTTTATACTTCCCTTTCTGGCCTGTGGTATGCATCATAGCTCAACTCCTGGAACTTTCCCAGTTACATATAAATTAAATTTTGTCACTCTTGTCATTCAGTTCAGATGTGTTCACATCTTGCACTAGTTTGTGGGCAATACCGTTTTGGATTAAATCCAGGTTCCTCTTCCCACTGGTCAGCTGCTTTGGGACAGTTATTTACAATATCTAGATATTTTATCTTTGTTATGATCAAGCATGTATTTATCCAGTCATTATGAAGATTGTTAAAGTTATCTATTATTGCAACATTCTCGCTCTCAGATGCCTTCCTAATTTCATTGCTCATCTCCAATTCTGTATAATTTTGGTTAGATGGATGAC
The DNA here is from genome assembly GCA_948472985.1 of Iguana delicatissima. Classification (NCBI taxonomy): domain Eukaryota; kingdom Metazoa; phylum Chordata; class Lepidosauria; order Squamata; family Iguanidae; genus Iguana; species Iguana delicatissima. The sequence goes on along the minus strand of CAOKZL010000599.1, from coordinate 56,188 downwards.
AGCACATTCCTTTCAATAAGCTACTTTGGAAATTACTGAACTCCTGTTCAAACTAATCAAACTCATGTTTCTATTTGTCTTTATGTGTTGCTTAATCTTGTCTGTCATACTGAAATCCACCACAATCTGCTCAATGAAATCGAAAAAAAGGATCCTGAAAACAGAGTGATTTACTAGTATAACATGATTTAGAGGCCTTTTTGAACTCCTAAATGTAACAAAATGTTTCCAAAAAGTAAGCTTTTAGATTTTGCTGAACCCCCATACATTCTGTTTGTCCCCCAGTGAACAATCCTGAAAAAAAAAATTTCTTTTTTATAGTATTCCAACAATTTGTTTGTCTAGTTATTTGCATTTGGATTTTGGTACTCTTGTGGGTCAAAAGGGTAAACCAGCAAGAGGTAGCGCTACTCAGCCATGCAAAATGTGTTTGCCAGCAAAGTGGTAAAATGAACAGTCCAGGTACACATAGCCAATTTAAGCATTACAGAGCTAGTGTAATTAAACATTGTGGAATAGCTGCAAATGAGAGAGCTTGATGGCAGTTCTTTTGAAAGAAAATTACATTAATCTGCATTCATGGTCATGAAGGCATATGTTTCTGTTGCATCATTCCAAACTAAACAAGAGCATGAGCTATGCAAATAGAGAAAAGACTTTAAAAAAAATATTTAATAATACCAATCTCACAGTGAAAATAATACAATAAGTATAGAGTTTAAATACAAAGTTATAAAGAAAACATTTGACAAGTAAATCATTAGAACTGTCATACCCTATCGTCAGATCCTTTATATGTGTACCTCGATAATATACTCAAACATTAACAACAACAACAACAACAACACAATCCTTTGCAAATCTTCCTTCTTGATACCTTATCAATTTTATCTATCTAGCTACTAGTCATTCTTCCATTTTTCTTTTCTATTTTCCCTCTATGCCAGCTTCACAAATGTTAGGATTCATTCATACCTTTACTCACTGTATGCTGATTTTTTTTTATGACAGATTTTGCTAGTGGCCCATTTAGATTCCAGGCTTATTATCAACTAGGCACTGTTGAAATTATTGGTAAACTATAGGTTCTTCAGCCCTGAATTAACAGGTTTGTCAAAATGTGTATTCAAATGTGACCTGCACATATGCTGCTAAACTGTTCAAAAATCTAAAATCTATGATAATGTTCTCTGGGAGGGTATTAAAAAATAAGCTGTATCATACTGTGTGATAATATCATCATGTATGATATTGCTCTGTAATAATGGATTCTACTTCTCCACATACTACATGGTATCAAGAATCTAGATGTATCAGCAGGGCATCAGATCCTTTATTGCCTGAGTTTCTTCTGTTGCATGCAATTTCAGTGCTGAAGGATCAGTCCTTTCCTCTGCGCCTCAGACTTAACCATTATATGGAGGAAAAAGAACCCCAATAATGTAGTCCTGTTGGGCATGAGAGATATTTCACTTGGCTTCAAAATTCACCATGATATTAGAGTCAAACTAAATTAATATCATTCATATGATTACCAATTTTTGAAAGTTCTTTTTTTTCAGGCTAATTTGATAGACATAATTGGGTTAGGATTTGTTTTGTTTAAGAAACTTCAGTCTTTCTATCAAGTCTTAATAAGGGTGGAAAATTGCTTGGAGGACCAAAAAAAATCAAAAGCTTCCCCTCCCCCTCAAAGGTGACATTATGCCAGTTTTTGCACCTCATCATATTCATTAGTATATGAAATTTCTGGGAAAAAAACCCTGAAATGATTTTTTTTTGAGAAATTTGTGTGTGAGAGAGCACATGTCAAAACATTATACTTCAAATAAATAAACAAAATGAATTATTTTTATCTCAAAAAAAAAAAAAAAAAACCTTCATGGGATTTTAATTATCCCCAAAAGAGAAAAAAATAGCTCTCAATGTTGAAATCTTCAGTGATGAAGATTAAGTAGTACGGGGGCGGGAGGATTCTTTATATCTTTAGTGTCAATAGAGATTTGGTCATATCTTCTATTTTTACTCTTTAATAGGTTAAAGAATGCTTCTCACCCATATCAGATACCTTTCTGTATTGTGCCCTTATCCATATTCAAGTTTAGATAGATAGATAGATAGATAGATAGATAGATAGATAGATAGATAGATAGATAGATATGTAATTGCAAACTGCACATATGATATCATATCTAGCCTGGCCCCATGAAAACATGATTCTCTGAAAGCCCAATCCATTCAAAACTTGGGACCACCTGCATGTACAATATGGTGCTGCAGCAAGTGTTGTTAGCATAGTACAATACCAATAGTCTAGTATTTTAGTACCATTATACTGCATGACAGGCTATTCTTGCTATAACCAGAAATGCTTAAATACATTTAGCAATTCAAAATGAAATCAAAACAGCATATTTTTAGCAGAGAAAGAAACAAAACTGTTCTGTTTTCTATGGCTGCCTTATTCACAGATTATAACTATAGGGAAAATAATTTCCAGAGCAAACACCCCCAACACAGCTGTCAGATATAATATATTCATCACGAGTATTTTTGTGGATGAGGGGCCTAGCAGGTGGCTACAAAGATGTTTGAATCATAAAGGCAAATCACATGTATCAAATCATATAATTGGCCTTTCTACATATTTTGAAATTATTTTATTATTGAGAACACAAAAATGTGATTAATGACTGGATTAAAATGAATTTTCTTATTCAGTTACAGTAATTATTTTCTAATTAGCCTGGATCCCAGATGCAAAAATAAAATAGGCATTGGAGAAAAAAAAAATCTGCCATCTGTGCCTTGACATTATTTGCAGGACACATTGCAAAGGTAGGAGAAGTCTGGTTCAGGAGGGCAGAAAGATTGTAATAGTTTAGACCATTCTTGACATAGTGTGACCTATCAGTCCTAACCTAGCCTAACCATCACACATAGTGACTTACCAGAGGCCATTTCCGCACGAGGCGAGGGAGTCACTCTGTGCCGTTAGTTACCACTTCTTTTGGGTCTGCAGTAACGTGGACTCTCCCTTAAGCCCTTCCGCAGGGTTCCTCCATTTGGTCCAGGGTGAATTGGAGCAATGCAAGGTCTTAGTTCCGCACTGCTCCAGCTGACAAAATGGCGGCTTCCAGTTGTTTCCGGGTCCGGACCAACCGCTGAAGCTCACCACGCCTACAGCCTTCCCTCCACAGATCTCAGGCTCGCATTGGTGCAAACCTGTGCATCTGCACAAGTAAGCAGGAACACAATGGCACGCTCCGAAAAATAAAAGACTGGTTTTCTTCTGTTCCTCAAAAAGCGTGCTGGAAGACCACTTGGAGGCATTTCGGAGTGGACTGAGGTGCAGAACTAAGGTAACCAGTCCAGACCTAGTCCACTCCAAGATGCAGATGACCTCCGTGATAGGACACACTGGCATGTTCTAATTTCCTTGTGCGGAAAGGGCCAGAGACTTAGACCATTTCCACATGACAATACTCTTCTGCATCATTGTGCTGCAATCCCAGTCCGGAACAGAGTGTGTCAGCAACGGTTCCCTCCCCATCTCACCTGCAGAAGGGAGTGTGATGGCACCACCACTGCCTTCTGTACAATAGCCAGACATTTTCTATTGCTGCCCTATGGGAAGAAGTGTCACCATCGTCCTTCCACATGGCTGGGAAACTTAGGAGTGCTGCGCAACTGCAAGTGCAAAATGGATGTCCTTCTGTTTTGCGAAAATTGTGTGAGCATGATGCTTGGGGATGGGACGGCAATAGGCCAGCAATGATGTTGTGCAGAAGCACAACTTGCCAACTACTGGCATCCTGTCCCAAAAGTGGCTTAGCCTCATTGTGTGGAAATGGCCTTATTTAGCTATTTATCTCTTTTATTATATTTACATATTTATATTCCATCACCCATCCAAGGAACTCTAGGGGACATAAATGGTCTTCCTTATTTTTATGTTTACAATAACCTAGTAAGCTGAGAGATGGGGATTCTAAGTGAGTTTCAATGTAACTCTGTGAGCTGCACTGTTGAAAGGGAACTAGAACCTGCATTCCTACTCTTCTAGTCCTAGCCTAGCTTTATAACAACTGGAACAAGTTTTGCTGCCTGCAGGGGAATAAGATTAAAATTGCTCAGTATCAAACAGACAACAATATATGATCAGTAGGTCAGTTTTTTGGGGGAGAAGTATTTTTTGTTTCAGACCCAGCCATGTTGCCTCATATATGACGTACATAATTGTAGCTAAGGCTATAGCATGAAACTATTGACAGCTGTGTCACTGTTTCGGACCATTTGTGGTACACTAGAAACAACTGTGTGTGATGCAGAGAGAAGCAAGGAGAGCCTTATATTGTCAGATCATTGAGCCATCTAGCTTGTTATGGTCTACCTTAATTGGTAGCAATTCTATGGGGCTTTAGATATGGGGAGTCTTTTCCAGTCTTATCTGGAGATATCAGAGACTGACTCTGAGACTTTTGGCAAGCAAAACATGAATCCCTCCTTTGAGCTATTACTCTTCCCCAACAGTGTTCCACCTCTCCAGGAATTTTTGGTCAAAAGTGGTATAAAAGTAAAGTGTTACACACAGAGCTCAGAGCTGTTATTGATAGTTTGCCTAAAGCAACATTTTGAGGTAAATTTGGAAATACCTGCTCAGGCAAACCATTTTGAAAGAAGGCTACAAGAAGCCATGTTTCGTACCATACTGTGCCTGTAGCAACATGGGTAGCAAATACTATGGGCCTTTCCATATTACACTGTTATAGTGCTATTATGGAATCCTATGGAATCCTTGGGTTTGCAGTTTAGGGAGGGACATTTAGAATTCTCAGCCAGAGAGCTCTGTGGCCTCAGTAAACTACAAACCCCACAATTCCACAGGATGGTAAAAGTGGAACAGTAGTACTATAACTGTGTTGTGCAGAAAGGATCTATGTTTCTTGCTCCCTCAACATTACATTCAAGTAATTCTGACAGAAACAAAAAGGTCTTCCAACAGAACAGCAAAATATTTATGTGAATTATCTGCAATACTTGTCAGATAATATGGAGACGATATTTTGGTGACATGATACTGGCTAGGCAGCAAATGTCATTGTCTCTTTTTAAAAAGCCCTTTGTCATTTCCAACAAGGGAAAAAAAATATCCTCAGTCCTTACTGGCTTTTTCATATATTCAATAAATGGCATCCATCCAGAATTTTGAGAGTATTTGGCACTGGCTACACGAGGCAGAGAAATGGGAACTAGCAGTCCTATGTTACTACTCCTATTGATATAGTGACATTTTCTGTTTGTTGCATTATTAACAGAAATTAAAGGTAACCACCCACTCCAAACATACAATAAAGCTATTAACTTCTTGACCTCTGCACCAACAGACTAGACAGCAATATTGGATAGAAAATATAGTCATTTACCAACCAGCCTAAAGTTACCATAGGAAACAAATCAAAACAAAACCCATGAAACAACAGAGTGCAATGCCAATGTCCCATTAGAGCTGTCAGATCAATATAAGAAATGAAAAGACTCTCAGCTTCCATTCCACTGAAAGAAGCTTAAAACTGACCTGCTGCAAATAGATCAGTTCTATAATGGAGACTTTTCACTCCTCTTCACTGAAAAAAAGAAGAAAGAAAGGGAAAAAAGGGGGGAGAACAGGAGGGAAGAAAGCTATTAAATTTATATCAAGTGTTTTCTTTTTTTAAAAAATACTTTTCATTTGTAAGTCCCAATGAAAGTAAGAGTCTAAGATGTAATTGCCCTGAGTGACAGTTGTGATGGGGTTATGCCACGATGACAAGGTGGGCTGAAGTGTATCTAGTTTAGGAGCTGATATTTCCAGTCTCCTGCTGAAGATCGTCCAAAAGAAATAGGTTTCCATTTGCCATTGCTTTTATTAATCACTTGTCTTTTAAGGTAATGATCTTGAGTTTCTAGTTGTATGGAACACTGAAAAGAAAAAACAAGATGTCATTCAATGCTCAAAGACAAAACATATTCATTCTTGAATAAATGAATACAGTACATTCTCTAACTACTTGAATAATGTACGCATGTCACCTGTTTACTAAAGGTAATTGGAAAAGGTTGGTGTTCGAATGATTAAACAAGAAGGCTCAAGACAATACATCTCCTAGAGAAATTTACTGTAACTTGGAATGGAAAAGGCTTTCCTTCAGTCCTAAGTCACAACAAACTAAAGATGATAAGACGTTAAATAAAGACACAATTAAATATATTAACATTAATATAGTACAGCACGATAAGATTTAAAACATGGCAGTGACAAAAAAATAAATAAATAAAGCTCCCCCACCCGACAAATGATCTTTCTGCAAAGCTTCTAAAGTGTGGAAAGCCTGCTTTTTTAAAGAGAGGAAAAAAAGTTTGTTCCTTACACTTGGGAAATTATGTAGCAAAATGCACACAAGTTCCTGTGAGAGAAACACACACAAACACACACACACAGAGTGAGGGAGGGAGGGAGACTTGCTGGCTGATATGAAACAATAGCAGAAAGAGAAAGCAGCTGGAATTTGCAGAAATTGAATGAAACTGAATCTGGGAGATTTTCATATTCCAAATTACCACTCAACAATTTTTTCTCACTACACTTTTTCCCATTCCTCTAGCAAGAAGTTGGTAGTAATGGATTAATTTTATTGCTTTCTCTTTGATTTTTTTTTTTTTTAAAGAAACAAGACTGATACTCTTTCATCTCTGAAAACAAATGTGTAAGTTTGGAAAAGTTGTTAGTACTCCTTAACCTCCCAGCCAAATACACTGGCAAAATGGAGAGGATCAAGCTTGGAGAAGATCAAGTGGATCCTTTTCAAACTTTGGAGTGGATCAAGTATGATCTACCTTCATAGCTGTGAAATATGAGATGTTTGTCAGGAAAAAAAAAAGACAAGGAGTGTCAACCTTAATTAAGTACTGAAAATGGTAAATACAGAGAAATTCACACTCAGACTTTTGAGACCTAACTTGTGAAAGAAAGGAGAGGTTAATTAATTTCACATTCTCTATATGTATGTGCCTTCAAATTTCCTGTAAGCTAATCATGACCCCATGAATTCCATAGTGTTTTCTCAGGCAAGGAATACTCAAAGATGTTTTTCCCAGTTTCTTCCTCTGAAATATATTCTACAGCACCTGATCTTTGTTGAAAGTCCTCCATCCAAGTGTTAACCAAGGCTAACCCTGCTTAGGTTCCAAGATCAGATGAGATCTGGTTCTTTTAGAATACTTCATATTCTGTTTGTTTTTTTTAAGGAAAAAAAAATCTCGGGTACTTGCTGTCTTGCTTATGAAAACACCTACAGATTTTGATAAGTTCTTATGGGAAAAAATGATTCAAACGACATTTTCACCAGACCCTAGTAACTGGCTGTTGTTACTTGGAAGTTATTAAGGAGGAGAAAAAGAGATATTAAAGTTGTATCACTGTGTGAATATACTTAGATGTTACAGAACCAGTTCTGGAAACTTGAGAGCCACTGTGGTGTAGTGGTTTGAGTGCTGGACTGGGACTAGGATTCAAATTCCAGTATGGAAACATATTTGGTAACCTTGGGCAAGTCACAGGGGACTTTCCGCACTACACTGTTATAGTGCTATTATTCCACTTTCAACATCCTGTGGCATTCTGTTTCGCTTTTGCTTTTTGTTTTGTTTTGTTTTTTTAATTTACTGAGGCCAAAGAGATCTCTGGCTGAGAATTCTAAATGCCCCTGCCTAAAACGCCAGGATTCCATAGGATGTGGAAAGTGGAATAAAAGCACTATAACAGTGTAGTGTGGAAAGGCCCACACTCTCTCAGCCTCAGGGAAAGCAAAGGAATACTCCTCTGAATAAACTGTGCCAAGAAAACCCCATGAAAAATTCTCCTTAGAGTCACCATAACTCAGAAATGACTTGAAGGCACACAACAACAATTTTGAAAACCTTCCCATAGAAATGCCACTGTCTATAGTACCTCCAGTGTACCATGTAGCTCAGCTTCAAAATTGTTTCAATTCAGTCAGAGTCAGTGGGATTTAAGCAATTCATCTCTGCATTGGACTATAGACGTTAGGCTAAATCCAAACTAAATTAGCCATTGTTAGGGCCCAAAGACATCAATGTGACATTACAGTCATTGTGAATGAAGTCCCACTGATTTTTAGTAGGAATTAAATTAAACTAAAATGATCTGGATTTAACCCTTTGTTGATAAAATTCTGACATACATTGCCATACATCTTGTCATCTTCTGATTGACAAAATGTCTTTGTCAATCAGCTTATGACAGAATGAGAACGACATTTGATGTTTTCTCCATGGAAAAAATTATTTATACATTTATATTATAATATAGATTCTTTTAAATTGATACAATAATTGGCTTGCCATTGTTGTGTTTGCTTTTCATCCTGAAGCTCTTTCACTTCCTCTCTGCACCAAAAGTTCTCTATATAATTTAAAGAGGTAATGCATCTCAAATGAAAGGTGGAAAAGAATCTGCAAATGACTCCAAGCAACGTATTTTAAGGGAGAAAAACAGCAAAGTTCCTCACATTCTCAATCTGTCAGCATTTTTAGTGCCAATTCATATAACCAAACTGATGCAGCAGGAGGTGTGCTGAATAGATCCAAGCAGAATTTAGTATGTAGCAAAGAGGTCTTCACCAGATGCACAGTTTACCACTCAAGCTGCATTGCTCATTCAAATCTTTTTGCCTGGCATCTATCAGTTTGTGAGTCACCAATCTTTATCTTTATCTTGATCTTACAGTTCCTCAAATCATAACAAGATTGGAAATATGTCTTGCATTTTAAGACACTGATAAGTGGTACAGAAGTCTTATTTGGAATTTCCTCTTTCAGGGAATACATTGCTAAAAGAATGTATAAGCTAAAGACCTCTCTTAGGCCATTTCCGCACGACACTCTTACAGCGCGATTATTCCACTTTCAACATCCTATGGAATCCTGGGGTTTGCAGTTTCAGGAGGGGCCACCTGGCCCCTCCCGAAACTGCAAACCTCAGGTCCATAGGATGTGAAAGTGGAATAATCACGCTGTAAGAGTGCCGTGAGGAAATGGCCTTAGATCAGTGGTTCTCAACCTGTGGGTCCCCAGATGTTTGTGGACTTCAGCTCCCAGAAGCCCCAGCCACTATGGTCAATGCTCAAGGCTTCTGGGAGCTGAAGTCTAGAAACATCTGGGGACCCACAGGTTGAGAACCACTGCCTTAGATGGAATGAATTCTCACAAGATGTGCTTGTCAATGAAATCAGACAAGTCCTTGAGCAATCATGATGACATTTAAAGAATTATTTTCAATTCATAAAGCAAGGCCACACAGATTGTATAGCATGCTGGATGCAGTTTCAAGCTGCTGCATCTTCAAAGTGAATCACTGATCAAAGCAAGTCATGGTATGCACAGGAAATGATAAATGAGTCCACCTGAAAAGTACATGGCTAAGTGAATAATACGCTCACCATTATCACTATTTTTCTGGAATCAGCTAAATTTCTATAAATAGTTGTCATTTTTTTCACAAAAGCATAAGAGTTTCAGGTATATTCCCGGTGACCTCATTTCAAAGGGAACAAAATGAGGATGTGATCAACTCTTGCATTGAAACAAATGGAGATTTTAGATCAGTAACATTAGTAACTTAGCTAATGCTGTTTTTCTAGATAAGGTTCACGACTTTACAGAAACAAGGAGTAGATTCTATCATGTATTCAAGGAGTGGGGTTAGTTTTGCATTAAAGTCTGGTGTCTCTGATATAACCAAGCTGGTAAATCCCCTCTGGGGTTTAGTCCAAACTTTAAAGCAACTCCTCCAAATGCTGAATACCACCTACAAAATAGCATGTGTGCATCTGATCTAGATCAATACTATGATATGCCTAAACTTCTTCCAGCCTCTTCTCAAACACCTGAAATCAGGCATACACTTACCACACATGGAGACTAAAAGAGAAAAGGAGAAATTGATACTAATTCAGGGGTTATTTTTAACATCCCTCCCAGATTGCAGAGGTGGTAAAGAGGAAAGGGGAATTTCAAACCTCTGCCATCTGTTCTCAGTGTGCCCTATCCAATCAGATCCCCTCATCTTTATTTAGGAGGGGAAAAAATCGTATTCATCTGAGATGAGTACACTGTTTTCCAGTATCATGGCTGAGAACAGCTTACCAATATGTAAAAATGACACACCAATTTCACAACAAGGAACAAAGAATCACACTTAAAATACAGGCAAACAAAAACAGATCTTCTACAACAAAGGCTTATCTAACCAGTTAGATTTTCCCCTGTCTAAACAGCCAAGCATTTTCCTATTTCCCACATGTTAAGAATACGGACCTTATCACACAGGGCCCCTCTCTTGCTCCAATTATGAGGTCTCTAAAAGTACTGTGCTGTTGTGATTGCTGTCTTTCCTCGAGTTGCCAAAATCTTGTCACATACAGTTGTTTTAACCATTACCTCCTCCAACATTATCGTTGTCCCTTGTCATTAATTTTTTTTCTAGGAAGTGTCTGGGAAGGATGGGAGGAGAGCACAAGTGTGCAGCCTCCCACTGGGTGCAGCACCAATCAAAGCCAGCTGGGGGCTCTCCTCTCACTTCTCCTCCTTCCTTCTCATGTTTTGCATTCATGGCTTTGTGGAAGGAAGTTCAGGCATTTTTCTCTACATGGTTGGGGAGGAGCAGGAAATTAAAGCTAAGCTCTCATGTTCTCTCTCTTGTATTTCTCTTCCACCCTGATCATACTGCAGCAAGGGTGTGGGTGTGTGTATATGTGAACGAGAAGAGAGAGAATGAGGCATTTCCATGCCATGTCATTGTACTGTTGTAGCAACAGACATTCCAGAAAGCGGCTGGTTCTTCCACCCAAAGCACATACCCACTGACCACTCCAAATTGGCATAATAGAACAACTGGACTTTCACACAGGAAATCATAGTGTGTCAGAAGTGAGAAAAGGGGTCAATAATGGATTCACTTTTAAAATTGTCTCCCACGGGATAACAACTAAAGATTGCCATTCAGAGGTCCAAGAGAGAAAGTCCCGGTAGGCTGTAGTTTTCTGCAACTAGTTTTTCAGTATTTTTATGTCAATTTATCCTCCAGGATAGTAACTAGCCTGTTACAGGACTGGTTAGTGTCTATGTTCTTTCCTAAACCTGGAGATATCAGTGATTGAATATTCAGCCTTATCCTTACAAAACATATCCTCTCCTACTAAATTAGACTCACTTCTCCTCATGAAGGGAAGGAGAACCTCCAGCTGATGAACCGAATGCAGTCTGTGCAAGAAAGGGACCTCATCTGGGTGCAAGCTTCTTTTCTGCTGTTTAAAGCATAAAAGAGTCTTGCATGAACTAATAATTGGTTTTCAGACAGGGAAAGGTTTGAAAGGAACTGAAGTTGCCATATGCAGAGCTGTTTCAAGGAATTGAGCTGTGATCTGCAGCCAGAAAAAAGGGTTTTAATGGGACTTAATCCTGAGAAGACATGCATAGAAGTGACCTGTACTTTATCTACTTGGTTCCCACCACCACATTCTCTCTCTCTTCCTCTCTCTCTTTCTCACACACAGCTCTATGTTCTTAACCTTGAAACCTATGAGAACATCATTCTCCAACATCCTTCCTAAACGGGACTGTGATTATTAGATACACTCCCCCGAAAAAATCTGCTACTTCTTCAAAAACAGATTAATCATTCTTACCTATTAGACAGATATTAACATTTTACAAAATAGGAAAACTCATGGCAATATTTTTAAGCAATATTCAATTTAATATGAATAATGAATGCAATTATCCAAATGGTTCCCACAGTTATACAAATATTTGTTTTACTATTTTTGATATATACAGACCTTCCCAGAATAGGGATGAAAACTAGCTTGCTCAGATAAAAGTTGTCACTTTGCTTGTTTTATCTGAGGCTCACTTGACACATGATAGCATTTAGGAACAGACAAATTGGAAGTAGGGAGTTGAAATCAACCTTCTTACCCTCATAGGATGGAATCCCAACCTGTCTCCTTTTCACCTGCTGCTTGCTATGTCTAAATAGATGTTAATTAGTAAAACTTCTGAGCTCCTTTTCCACTGCAAATGTTCTTAGATCTTTGTCCTACTTAGGGTGCCTTAAGCCTTATACTATTTTATTAAGATTGCCCTGCAGTATCAATGGAATGTTATTAACTCACCATCAGTAGAATGCTATACTCTCTTTTGAACAACCTGTGCATTCTTTTATTAGACTTTTTTTTAGACCTCTTCAGAAGGGTTGGGTGTTTTTCAGAGGAGAGTGCATGTTACTGATTCATCTAAGACCTTGACATAGAAATCTCCTTGAAAAAGCAGACTCCACTTATTACTACCATTTTTGCTGAACTGCAGCTAATTTATAAAATACAACCTACACAACACTTGAGCCACCAAGCTGAATGCAGCCCACATGCTCTGTGTGGAGACCCACTAGGGGTTTAGAAAACCTACAATTTTTTTGCTACTTACCTGGAAATGACAAAGGTAGTTTTCAAACACATGACAGGTTACAATATCTGGCTGGTGGGTTCAGTTCAGTATGTTTCATGTTGTGCAGGTTTGTTGGAAAATCACTATCGAATATGAAACTTAGGCTTAAAAGAGAATCATTCCCTCAAAGCAACAAGCTTCATGTATTGACTGCCCACAAAGAACAGTAATTAGTGAAAGTGATATAAACAGAACTGCCAAGGAAGCAGGAAACAAATGGGACCTTGTTGATAAAGGTCTTCTGCTTTAAGGGCAGTTGTCTTTAAAAATAAGGGAAAAGCTTTTTTTCTCCCCTCCAACTTGGATACAGAAGAATCCACTGGGCCAACCAACTTGACCAAAGAACAACTCTGGACCCATCAAAATTCACTGGGTTTGTTCTTGTTTACACACCCAAGATATGTTCTCAGGTCTATCATCTGACCGGTCCAGTTATTAGGATTTTATTGTGATAGTTTTTATTAAAGAGTTGACAAACCTAACAGAAAATGGCTACAATTATTGCAGACAACTGTGACCAAAAGGAAAAGAAGGGTGTCCTTTGAAGATTTCAGAGCCCAAACAGGATCATACATTAGAATGTGACCCTTCAAATCCTAGATCCTAAGCCATGAGATTTGTTGTGCAGAGAAGAATAGCAAAATGGACAGTTCAGACGATCACAAGTTTAAGAATACTTGTGAATACTGTAAGTGTTTTAGAGTGCAATGCAATCAGTGCTCTGACTTTAATTGTGTTGATTCCAGCCAGTCAGAGTCTGGGCATAGGTGAACCGTGGTTGAGGGAAACAAAGTTTACTGGGAGACAAGGACATCTTCCTAGGAGAAGGGAGCAGAGCATGAGTTGAAACAGTTTGATGTCAGAAGCCAGATCTAAGAGTTCAGCAGTAAACAGACCCATAAAAGAATTTGAGAGTACTAAGCCAATCTGAGAGTCTAAAACAGCAATACAGGCTTTAGAGCAGAGGTTAACCAGGATATGGGTGATTTCTAGTACTCGTGATCAGAGCTGCTGCATAGTATGTAACACTGACATCTCCCACCTATACCCAGCTTCCCAACTGTACTTAGTTAGATTATCAGATGGACTGCTTCCAAGAAGAACTCTCCTGTAGCTACACACTGCATTTAAAGGGAGACATCTGTTCTAGACACTTTGTCCATGCCTTTCTCAGGGGTTGGGTGGATCTTCATTCTCCTGTTAACAAAATAGAAGATGGCCCTGCAGCTAACAGAATGGGTATCTACTAAGTTCCCTTCCTTCCTTTCTGTCAAGGTAAGTCTGACTCCTCATTTGATAAATAGTCTGGGCAGGAGAGTAGACCATGCCATCCTGTAAATGCATACTTCATAAATCCTGTAGAGTTAAAGGGACTAAATTCCATGTCATTGTGTTTAGCATTATAGCCTATTATATTATATTATATTATATTATATTATATTATATTATATTATATTATATTCTTTTTAAGTCTACTGTAATGCATTCTCTGTAGGACTGCTGTTAAAAAGTGTCCAACAGCTATAGCTAGTGGAAAATGTGGTGGCTATTTTATTGTTCCTTACCTCCCATAGAGATGACAAATCACTGGTTTTGCACCAATTGCATGGGCTTCCAGTTTGTTTCTAAATTCAACTCAAGATGCTGGTTTTGACCTGCAAATTTCTAGTATGGCCAGTGCATATGAGAGGCCAACTTCCTCTTATATGAATCTTTCTGGAATTTGTGATCTTCAGCAGAGGGTCTGACATATGTCCCACTACCTGGAGAGGCAAGCTTGGTGAGTATTCCTCACAAAGCTTTCTCTGGGGTGGCAACCCAGTTGTGGAGTTTCCTCCCAGATGTAGTTGAGATGGCTTCATCCCTCCTTGGACCTCCAGCAGGCAGCTAAGACTGTACTTTTATACATATTCTTTGTTTCTTAAAATTGGGTTTCTCTGACCATTTTAATTGTATATCTTTTAAAAATCTGTTTAAAGAAATTGTTCTAGTCTGTTCTTAAACAGTATGCTTATCTGTTGTGCATAACCTTTTGGACCTTGGTCTGAGAGGTAACAAGCAAACAAGCATGAAGTATGCATTTTGATTCTTTTTAGGAACATTTTAGTACTAAATATTCGTGGATAGTTATTGTAGAACATTGGTTAATTCTGAGATTCACAGTGCTGGAATATACTGGATTAAAGACTGGTCTGAACCCTGTTGATAGTTCCAGCTAAAGTAGACTGCCTAAATCTGTGGGACTTACCTATGTGTTGAATCACCATTCAACAATTGATTCATTGGATTTACTCTTGCTCAGACTAACCAACAAGATTCAGGACATTATCCTGCAATATCCCTCCTAAATACAAGAGATTTTTCCCTCTTTGTTTTTTTTTTCTTTTCATCACCACTGTAGTAACCTGTACTTCCATGGTAAAAGGCTAAAAATCATTTTGTCTATCTAACCTCTTACAACCAAGTTAATCATTGCTGCCATTTCCTGATAAATAACTAATACTGGCAAGTCTACTTATGTTCAGTTATTATAGTGCACATATTTTATATGATATTCAAAGTAATTGCCACTTTTTTCCCCCAATATCACCACAGGAAACAGTTCATCAGTATATTAGTTTAGTCAAAACTTTGAAAAGAACTGTTATGACACAATGTAACCTTTTCAGACTATAAGAGCTTATAGGCATTGATCTGTTTTAGTTAATTTTTATAGCACATCTCTCTGTACCCAATCCTGTTATGGCTATATTGAAAAAAAAAGTTGGTTTACCACAAACGTATTAAAACAGTATTGAGAACTTGAAGCAATTTCCTTGTGTCTGGACAGATGAACTCAATACATATGATTCATTTTTAAAAAATCAATTAGGGTTGATTTGTTTTTCAGACATACTACAGTGATTTCTTGTTACTGGCAGCTGTAGAAGCCAAAATGAAATTAAGGGGAAATGGTTTTAGCATTGTTCTGAATAACTCCCTGAAACTGACTCAGAAGAATGTTCCAGTGTTATTAGATATATGGCTATTTTTTAAAGACCATTCTTTGGACATCTCTGTTGATAAATACTACATGAGGTGACCACAGGAAGAGAATGTTTATTATCTAACCTATGGGTGCATTCAGTCATAACATTAATTCATTGCCGGACAAAAGTGTGGTCCTGGGGCTGCAAACAACTCACCAAGACTGTTTTTGGAAGGCCAACCCACATTAGAGGTGAGGACGCCTGACTGCCTTTCCTTCAAGCCTTTAGTACAATTCATGGTTTAAAAAGGTTGCAAGACTTCTTTGCAGTACTTAGCACAAAAATAAAACCTTTGAAAAAAAGATAAGGGACCTTTCATACCACACCGTTCTACTTGCCTAGGATCCCTGGCAGCTTCTGCTTTAACCACCATGGCTATTAAATCTTGAGGTTTGTAGCCTGGTAAGGCACAAGAGCATTCTGACTGAGAATTCTGAGTTCGTTTCCATAAACTGCAAATCTCAGGATTCCAAAGAATGGCATCTTGGCATTTGTAGTATGCAAGGCCCCTAGAAATGGTTTTTTTGCCATTTCTTTGGGGATGGGTGTTTTCTTTGTTTCTGACACTTTCTGGAAAATTCTACCCAGACTCTTCAAAAAATTACCCACTGCTGCAATAAATAATCATTTACCATCACATGATAAAATCTAACCGCACTTGTGGCTTAGATTATTTATCTATTTGGCTTTTCCAGAAGGAATAGTAACAAAGTGACTCCTGCTTTTCCATTAGATTAAGTGCTAAAGTTTAGTGTGACATCTGAGCATTTGAAATATCTGGTCTTAAATGTGGATAATGGAATCAAGTCAGTTTCAAAAATTGTCTCGTTGTCACTAACTGTACTGACTATCAATGGTCAGGGTTCAAATGTCAAAGTAAATAGTGGTCAATTTAAAATACAAATGAAAGCTTCCAAACTTCTCTTTGAGGCTGTTGCTGCAGAGAGACTGTGGGCCAGAAGAGGCTAGAATTATTTTTGTAGTAATAATAGATTATGGTAGATTATGGCAATAGAGTATGGTTTAATGATAGATCTGAACAAACCATGATCACAATCTCCAAAGGACTCCTGGAAGATTCTAGAATATGACTTTATTGTCATGCATCTGACTGTCAGAAAATAGCCAGATTCTTCTCAGACACCATTCACTCTCCTCAGCTACTACATGGCTGTGTTGGAGATGGAGAATCAAGATACTTTGGATATGAGGATTGATTTATCACGGATGGAAAAGGAAGGCTGTAACACTCAAGGATTTTCTGAATAGTTGCATATATAGAAAAGAACACATGAGAAAGTTTTGTAAGTCCATAGATCGAAGAGACTGGGTCAGCAAAATCTCCTGTAAAAAGACTGTAAAAAGTAGTTCAGAGCTTAAGAAGACAATCCCCCCACTCCACATATGTATATACTGGGATGGTAGCTATTTGTTCCATGGGAGAAAAAAAGAAGCATAATCAGGCATCTAAAATGTTATCATGGAAAGAATTAATACTTTGTTATGAAACCAGAAAAAAAAAAGGAGGGGTTAAATTTCAAAAGATCTGTGCATATGTAGACATGAGAGAAAGCCTTTTTATGATTATCCATGATTATCCATGCTTGTGTTTCCCAGGATTTGCCAATGACTTCCTAAACTGAAAGTATACAATGATGCTGTTCGAGAGACTTCTTCAAAAATGCACTCCTCTTTTATTAATTTTAGTCTTCTTTTCCCCCACATCTTATATAGAAATCCAGCACTGAATAAAACGCTTATTTCTTTCTGACGTCTTTCAATACTTTAATCTCAACATTATTTGAAATGTCCCAGCTGAAGCAATCAAAATATTTAACTGCTTTTTAGAAGGCATGACTGTGATTATATCCTGGACATAGTACAGAAAATAATCCAAAAATATAGGCTTTTATTTTATAGATCAATGTCACTATTATTATACATATTTATGATTTATATCTACAGAAAATTATTTTTTTGCTCTAGCTAGGCCTACTCATTAACATTTTCAGCTACAAAAGGGTGAATTTTAGTGAGTTACAATGATGTGGGACAGCCTTTTCTTGGCAATCATGCCACTTTATCCAATGAATCAATGACAAATGTATAATCTGAAAATGAATGAAGCAATGTACAAACTGTGGCTCGTTCAATTCACCTATCATAGATTATTTTAAAATCAGTAAGTCTTGAAGGCACACAACAACAAGGATAATAAGTGTTTGTGAATGCAGATTTATTATGTTACTATTCTTAGTACCCATCCATTACTCATTTAATGATGGGAAACAAACCATGTTGTGCTCATGGAAACCTAGTTCATGCCTATGCACAAGAGGAAAGGGAATCCAGTGGATTTTCCCATTATACAACTGACTATACAAGCATTTTCATAACCATTTGACCAACCTGTTGAATATGATGTTACAGAACTGGTTTGGACCTTGATATGGTGTTGTCCTACCCATATAGTCAGTCACAGTTCACAGTCCTCTAACAGAGTCTATTGTAGCAGTCACAGAAAAGGTTCACAAAAGCTTACTAGTTAGTTACCTTTTTTTATTTCAGTAGTCCAAGTCAGGAATAAGTTCAGAGTGTCAGTTCATGGGTGTTTCCAGCAGTGTATTCAGCACATGAAGTGAGGGTCAAGGTTTTCCAGGAATACAAGCCAGAGATCCAAATGGAAAACATAGAATCATAGAATCATAGGAATGTAGAGTTGGAAGAGACCACACAGGCCATCCAGTCCAACCCCCTGCTACGCAGGAACACCTTCAAAGCACTCCCGACAGATGGCCATCTAGCCTCTGCTTAAAAACCTCCAAGGAACATGTTGCTTCCACCAATAATACCAGTTGTCTGCAACATATTTCTCCCCAACCAATCCCTTGTATTTATTAGCCAACAGCTGTTTGCCTAACTAATGTGTCTTCTCTATATTAATTCTCTGAGTTTTGTGGGCTCTCCCTTTCTCATCTATTCTGGGCTGCGGTAAATATTGTTCTGTTCATGTCTTTGTGTTGTGGCTATTGGGGAGTTTTGTGTTTGCACCTGAGTCCTGGGGCTGAGCCATGACAGGTTTTGTGTTCTGGCAATCTGTATTTGTTCTGTTAAATTATGTAATACATTTTTGACTGCTGAATTTTTTCTCATTGTTTTACATTTAAATTGTTCTAAATTGATTAAAATCGATTATATTTATACTCCTCTCCAAAAACCTTGCGTTTATTGGACCACACATATTTCAATTAAAAAAAAAAGGAAGGAAAGAAGGAACCTTGTTATGCAGAGTAGGAAGGAATATGGTTGTGTAACTGGTTGTACAAGTGGTGATATGGTGTTTAATGACTATAGGAACAAACGTATCAATACTTGTGTAACTGAAAAGAAAAGGAATTCTGCTTGTCCAGTTTTTTCTAACATTGTTAATATTTTCTCACATCATAAAAAAACAACTTTTTTTTATCTTCTGGCAATTATCATTTTATTTCTCAGAATGCTCTAGACATTATACCATTCCAGAATATTCTAGGAAGAAAAAAGATGGCAACCATAATGGAGCCACTGAGGAGACTTTTGTTTCTGCCACTGGTAGTAGGTGACCCCAAAGGTATTGGTCGGGAACCACAAAATGCAAATGTTGTGTTCTTGATATTTAATGATATAAATGTTATAGTCAAAATACAGCATTGTACATAGGTAAATACTATGGGTTATTTTAGCTCAATGAGTGTGAATCCTTTAAGGAAGGACTGTGATGGAGAAAAAAGGAACTACTACACTTCCAAGAAGTGGGAAGTCACCTTATCACTTGGATTGGGTTAGATTGGAGCTTATGCAGTTTCCCAGATGTTGCTCAACTGAATCTCCCAGGAGGATTAGCCAGCATAGTCAATGGCAAGGAATGCTGGGATTTTCAGTCCATCAAGAAAAATAGTTCAGTGCTAAAATACATCATTTTGACTTAAAGATGCTACTAGATCCTCCCTGCTCCATCTGCTCTATCTTTCCTTTGTTTTTGTTGCTGCTGTTGCTTGTTGGGTGGTTTCTATTTATTTTTTTTATTTTTTATTTTTTGTTAACAATGCAAATCCTTGGCAAGTTCTAATTGTGCTTGCAGTATTCATTTGAAACACCTCCATGGAACTTAAGAGATTGATACATACATACTGAAATCCCATTGAGAACATATACAGGTATAAACTGGTATCATATTACATACTGATATACAGCTGACCTATTTGATGCAGAAGAACAGAGAATATATCATCCTCTAGGTTAGCCAGTTTCTCACAAGAGCCAGATGGATCAAATTGTCTAGGCTGCAGAAGCAGAACTGATCATCGCCAACATGCTTCTGCCTTCCTCTGGCAACTAACTGGCCCTCTGACATCAAACAGGTTGGTTACACACAGGGGAGAAAAAGGAAGAAGTCTGCTTGATGGAGCATACCAAGCCTGTATAGCACCACGGATGCTGTTTCCAACTGAAATATGCCGTGGTCTTTTGAATACACAACCTGACACAAAACAGAAGGATAATACCAGAGAGATAAGAGGAACTGAAACCATTCTTATTTTCCAAAGTCAGTTCTGTGAAGCTTCCTACTCCTTTCTGTAGATGTCCCAGACCACCACTGTCCATCACATTTATAGGGCAGACTTAGGTTTTCCATCATATTTGTTATGAGAGGGTTTTTTTTTTTGTTTTTGTTTTTGGAGTGCAGTTCCCAAAATCGTCCACCACCATAGCTGCTGGCCATGATATTTCTGGAAGCTGCAGTTTTAAAAAAACAAACAAAAAACTCTGGGATAAGTATAGCTATGGACATTTTAATACATGCTTTGAATGGTGATATGTGCTAAATTTCTAAGCCTCTGCTCAGCTGTAATGATCTGAGCTTTCACCCAAATTCCCGTACACGTTTGTCCGATTCAGCAGGATGTCAAAGGTCAGCTTCAGTTATCTGAAACAGGACAGTTAGAATTCAGTAAAGAAGCAGGGAACAGAGGGAAATCTTTTATATGCATGTTGTTATTTTTCTGTGTTTATCCTGCTTTATCCCACATTTCTCTTCAAAAGCTGAGAGCAGCTTCCAGTAGTATCTTGGTAGAGATGGATGAATCTGTCAATTCCTATTTCTCTCAGTTTCTGTTGTTTTTTTTTTAGTCCCCACTTTGTTGTAGCCCGCTTTTATTTTGATTTTTTTTTACACATCATTAGGAAGACAGTTGTCCACTCTCTTTTCAGTGAAGTTTTGTGAAGGCTTGGAGGCCTCAAGGTTGGAAATTTCCAGTTTCATGGTATTGTTCATTCTAAACCTCAATACTAGGTTTTAATCATTTGGCCAAAAAGCTGGTTGTTGCAGAATCCACACAAACCTAGATCCAGAGAGAATGAATATAGCAATATTCTGAAACCATGCCTAACTAACCACCATCTTTATCATATTCAGTGATGGTTCACCTAGCAACTTTCTAAGCTCACCTTTTGCACCTCTCACATGTTCTGATACAGTTGTAAAGGTAAGCACAGTGACATGAAACTTATTTTCTCATCTGACCCATTTATTTGTTTGCAGCAAGGGTCATTCAGTTTATATAACTGATGAGCTGACTAGACATAGCTTCTCTTATGAAATCATCAAGCAGGCCTTAATATATAAAAGGAGGAACTGCTAATTGTGTGGTTTCCTCTCTGATTTCCTGGTGTAAGAACTCCAGATTAGTAGTCCAGTGTAATAGCTATTGTTTGAAGGTACTGGTGAATGGACATAAATGTAAGAATTTCCACAGTAGATTCAGATATGCGTGTTTAAAAGCTGCATGGGAAGGATTCTCAGATGACTCTCTTTGATCTGCAATACACTCACTGTTTGTATGAATGAGACACACACACACACACATTCTGAGTAACTGAGAAAATGGTTCTCTTAAGAACCAAAGCTCTGATAGAAAGCTTATAGAGAGATGCAAGAAGAAAAGTGGACAGGGTCTGTAATTGTAAAACCTTCCTTTATAAGCAGCCCTTTTCCCTTTAATTTCATGGATGGCTGGAATTTTCCATCTGAAAATATATCCAGCCCTCCATGAAATTTACTTGTCTATAAAATGTCTACTCCTGTTAACTTGAACAAATAGGTCTTCACAAAGCTTGGATACATGTAATTAAACAATAGTAATGTAAGTGCAATGAGTGTCACAAAGTCTGACCTCTAAGAATATGGCTTTGCTAAATGCACTTCACACTAACAGCAACTGGGTCAATCTAGTTGTAGTGGTTTAATGGTTTTATGATTAGTTTTACCTATGGAAAAAGAGGGTGTCTCCTTTCTTGCATCATCAAAAGAGGATCTAAACCTGACTCTTCAATTAGATCTTGATGGCTCTGAGGGAAATGAAGGGCACACCAACAATGCATGTAAAATTGGGAGGCAGTGATGGTTCTTACTGTGACTGACGAGGAACAAATATCAGCTAATGTTAATCCTTTTAACTATTAAGAATTTCAACTGTGACAAAGTTTAAACCATGCCTACCCGTCAGCTGTCTGTCTTTCTATTCATGGAGTTGTTAAAAATACAAAAACAAACCAACAAAAAAAGTTGATACACAGAAAGAGGAGAAATAGCTGTGTGGACATGAAACTAGTTTGCCTAGCAACAATTATGCCAATTTGGCAGTGATATAGGGGAGACTTAAAAGGTCATGGGAGATAACTTTCTCAGTGGCTGCTGTCTGGTTGTGGAACTCCCTTCTATGTAAGATCCATTTAACCCCTTCTCTGTTCTCTTTCTACTGCCAGGCAAAGAGCTTGATATTTAGTCAGTCATTTGATTTTTGATCACATGGCAGGAAGGTGTTTAAAATGGTGTGGTGTGCTGTTATCTTGTGTTGTCTCAACTATATTCTAAGGGTACATATAAACTCGTTTTAACCATATATCTTTTAACAAAATTGTTGCTCTTTTTTAATTTTGTAAAATAAGATCTTAACTAAACTTTTATTTTAAATTATTCTAAGGTACTTTGGGTCCCATCCTGAAAGAAAAACATGGTATACATTGAATGAATGCATGAATAAAATTGTGTGTGTATACAAAACAATCCTTTATAAAATAACTTATTAACAGTGAATATCAGTCAGGTTGGGCAGTTACAAAGCGGCCTTCAAATACTCCAGAATAAAGTATCAAATATGATTGTGAATTTATTTCAATGCAGTATTCAAGCCATGTAGAGCATGCTGTACTGAACTTTTTTCTCCTAATTATCCATTTCAACTTCAGAACTTTTTGTTATTGAGAAGAAGAAAAACTCCACAACTTTTGATGCATTTATAGAGCCTGGAAAATTAATATGATGCACATCAAATTAGCACGATGTGTAGGTGCTGTGTTTGCTTGGTTGGTTGCTCTGTTCAGTCGTAACAGAAATATCTTAAAGCATCCATAGAATGCTTTTGGTGTCTTCTCTGCTCTGATGCCTTGTTATAGCCAGGGCAGGAGATGGGGGACAGCTTTTTCAACCTTTTAACCTTTTACTGAAATCATGGAGGAGGGTGGACTACGCCTGCCATTTGTGGAGGGATGTAGGGACATTGGAGGAGTATAGGGAGTAGTTGTGGCTGCTGGCTTCCATGGAAGCCAGCAGCCACAACAGGGGTAAATAATCCTCTTCAGGGATTAGTGCAAACTTCAACAGAGTTAAATCCAGCCTGTGAACAGGTTAAGCACTGTGGTTAGCTGTTCTAAAGTTAGCTCTATTCACTGATGCACCCATCACTATCTACCACTGGAGTCAAATCTTTCTGTGAGATATTCTTCCCCTCACCATCTCAGCCAGAGCAATTTCCTACTAAAATAAACTTTTAAAGTGGATTGCCTTATCTCTCCATGGACTTTTCTTCATAGTCTCCATGGACTCTCCCTGTCCATGAAAAGAAATAAATCCACAATATCCTAAGCTCTTGAAGCATCCTCCAAAGATACAAAGAGTTATATCAAACATAGGCAATCAAATTCCAATTGATTTTTGGGGCATTTGATTTTTTCTCCCTCAGTAAATCCATATTATTCATATTGGGTCAGATTGCATCAATAATAGTCTAAGGCTTCCTAATATAATTCATTGTTGTCTACTGGTTCTGTCAGAATAGCACTCTGAAAGAAAATTCCAGTCTATTCCTCCCAGTAGAATAAATAGGAGGGATTCAGGCTTCTGATTTAACCATATTCTGAAGTAAGCAAGCAATATATCACGCAACAAAGCTGATTCTATAAGACTAATCAGTCTAGACATTAAAATTGTCAACCTACACTACATTGTTGGCCAGGTCTAGACATACCATTAGGCAAAATGCAGCTGCCAACTTAGACAGCGAAGTTTAGATGTTATGAAAGGGAAGAAAATTCTCTGTTATTTAACACTGCATATTTACTGACAGGATCAAGGAGAGATGCTAGAAGCATTTTCTGCCGCTTGGACTAAAATAACTTGGTTTCCTTTGAGTGCTTTGAGTTTTATTTGGGTGGCATTTACTGTTTCATCTTAGGTAGCAAAATGACTTGGCACAGCCCTGGCTATGGCTAAGCAGGAGTATGAGCCATACCTATTCTAGTTCAACACTGTTCTGCTGTTTTCTGTATCTCACTGCTTCCCTGCTTTATTGTTTGCCCTTTTTGGATCTCAATGATGGTAGCTTGGGGAGTTTTGAGTATGCAACATTCAGAATCTGTGTCCTGAACTTTGAAAATAATAGCTCCCCTCAGTTTTAAAATATTGGACAGTACTTATATAAATGTTGTCAGCACATTTTTCAACTATATTATTATTTAAAAAATATGAAAAGAATAAACAGTCACCAAAACAGAGAATATGGTCTAGTATTCTATCTCGCCTACTTAGGTAAGTATACTTAATTAGGTAACTTCTCCAGACCCATTCCTCCCACACCTGATAGAAATGGCATTCCTATGTGGTAATTTTGCACAGAAACCAGCATTTTGTACACAGAAAGCATCTTTTTCTGTGTGGAAAATAATATGTCAATGAATAAATACTAATGGCTATGAAGAAAGTGCTGTTTCCTGCACAGAAAATGCTTAATTGGAGATTTAGTCCATGTAAAATTTGCACATGGTTGATCTGCTTACAAAATAAAATTTTATACACAGAACTCAACATTTCCCATGCAGGAATTAATATTTTGTTGTGGTGGTGGTTGAAATATTCCCTTCCATGCAGAAAAGGCTGTTTCCTGCATAGAAAATACTGATTTCTGTGCTAAACCTCATGTGAATTTTGTGCAGAATAAGTCTTGAACTACAAAGATTTTCATCAGTCCAGGATTCTTCTCATCACAGTTTCTCAACACTTCAAAAACATGTTTTTTCACCATTTTTGGAATATTTTAAAATATTCTTTCTACCCCTAACTGAGATGTGAAAAATCTCTCAAAGTAGGCAGTCTTCTTCTGCATACCTTCCTATTACTTGAACATCTTTCTTCTAAGAAACAAGGTGACCTCGAGCTTATACTTCTTACTATATAATTATACTTCCTAGACATTCTTGTATTGTGAAATGTTTCCTGACCCCAATTAATTCAAGTGTGCTCCTAATGGAAAAAAGGGTGATTTATTCTGAATAAGGACAAATTATTAACAAGTAATGTCATTTTTCCTGAACCATATTGTTGTTGTGTGTCTTCAAATCATCTGTGACTTCTGGTGACCCTAAGATAAACTTGATAAGGAATTTCCTTGACAAGATCTGTTCAAAGGAGGTGTGTCTTTGCCCTCCTTTAAGGCTGAGAGTATATGACTTGAAAAAGGTAAACCATTGGGTCTAGTCTGATATTCAAACTATTCCAAAGTTCTAGTCCAAGGTTCAAATCACAATACCATGCTGAGTCTCAATTGAATCATTATTGCCCCTTCCCAAGGCATGCAGTATATAGGTTGGATTTTTAAAAAGTCCTCTGGTTACAAACATTGACAGAATTCTTCTCCTTCTTTTTGTCTCAGTCTTCTTGATGTTGTTATTATTTACAGGGGGAAAACTGTTCTTGACAAATAACTAAAATTTGGTGAAGTGGATTACTACTATAGAGACTACACCACACATTGCCCTTTATTGTAGGTTTACCTCTGTGTACATTCTGCTGAGACAAAAGTTCATGTAAGAAACACAGTGTCCAATTGTAATACATGATGGTCGATCTGAATACATTATTCCATTTCTGGCATCTGTGACATTAATGTGCGTCCAATTTTTTTCCTGGTGTCTGTTTCACCAGTGAAAAGAAACCTAAGTACTCAATTCCCCCTTTTCTCCTACTCTGGCAGCAAACAAAATACAAACAGAGTACCAGCGCACACACAAACATACACACATGAACAATGCACTATTCAACCATATTTTTTGTTATTAATATTTTAACATGGACTAGATGATTTATATAGTAGATATTTAGGAGGGAAAGCAAATATCCTGATCAGAAATTGACATTCTTTTATGGAATGAGTTAGCAAACATAATGAAGAACATCTGCCAGTGAGTTGAGCAAATTGTAAGGCAGCCTCTGTCAACAAAATAATTAAAGGTCGATTTATTAGCAAAGGAGTAAATAATATGCTGTATAAAGGACTGAAATATGTATCTGCTCTTCAGTAGTTTCAGAAGATTCATACTGGGAGATTCAATAAAAGTGACAGAAATAGTAGTAAGGGAGAGATATTATAGGCCTGATTATATATTATGCCTGAATGGAGGATAAAACATGGAACTATAAAATGCCAAATACCATAAAGACTATTTATTACCTCTTAAGAAATGCTGCTATACAGGGATATCAGATTGGATCACAATTATTTGATATTTTCATCTGCTGATCAAGTCAGAATATAGGGTCACCATTTCCCGCTGGATCATTTTTCCCCTGAGAAAGATGCTAGGTCTGTGTGGTAGATTTACCTTTTTTTTTAAAAAAAAAAAAAAACCTTCTTGTATCTTATAACAATAAAATGCACATAAAATGTTTTGTTTTGTTTCTAAAAGCTGTACATGTCAAATCAATAGAATCTTTAAATACTGTTTGCAAAGCCCTTTCACAGTTGTATCACAGAATGTTTAAACTATAGATCATGTTCTGTGGGGATTCTGTAACAACTAGATTTTGGTCTGATGACTAGAATGTAGTGGTGATGTTTAGGCTGAATAATACAATAGAACCAGAGACACTCAAACCTGAAGCCCCCAAGCCCAGAGGAGAGACAGTAGGGGGTGTAAAGAATATTCAAACATACTCAAGAATGGATGAAAAAAAAATATGGTTGGAATTTTAGGGGATGCTCACAAAGAGAATATTGCATGGATGGCACACTTTGCAGTTCAAGGTTTACTCCATGCAGAATTCACACCTTTATTTTCCACACAAAACTGCATTTTCTGTACAGGAAAAAAAGCATTTCTGGCACAGAACAAATTTATTTTCTGCACAGAAAATACTCTTTCTTTTTGTACAGAAAAATGCTGTTTTCTCTACCATCTCAAAAAAAAAAAAAAAATCTTGAGTGAATTTTGTGCAAAATAATTCCCAAACTGTGAATAGTATGAAAAAGCTGCAGTTTTCAAACAATTTCATATACTGGGGGAACAAAATCCAAAAATTATTTTTTTTCCTTCATTTGAGAATGAAATTAACAAAAATTACAGCTGGTCCAATAAAATCTATGTCCTCCTTGAAACTAATACACAAAGGAATACAGTATGCCTGTCATGAGTTCTTACAGAGGTGAAAGAGTGGTAAGTTCTGGCCCTTTAATGCCTTCAACTTTTTAAGGAAGTGTTAGAGGCTGGCACAGGGCTTCGAAAATCAAGGTAAAAAGGCTTCTTTGTTCTGGTCTCCAACTTCCTGCCTTGTTCAACATTGATCATCCCATGAGGCAGGGAGATTCCTGTCCTTCAGGCAGTTTATGGGGAGGTACAATAGATCATGTTCCCCAACAGAACAGTTGCCTGCCACTGCCTTTGCACTCGCCTTTTTTTTTTTTTTTGTAGTTAATGAAAGACCAGAAAAATGACCTACACAGTTCTCCAGAACTGCCTATGCAATGTTTCACTTCAGGGAAAGGAAATAGGTTGGGTGGCACTTCAGAAAACTCTGTTGACTGTTCTCCTTTTCCCTCACACCTATTTTTTTTTTTTTTTTTAGATTTCTCATCTTTTCAGATGATGATGATGATGACTTTGAGAATGGATGGTTGCATTTTTTGAGAAGCATGTATTTTTTTTACTTGCAACTTGAGAGAGGCATGTTATGGACTCAAAGAGATTTTAGGTCTCAGAGGACTCATGTGGAGTATTTAGTACTGATGGCTATTTTATTCACTATATTTTATACAGACCAGTTATTTGTTTAAATTTACAGGCAAAAAAAAAAGCTATCTCAGTTTTGGAGCAGTGGACTTGGTATGCTATATTATGTTGTGTTATGTTCAAGTGTGGCCTATGTTCAATTTTTTTGTCAGAAGCCCCTGAAGGGTCAGGACAAATTGATGGTTGTATAAGTGGACAGAGGAAACCTTGTTTGACTATTTTACCATGTTTATTTACATTCAGATGTTGATTTGTGTCCCAGTAGACTTTAATAAGTAACAGATAGTAGAAGATATCTCACTGAGATATTGCTTTTCATATTCAAAACCACTTACATGAGTTGCTATCATGCAGTGTTTTTTACAGCCACTTGATTTGGTTGGCCCCATCTGTTTTCATTAAATAATGTGGGCCTGTTTAAAACCCAACTGATGTGTACTGACCTTTCTTCTGCTTTTTTCCTCTCAACTTCATCATTTCATCCTGCAGCTTTTATAATCTTGAGTACACCTGCATATTTCATAATACACATTTCCCTAGCTATTAATAAAACAGTCAAGGTTTTGAAAGCTTACAACTGAAATTTGAGGTAGTACTTCCTATTCTTTCCTTTGACTGTCTTAAACTCCATAGAGTGAGAGGGTTATTTAAACCTAAGAAGTGTCAAATTAATATTTAAAAAAAGCACTCAAGTAAGCTGGAAGAACTATTTGGAGAATACATTTGAAGTCTAAGTGCTATAGGCATTTTCTACCATTGTTCTTCCTAACAAAGGAAAATATTCACATTCTGATAATAAACTGGCCACCTATTGTGATGAAAGTTAGCCCCTAGCTGACTTGATTGTTCTTTGAATACTCTCTAAGGCACAGCTGTGACATGAGGAGAAAAACCTGACGGGGGGGGGAGTGAAGAATGGTAATATTTTCATGGCCAGGAAAATGCTATTGTAACCTTGAAATGTGAAAAGAAAAAATTGATCTTGCCAAAACCCAAATTGTTTTGACTTTTGGCAAGAGCTCTGAGAAAGGACAGAGCTCTGCAACCCAGCTTTCTGACCAGTGCCACAAAACAGTGCTTGGGAACCACGGCATGCACCTACCTAAGTAGCTCTTCTTGGGGATACCTTACTCAACTCTGCATCTACTACAGATCTGGAAGACAGTTTCTGCAGTTTTGCAGTTTAGGGAAGGGTATGTTTGGGCTCAGTAAACTACAGACCTCAGAATTCCACAGGATGTTGAAGGTGGAATAATAGCAATATAACAGTGTAGTGCAGAAATAGCTAAAGTCATAGTCTGCTTTCTTCTAGGTTCTTCCCCCCCTTCCCCTCACATCTACATGTTTTAACAAAAGGCACTTCAGTGTGTCAGAAATCAAGAAGGAGAAGGGAAGATGAAAAGGTAAAGATGGGAAACATTAAGAATCTGCAGTTGTCTTGGTTCCCAATTCAGCAGGAAATGCCCTGGTTACAAACTGGCCACCTTAGAACTAACATATTGGTGCCTATTCTGAAAAAAATGAAATACATGTTCAAGCTGTCAATTTCTTAGTGAGCTGTACTTGAACGTGCTTCCTTTTATTTATTTATTTTAAAAGACATGATCTAAAGAAGTATATGTAATATCAGGCCCAAATATTATTACCCGTCGGTCTTGTTCATCATATAATCACCTCAAGCATGTGAAGGATCATTTACAGGTTTGGTTTCATGGAGGGCAGCTCTACCAATGACTACAGGTAATGATAACTGTGTGTTACCTCAAAAATCAGAGGCGATATGTCTCTCCATGCCAATTGTTGGGGAACATGAATAACAAGGTGCTGTTGATTTTCTGTGCTTGTGGATTTCTAATTTGTATTTGGTTGGCTGTTGTAAGAACAGAACGTAGGACCAGATAGCCTTTGGTCTAATCTGAGAAGGCACTGATGCCTGCCACATGGAGGTATGCATGTGATTTCTTTGTAGATTCTGCAGTTTTTATATTTAGAGCACAGATCTGACTGTGTGTCACTGAAATGATCATTCAGGTACTATTGTGAACTGTGACCATTTCCATTACCAGTGAGTAAATTTTATGTACATTCCAATGGCGTTTTTTTTTTTCCCCTGAAAGAAATCAAAATAACTGAAGATTTTCTACTTAGACTCAGCCCTAACTGAGAAATAAATCTTTTGTAGAAGTGCTTGGAAAGAAAAGGTGAATGTATTGTTTGAAAATTTACTTCAGAATTAAAGACTCCTTTTTGGGGAAAACAGGATAGTTCTTTAAGGTTATCTGGCAATTTCTAAGAGCAAACTGTATAATCCTACTTAAAATGCTGGTTTAGCCTTCCAGGAGCAATGTCTCTGAAAGGAGAGCAAGATGACACTAATGTAAACACGTATGGTGACACTATTGTGAACCTATCTTGGGGTTTTCTTGACAAGATTTGTTCCAGAAAGGTTTATCTTTGCCTTCTTCTGAGGCTGAGAGAGTGTGTCTTATCCAAGGTCACCTAGTGAGTTTCCATGGCCAACTGGAGATTCAAACCATGATCTGCACAGTCATAATCCAGCGTTCAAATCACTGCAGCAGACTCGGTCTCTCATAATAGGTTTACATCAGTTTGCAACAGTTGTACCAATGAATAGTGAGGGTGTGGAGAAAGTCATTACTTCTGTAGGTTTTATGGCATTTAGATGTAATAAAAATTTGCATGGATGTGAAATGAACAGAACTGTTTGGTTAGAACTACAATTATACCAAACATACAAATAATTGCCCGCATAAAGCTAAATTTATAGAATATTTAGTCTTTATTGAAGACAAGAAACCAGTAGGCCTTATGTGTGGAAAAGTTGGACAGAACCTAAATCCAAATAAAATATACATGATATACATTAAGGTTGCACATGGGGAAAACAGTAGATGATGTAATCCCATGTAATACCTGCATGAGTCATTGGGTTATGTAACCAGGGAAGAAGGTTGCTTCATGCCTGGAATATAGCAAGATTGGCTAGAGTTGCATCAGAAATGTATATATGTATGGGGATGTGTTCTAGCCAACTGTGCCCTCTTGATGTCTGAAGGAGCAGCCGGAGGCTATGTTGGATGCATATCTTCACATGCTGTTGAATGCTGAAGCTCCGTTGGAGGACTGTATACGTGTGTATATCATAACTGGTGTCAAGGTCAGAGACCCGGGTGGTGAGCCAGCCTGGAGAAGGGAGAGGGAGAGATAGCAGAGTCCCACTGGGAGGAGTCAAAGCAAGCAATTACTCATAGGCAGTCCATTTACTGAAGCCTGAGCAACAAGCAAAAGCCGTACTCAGAGTCCAAAATCCAGGGGTCAGGAGCCAAGAGATCAATCCAAGGAATCAGGAGCCGGGTGCTAGAAGCAAGGAACAGGCAAGCAGAGGGCTTGTAGAAAGTTTGCCACAAGCAAAGAAAAGCTTCCAGGCAGGCAGTTGTATAGCCCAGGCACAGGTATGGCCAGTCACCGCTTCTTGAACTTAATCAAGGAAGCCTTCCTTTGCTCAGCTCTCTTGAGTCTCTGCCTTGTTTGTGGGCTGATTGACGCATGCTCCAGAGCATCCTCGGGATCACAGCTAGATCCCTGTTGCTCTAAAGGAGCAGGAAGAGGAACATGCAAGCCTGCTTGGTTCATGGCATCAGGGGGAGCTCTTGAGCTGCAGGACTCATCTCCAACCAGAGCCACAGGGACCAACAGCTGCTGCTCACCATCAGCAGCTCTGACAGGGGCTTCAGTTATCACAACTTTAAAGTAAAAGCCTCCTGTTGAAAGTTAACATTGCACGAGAGTATTTTTCCTTGCTTCAGGGCTTTGTTGCTAATGTCTAATACTCTGCTGGGACACTTCTAAGCTGTATGAGTAAAACTCTGCTATATGGTGATTTTTCAAACACTTGACTCTGGCGAGCTGTTTTTGCCAGAGCTCACTGCTGGAGGGAAGGGCTACCAAGGTTTTTGTATAGCTCCCATCATCCACCATCCCTCTGACACCCTCTTCATTCAAAGAAGATATGGAAATCTTGCTTGGGAACTCTTGTAACCACCCAGTCTAAATATTTTTTTCAGACAACCTGCATGTTTTTCTGGTTCAGTAAGGTGCTGGAGCCTTCCAAGTTTTGCTTTAGGGTGTTCATAAATCAGAAATGGCTTGAAGGCACGCAAAAAAAACAACAACAACAGTTTACTATAGGTGTATTATCCCTTACTACCTTTTGAATTGCAGTCATGTTAGATAAAATCTAATATTTTTTTTCCCAAGGACTGATCATGATGCTTAATATCATGGCTCATCACTTTCATTTTGGAAGTTTCCAATGACCTGTACAGAGACCACTAACAATAAAGTTATAGAGACACATGCAGTTACAACTGGATAAAGAAAAGAAAAAGAAGAAAGTAAAGAAACATAAACAGTACAGAATGAGTTGCAACCCAGGGGAAAAAACAAGGACAATGGATTTGGAAAAGCAATATCTGAAAGCAGAAAGCATGGGAATGTAGGCTTATAGAAAATTGAAAGAAGTAAAAATCACTCATATAAGATGTGCCAATCTTATTTGTTCTTCAGCAGGCTATTTGTTTAGACAGTTCCCCCTTCTCCCAAATGATAAATATATTTTGGTGATGTTTTCATCAAACCAGAGCCATCACATTGATGGGTTTTATGTTTTATTTTCTCCATATATAATTAGAACAGCTGGAGAAGAATAACTACACATCATCTTTGAAGTAGCACTTCAGTTGTCACAAAACTACCCAGGAGACTGCATGATTACTATGGGCACTATGAGTTATTATTCTCATGGCACTGCAGGAATATATAGTATAGAAGCAACACAAGGCACAATCTAGAGAAAGTTAAGCATTCTCAGGTCCCACCACTATCAGTAGAGCTTTATCACTCAAAAAAGAGTTCAAGTCCTTTTGATGTCAGTAACACTTTCTGAGGACTCTTCCCAAAGTTTGTTAGTGTCATGGAAACCTAAGCATGAATACCTAACATGGCTGATAATATGAAAATGGTCAGCAGCTGCCCATGTAGATATACTCTGTCCAGCTAAAGCAGCATACCTGGCAACTATCCCAGTGAAGAAATCATTTCATTGTAAAAATGGGTCAGCCTTCCCATTCAGTGTTAATATGTGAATGTATTGGAAAAAAATACATGTAGTTTCCCTGTCTGATCAGCAAATCTTCACAGATGGAGGAGAGATTATTTGTCCCTTCCCCGGAAACCCACTGAAGGTTGCAACCTCCAACTTCCAAAACAAACAAACAAACAAACAAACAAACAAACAAACACCACTACCTTCAAGACAATATTTATGGGGAGTGAACACCAAGAATCTTGGTTCTAGGAAGTTTCTGGAAGTGCAATTTGTCTTCAAAATAAGGAACTTGTAGTTTGTATCCCTTGTTGTAAAGAAAAATTACTTGCCTTTGCCACTGACACACTGCCAAATTTTAGGAATATGACATCAAATTTGGCAGGAGGGCCTCAGAAAACAGTAAGGTTCCACATCTGTACCATATTTGGTGTGCCACCCATACTGTGTTAGAGTTTTTTCATTCACTGCAATAGCTCCACATGCACCACATCTATCACTAACAGGAGTGCAAGAGTTCTTCGTGTGCAGCAGGGTGCTAGCTAGATTTAGAAACAAAGTCATAATGATTTCAAGCCTGCTATATCCCATATGGTCTTTGCAGAATTCCTAGCAAATGTCCAACTCTTAACCTTTCAGTTTGGAATGGTTTGTAGACTAACTGGCACAAGAACACCTTTGGCTGGAAAGAAAAATTGATTTAATCAGTAGCTCTAAATGCCCAGTTCAGTTTCATAGCTCTAGTCAATTAACCAGTGGGAAAAATTTCAGTCAGGTTTGGTTGACTGAAGGGTCTATTTTTTTTTTTCAGTCGATGTACAGTCATAGTAACACTTCAGTATGATTAGCTGGCTTGTGGGTTGTTATTTTACTTTTAAATTGAAGATATGACAGTTCATTTATGCTGAAATAATTTCTAAACACCATTCAATTAAAAAAAAATGTTGTAAGGATTCAGTGTATATGTGTATTTTATGCATCCAATACATCCAATAGGTAGATCTGGAAAATCTACAGCATGGATAAAAAAAATTGCATAGGTATTATACTGTGAGAAATCACTTGTTGAGTCAGAAAGTTACACTGAGAAAGAAGGTGAGGGACAGTGGCAGTTCTCAACCATCATCATCCAAAGCAGCATGTTGGCACATCCTTGCTCACCATCTCCACATTTTCCTTATCTGGTGTGCCAGCTAGCAGTTTTCAGATTGAGGAATTTGTCTGGCTACGGAACTGTAGTTTTTGGCTTCTTGGCCACATTAACCTCAACACTACATTAGTAGATCAAATTTTACAAGTGATAAGGCAGGTGTTAACTGAATTTTTAAATTTGAACCTGTATCTGCACCATTTTTTTAAAAAACCCTTTTCAATATGTTATCATTTATCCTAAATCCAGTGCATGGTGTGAGTCAGTGTAAGCGTTTTACCAGTTGTTTGTTGAATATTTTAACTAATTTTAATCAAAACTATGGTTTATTGAATTCATATTTCTTCCCTTCTTATCCTTCTTATGTTTTACTTGCCAATCCTTTTAGGGGCCATTATTCCTTTACTTGCTCCAGAAAAACAAACAAACAAACAAACAGATGCTATAGAGGAAAAATTTCTCTGACATCATATAAGATAGTGTCATTGAGCTGATTCCCTCAAATTACTGTTAATTACACTTGTCTAGGACATATCATGTGTTTCTGTACTCATCTGCCAACTACTACTCCATCTTCACAGAATAAGCCCTTTTGGGACATAACTGAATGATTATAGCTAGGAAAAGCTTTCCCCTCTATGGCTATGGCTCTATTATGGAAGAGGACAGGCTGCTGTCTGACTGATAGGAGTATCCCACCAACTAACTCTTTTCCCCAAAAAATATATGAGTACAGTTGAGAGAAATTTCTTAAAACACGCTGTATTTTACAATGAAGAAGATCTTTTTTAAAGAAATTAATTAATACAAAATTTTTCATGAAAAAATCCTATTTTTACATGTGCCATTTCTGTATTAAAAAGGTAGCATTTTTCACAGACCATCTTCGTGAAATAACAGAAAATAATTAAAAATAAGCAAAACTTGTCTGAACATCCCTCAGTGGTAAGAAGACTTTTGTCGTCCTTTTATGCAAGAATACCAAAAGTGAAAATTTATAGTCCTGCATAGCAGCACATCTTGCGCAATTTATGGATGCAGTCTGTGGACTACCTTCATAACTTAGGGAAGCCAGAGAGATTGACAGAGATGCAATCACAGCTTTTCCAGAAAAGAAAGGTTTATTGAGGAAATAGTTGCCAGTTTACAAGCTAGTTGTGGAAGTCTGTCCCAGAGAAAGTAGCATTAAAAGAAGATGCTGCATAGCAGCAGGCAAAGGTCAGGAGTCTGGGGGCCACACTGGTTCCCCAGAAGAACTTGGAGGGTTGCACCCCCAATAGAAAAGAACTGAAGAGGGGCTGTTACAGCCTCACACACACACACCCGAATGGTATGGTTTAATTGGCAATATTATTTAATTGGCACTATATTAAGTGCTGTTGATATAAATAAAATCTGAGGTGACTAGAAGGTCAAGCTTGAAAGAGGCAGATTACTGACTGTAAACATGAGATAGCAAGGCAGGTCATCTGCACCCCCTCCCAGGCAAAAACCAAAGTCATTGTCAGGTAGATTGCATGGCAACTTTAGAGACAATAGACTTTTGCTAAGAGCTGTACATCTTGGAGCAGAAAGGAGAAATCGCCACCAAATTGTGATTGTTTTAACACTGATCCCTTGCCCCTGGGCATTTCTCTGCTTTGTCTTCCCAACCTTTCCACAATACAGGGCTATTATGACAGCCATTACCCTTTTGTCACCTAAACACTAATAGCACTAACAACTCCTATTGTCCACTAGGCTGGGAGAGCGATTCACCCCCATACCTTCTGGAGAGTAGTTTTCAGGTATAAGAACCCTCAGTTTTGAGGAGTTCAGTGCAGTCTCTCACCTTGCTGAGTGCCACACTGTCTGTTTGATTCCCAAATGAAAACTGTCTTCTACATTGCAGCTTTTTGCTTCACTCTGGACTGGCAGTTATCATCTCAACCCTAAAAGTCCTCCATCCACACTTTCTTCCCTTTACTATCGTCTAGTCTCTCTCTCTCTCTGTGTGTGTGTGTGAGAGTGAGTGTGAGTGAGAGATAGAGGCAGAGAGAGAAAGGGAGAGAGTTTGGATCTCTTGGTGTGCTTATGTGAATTTCTTTCAATAAAAACACATTTTAGTTTATGTTTTAGATTCTCTGGCTGGTTCTTTCCTGTAAGGACCCTGTAAAAATAGGTGGAAGATCTCATTAAGTGACCTCCCCTTGCAGGCTTCCTAATATTGAGCCAATTCATTTCCCATTGTCATGTGGAGGTACTGACATTGTGAGTAGATTCCTGAGTCACCCATATAGGGTAACAGGGCAGGGACTCTCCCTGCCTTTTTTGCATTCAGATGCTCTGCAATACCCTCTGGGGCATGGGGAACAATTTTGTAACTTTTTGGCCCTTTCTGTGCCACTTTAGGCCATTGTTTGATCAGGAAGTGACCCAGAAACTAACTAGATTTACTCATCTTTAATTGTTTGTATTCATGATTGATGCTTAATCATGACTGTGACACTGTTACCCCTCCAACTACATTACTGAACATTGGTTGCATGCAGTTGAGAAGATTCATTCTGCCAGCAACCAGAACACAGGTGAATGATGTTTCTGTCAGGTTTTAACTATGTAACTGATATAGAATTTTTGGCTGCTGTGGCAGCTGCTGCTGCAGCTGCTACTGGTGATGATAGAAGCTGGTGTATGTTTCACAGATCACACTTTTAGTACTATCTGTTTTGATCATGGGATTGGGCTAATGGAACTTAGTCATTCTATTTTTTTCATATCTCTCCTTTACATTTTGTGGTGGTTATATCCAACCACTACCACCACCACATGGATGATATGTCTAAGGCTTTGTGGGATAAGGGAATGCATGGATGCTGCTAAAACCAATCAATTTTAAACAAAGAAGGACAGAGAGAAATAATGTAATGAAAATTAATAATTTAACAGAATGAATAAAAGGGAAAAAAGCATCTCAGTAATAAACATGAGTGGGAAAATGAAATGGAAAAACAACAACTTACACATCCATACTTTGCTGCAGTTTCCAGGGCAGTTAGTAACCCATTCCTCTTATGCTCTCTCCTGTTGAAGAATCCTGCATATAATCCAGTTGGATGGAGTTGATCTTATTACACATGAAATACAGCAGTAGGTTGCAAAAAATATGCTTATGTTCCAGTTCTGGCCAAGATCTCTAGTATTCATGCCAAACAGGCTGCAGCATCACAAATGTGTGTATTTTACAAATGATGGGCAAGCTGTTATTAAAACCTCTGTGAGCATGATAAGCAAATACAATTTTTACAATTAACTATTTGGATCAGATCCTGGTTGGTACACTTCTAAAGCAACAAACCAGACAATTAAACTTGCAATCTCAAAACAAATTGCTTTCATCTCCCCCACCAAAGCTAACATAGGGTCAGGTTGGAATATGAGAATTTTGGATTGCAGTTTTTAAACTTATATCATTACTGAGTAAAAGCTGCAATCTTACTTCCAGGTAACCCATTTAATTCAGCAGAGCTTGTTATCCCAAAACATGAGTGACTCAGGGGTCCACCCACAATGCCAATACCTCTATTCAAAGCTGGGGAAATATTATCTCAGATTAGGAGACCTGCAAGGGGGGGGGGTAATCTAACAAGGGCCCTTTCCTCACGAGGGGGCGAAACGGGGCCAGACACGCAGGGGCGGAGCTTACCCGCAAGCGGGTTGCTCCGTCCCTCTGGAGAGCATGGTTCTAAACGCCACCAAATTTCAGCGGCGCTCGGTGGCGCCCAAAATGGTGGCTGGGAGCTTCCGGCAGCGCTCCGCCAATTAGGACAGCACGCCAGCCGGAAGCCCGCCCCCGGGCAGATCTGCAGGGATGCGCTACCACGTCTCTGCAGTTCTTGACCAGGGGCTGCTACGAGGCAGCACGGGTAAGTTTTATAAAAACCACTTTTGAAGGTGGTTTTTATAAAACTCACAGCGCCACCCCCGGGGCTGCGCTAGAGCAGTTTGAGGTCTAGAACCTCACTTTTTTTAACTGCTCTAGCGCAGACCCTGGTGAAGAAGACCTCCTGGAGAGGTCGCTCTAGCGTGGGCAATATGCCCATGTGGAAATGGCCAAGATCTTCCATCAATGTTTATGGGGTCCTTGCAGGAAAGAACCAGCCAGAAATTCCAAAATGAACTAAAATGTATTTTATAGAAAGATTCACTCACTGTGACATTTCTTGCCACCCAGCCTGACACATCTTGTGTACAGGTCTGTATGGCCTGAGAGATTTCTGGATCAAGCCAGGGCACACATACACTGGTCTGCTTCTATCCTCCCCCCACTGGGAATTGCAGTACCCGTTTCACTATTGTCCCCCTTTGGCCTCCTCCTACCAGATTGAACTCCCTCCCCTGCTTTCCTTAAACTCTGGCCCCTCTCAGCAATAAGAACAAGCAGACATTTAATCCTAAAAGAAAGTGGTACTCTTGGTACTAATGTTGTAATGGTAGCATGTATAATCCAGTATGTAGAATGACACTTTGTGAGACTGCTTTTATAAAAACAGAAAGTTCATTCATTTTATTTATTACAGCAAACAGCCAGTAGAAGTTACAAATTAGAACAACAAAAATGCACAGTTAAAACAGTAGTAGATTCCATTAAAAGTTGTTAAAAGCATTGACTATAAAATACAATCAACAACAAGTAACTGGAGTTAGAATTGCAAAATTTAAGATTATACAATTTAAAACTTAAAGATAACATACCTGTCTATGAGTTTTGTTAAAATTTATTAAAATACTGATAAAAACTTCAATCATAAAATACAAGTTGACATTAGGAACAAATAGATAAAGCTAAAATTCAAATATTTAAAAAACAAACATACTGTTATCACTGTGAACTGGCCTGGCTGTGGTAGACATTAGATATCATTTTGATATCGCAATTCGGTCTTATTTTGCCACCCTCAGCCGAGAGTTTGTGAGGCCCCCGAACAAGTACGAAGCTAGGCATGGCTCGTAAATGCTGAATCATTTCTGTTTACACCTAAGCAAGCCAGACACAGCCAGATCTTGCTTTAGGAGACCTCCCGAAACAAACACTTCATTAAGTATGCATGCTAACACAAAGAGCTCCCTGCCCGGAGCAGGCACCCTGACGAGCTGGACACTCCACTGCCCAGGCACGCTGCATCTGCATACTGGCCATCCCATTGTCAATTCGAACTTAATTCAAGCATGTTAAATTCTGACCTTTCAGAGACATTATCTTGCTCCCAAACCTCATTGTTCTTCCCAAGTACAGACTAGCCCATGGTCATATTTTCCCCAATAAAAACCCCCAGTTCCGAGAGCTTCCTCGGATCGCTCTGGACTTCCATCCAGCCTTGCTGCCGCTCTGTCGAGCAAACTCCCCTCGGCCACCACGCTGAGTTTCTTCACTTCCATCTTCAATCTCTTCAGGACTATGAGAAAGGTGTTGTATCAGCCATTTCCCCTGAAACTCTCATTTCCTATTTCTTAGTTAGCTGTGTGTATGTGTTGTCTTATTTGTTGGTTGTCTGTTATTAAAACTATCAATTTTGTTACTTTAAAACTTGTCTGGCTGCTCTTCTGACCTGACGCTGTATACATAGGGTTAAAAGATCCCTGCTAAGTTACCCTGCCTCTTGTTTAGCTTAAGAGAGTGCTCGAGTTAATTTCCCCATCTTGTGTTGCTGTTTGGTTATTTGTGTCCCCCTCCTGGGCCCCCCGTTCACAGGGTAACAATACAGCCACCATGGGAAAAAGAAGGAAACCCATCTTGAAAAATTAAAAATGTTAACCCATTAACTGTTTTCATGGTTAAGGGATGCTGCGCAAAAGCTTCCACTGTAGTTGTGATTGGGATTCCAGTGTGAAAAAAAGTCCAAATAAATTCCCCAGGCCACCGGGGTTTTTGTTGATTGGGGTTATGTAACTCAGATCTTGGTAAAAATTGCAGTGAAGAGGACATGACCCACTGTCTCTTTCTCCCATCCCATATGGGCAAGCCCCTTATGAAATTTTTTATATCTCCTTCCAACAATGCAGATGGTAAAACATTAATTGGCTACTGTAATCTGATTTCTAATTTAGGAATGGTCAATTATAAAAAATTTGGGAATATAAATGGCCTTTATTATTCCTAAAGCTGGAATAAGCCATTTGGCTTTAATAGTGGCTCATGTGGGTCCCCAGATGTTGTGGACTTGGGTCCCAAAACCCCTGAGCATTGACCAAGTGGCTGGGGCTTCTGGGAGCTGAAGTCCTGAACATCGGGGGCCCAAGGTTTGAGAACCACTGGCTTGATGATGCTGAAAGTAGTGTTTGATTCTTATGGGTTTTTAGTTTGGATACCCTAGGGTTTGAAGGCCGTTAAAAAACCTAAGATTTGAAATTTTCATAATTAATGATTTTTTCCACTTTGGTTGATAAAATCAGTTAGTAAAAGTGGAGCCAGTCCAACTGGTAAAAAATATCTTTAACCAGAAATGAAATTTTAAGTTCACCCCCAAAAATTTTTCCTCTTTAAGTGAAAATTGCATTTGAACAACTGGGGATCCCAAAATATTGTCCTAGGAATTTATCTGCACAGCTTCCAAGGGAAAAAGTTATAATCCCCTGCTCCATATAACATCTGGGATATCACCTTGGCCTTAAAAACCTGGATTCCCGATGGGATGTGCTGCCCTCCCTTGTTTAAAAAAGGAAAGGGGATGCCTTCACAGTTCTCTGCACATTTGTTTTTACATTTTTGAATTCCCCTCCCGGTTCCATGTGAGTGAAAAATTATTCCAAAGTATTTATAGGAGGACACCTGCTAAATTTTTTTTTTATTCACCATTCATACTTTGTCCTCTTCCTGGAAAACAAACCACCTTAGTTTTTATAATTGATTTGCAATTGTTCATTTTTAAATGGCTTCCAGGGCCCTGAAAAAACTTTTAACCCAACACTTGTCAATGTAACAGCACTGCATTGTCTCATAAAGCGTATTGGCAGGGTTTTTTACAAACTGGGGTGGTGGGAGTGACTCTGCTGAGTTTTTGATCAAGGAATTAATGTAAAAATTAAACAGATTTGGGTTTTTTTAATTACCCCCTTTTTACTCCCTTTAAAAATAAAACCCCAGTCAAAGGGCCCATTATCTTACCTTCAGTTTTTTGATAATATGAAAGAAAAGGCCCCTATAAATTAGATTTTAAAAATTTTTTCCCCACAAGTTGTCTCTTAAATAAAAAAAAAGGGCTATTTGAAATCAAAAAAGGGCAAAAGTGCCCCCCAAAAGGTGGAACTTGTCTCCAAATGTTGCAAGATAAAAGGGTTCCAGTAGAATGCCTGCCCCTAATCCAGCCTGTTCCCATAATATGTTTTCCTGTTCTACCCAAATTTTGAATTTTTCTAATAATTAGCATATAGCTTACTAATGATATTTAGTGATCAAATGGGTAATAGTTTGTTGGATCTTTTTCCATTTTTTAGATTGGGATGATAATAATAGCCCCCCCCAATCTTCTGGAATGATCTAATGGTTAATGTTTGAAAAGGAGCCAAAACGGGTGCCCACTGGTCTATGTTAGATTTGAATACTTAGGGAAAATGTTGTTATTTCCTGGGGCTTTCCCATTTTAAGTTTGGAAATAAGACTCTTAATTTCCAAAGCTATTACAAGATGCCATTCAGGGTAGTTACATATATTGTAGCTTTTGGGCGGGGACTACTTTTCCTATTTCATATACCTTACTAAAGTAGGTTTTCCAAGAACTTACAGGAATATAATATTCCATTTTGTTGGGGATTTCCACCCCCCAGCAACCATTCTCCAAGAGGTTGTTGACCCTTTTTGCCCTTTAATTAAATCTCCCCAAAACTTTTTTACTTGGCTTTTTTTTATCTTAATTAGTTTTTTATATTTTCTCTTTAATTGAAACCATTCTAAGGTATTATTAAAGTTTTTCTCTGATAAGTTTTTTATTTTTCAACAAACACTTGTTTCATTATAATACATTCATTTCGAACCAGTGTTTTGACTTACTGGAGGAGGCACATTTCCTGGTCAGGCATTTTTGCTTTAAGAAGTTTTTTAAAACCAAGTAGTTCTTAAACTCTCCAAGCACAATTTCTGTGCAGTTTTCTGACAGTAGAATGTTTCATTTATGAAGACACCTATCTGAATATAATAGCTCCTTTGCATCATTCTCCAGCTTAGGAACCATCTACATGAGAGGCTTTTTTTCAATATCTCCCTTTAACCCTGGATTTTGTTCTGGATAGTCATTTAAAATACAATTTACATATAAACTTTGGGGGAATACACTACCAATACACTTTTTATCATTTGGAGACCATGCTTTGTAAATATAAGAGACTATGAATAAACATTGTGGATGCCCCTAAGCTAACAGAAATGTAAAATACCATTTTTTTTACAATAACAACCATTTATATTTCAAAATTCAGTCAGTTAACATTTGTGTAAGACATAACCCCGCATATTACAACCCTTTCCTTAGACTGTCTTTGGAACTTTTAAGCCTCATCCATTACAGGCTGAGGGATGTGGAAAATGAAAAAATTTCCCCATTTTGCCCTGTTCTAACATTAAAGTCCCCAGCCATTATAACAAAGGCTTCTGGCTATAGGGAAATTAAATTGCCAATATGTTTAGTTTGTGCCAGGTGTCCTTCACCAATTTATTTTGGATTGTAGTGGAAGGGAAACATTTTTAAAAAACCAAAGCCACTTTAATTTAATAAGAAAGCATTTTCAATGTTAGCCAGGGGGTTTGGGGCAATAATAACATTGATATTTTTTGGGGAACAATAATGCCACTCCACCTTTTGGGATCCTCCCCTTTGGGAAATTGGATTTGCTTCCAGCAAGTATGCTGTAAAGCCATTTGAAATATGTCTTCCCCACCCAAATCTCTTTTACCAAGATTATTGTTTGTTTTTAAAAACCAAAAAGGTGGGTCTGCTACTTTCCCTTTTATCCTGCAATATTCCATGAAAGGATTGATGGCCACGGAACAATTTAGCCATTCATGCCCTAGTAGATGGAAATTTGGGGGTTCCCCGGTTGTGACATCCTTTTGAGTGGATGGGTTGGCTGAATACCACAGTTTTTTTCTTGGTGTTCAATAAAACCCACAGATGGTCCATCACTAAAATTTGAATCATGGGGTGACTCCAGGGAAATGCCCCCTGGGGTTTGGAATCCTTTTTGTGGTGATCCTTTTTCCTCTTCACCTAGGTATCTCATGTCTGCCCAAAACAAAGGTTTGGGCCCAAATTTTTCATTGTAATGGGGGATAATCTTTCTCATTTTTCTATGTTTTTTAATGTTAAATTTACTTACTACAGCCCCTAGGATTTCTTTCTTTTTTTCCCCGGGGTTTCCTTTAAAAGTTGGGGCCCCCCTATTGTTCAAATATTCATTATTTGTTAGGCCAGGTTTCTCTGTTGCTATAACATTTCCAATGTGGATTTTCCTTTCTTCTCAACTACAGCCCTGTCCAAAACTTCCTCATGTAAATTTTCTTTTTTCCCCCGCTCTTTTTTATTTATATTTAAATTATGTCCATAACTTTTTCACTGAAGTCCATTAATCCTTCTATTTTATATGGCTGCTTTCCTATTAAATGATTTTTAGTAAATCTAATCTTTGTAAAATTTCTCCTGAACTAAAATGGCAATTTCAATAAGACATAAATAGTGCTTTTTTTCTGGCATAAAAGGGCTCAACCCTTTCAGTGTTAAATTGGGTTTTTAAAAGTAATAATACTAACTCTTCCAAATTTTAACCTGGGATCTCTAATAGTATGGGAAGGAGGAGAGTCTTTACTCTGGTTTTAAAACTATAAATTTCCAATATTATTCATTGTCTAAAGTATTATTCTTAAAAAAATAAAATAAAAAATGGACCTGGTGGGGCCCGATTTTTAAAGAATCTTAAAATTATTAATTTATGTGTTAAAAACATCTCCCTAGTTTTTTAAAAAAAGCTGTTAATTTGGTCCTTAAATAGAACCATCCTGGCCATTATTTATCAAAATACAGATATTCTATGTAAACAATATCATTAAA
This sequence comes from Iguana delicatissima, assembly GCA_948472985.1. Classification (NCBI taxonomy): domain Eukaryota; kingdom Metazoa; phylum Chordata; class Lepidosauria; order Squamata; family Iguanidae; genus Iguana; species Iguana delicatissima. Next base: position 11,863 of record CAOKZL010000599.1, on the reverse strand, counting down.
CCTCACCTCCTGTGAGGAAAGCATTTAAAATGTGCAGGAAATGTAGTATGTGTTCTTTCTATGCAAGAAAACCTTTAGTTTTGGATAGTTAGCAAATACCATTTTATGTGGAATCATCACCAGGTTCCAAGCATTTATTGAGTAAAAATCTGTCATTGCCTTTATGTGATGATGTGTTGAGCTTAAATTTGCATTACAATTGTTGTCTCCATCTTCCCTATATTGCTAAGTACATTTGCCCATAGATTCTGCATTTCCTCCTCATTGGAGACGATTGCTGTTTTTTCCTCTAGCACACCTTCTTCCTCTGGCACTTGGCGTGAATTTGTGACATTGTTTGGTCCTTTTTTCTTTCTCCTTTTCTTCTTACAGGTCCTCTGAAAGGGCTTGTTTAGATCCAAATTTGAGTTTGAGTTTGAGTTTGCATATGTTTCTAGCAATTTAATCAGCCTCTTTAGTTCTCTTGACCAACAGCAATATGCTTTATTTGCTTTCTCTCTTATATTTTTAATGTTTTTACTTTTTTTCTGCTTTTTATGTTCTCCCTTATGTGTCCCTTTATTCATATCTTTGGGATGACTCCTTACAGTACTCTTTGTTTCCACCTTCATTCGCATGGGATCTTTGTCAGCTCCTTCTAGTCCTGATCTAATCTCTTCAGTTATATAGTTCTCAACCAGTATTGTTAACAGTGCATCACTTTCTGAAAGAAAATTTTTGATAAGAGCTAATTCACTACAAACCATAAGGAGTTGTCCCTGAATCTGAAGATCGCTTAGTTCTGTTTCTTCAGGTTGAGTAGAAATAGATTTATATTTTGAGGCTGACCCCTTATAAGTAAGCTCAATAATATGTCTCTGCATGAGATCTTTGATGAGTTCTTTGTCTCTCATATCAGCTTTATCCACCTGGTTACAATAGGTTTGCATGCAGCATGGACAAATAAATTATAACAAAAGTACGTGCAGAGAGAAGTACAGAGGCTGACTTACTGAATATCAGCAGCAATGTCTCCAACCAACCGTTATCTCTTGCTGTAATTGTTGACACTTTTGGACCATACTGTTGATATAGAAATATCCACTCCACAAAACTTCAAGGAGTTTAGTGCAATTATAACTTTCACTATCAATCCAAACAGCACTCGGTGGAAGAGATAAGAACTTAAAGAACTTAAGAAGCTTCAAGGTCTCAGTTTCAAAATGGAAGGTATCCAGCTCCTCTCTAGTCAAATGACCTATGGCTAGTTTCCAAAACTTTCCAATTCTAAAATCCAACTTTGAGATTCTTATCTTTTAAAGCTTAATTTTTGAAGAGTCAAAACAAACACTCCTTACTTTGCTGCCACCATCTTTCTCCACCAGATCCTATCTCAACCCAAAACAGAAAGTTACATTTTATTGAAACACTGTTACTGTAACTTGTTTGTAACTAATTTTTTTTAATACAGCACACCCCTTTTCTCTCTCTGTCTCACTATGCTCAGCTCATTTACTGTCAATTATTCACTTTATTTCTCAGCTCTCTAACACAGCTCTTTTCTCTTTGTCCCTCACTGGACTCTTCTTCCCAGTAATTTCCTCCCATGTCAGTTAAATTTCCATTTCTCCTCCCCACTTGGTTTGCCTCTTCCTTTAGCTCCCCAGGGTTCCATTTTATCAACCAATCATCTTGAACTACTCCTGGTCACTACGGAGGCTCAGTTACTATGTCCCTCCCTTCAGGTTTCATCACAGACCTCCCCCCTTTACTCTTTCATTGCATTGCTGAGACCTCTTAAGAGGTCTCATCAAAAACAATGAGGATTAGCAAACAACAATTCCACCATACTATTCAATACATACTTACCATCAATCAATATGCATTAAAATATTTTACCAATTAACATAAACAGTGTATTTATTATTATCATTAACATAATATACTATAACTTAAAACTTCTCTACTATACCTGTACTCAGGCTGTTCCAGCCAGGTATCTAACCCCCTCCAACCTCATCCTTGTAGCAGAATGCATGTAGACCTTGGTGTAACCTTAAAGGATTATTCCATTACATAATCCAACCTTTACACTCATTACATTTTATCATTCTTCCATTTGTCTGGATAAGGAGTCTGCAGTGCTGTTCTCTTGATCTTTGATGTGTACAATATAAAAATTAAAATTTTGTAGCAACAGGCTGCATCTTAACAATTTGGCATTACATCCCTTTGTATGATTCAGGCAACACAATGATGAGTGATCTGTTCTTAAAACAAATTTCCTTCCCATAAATTAGATTTAAATTTGTTCAGAGCCCACACAATAGCCAAGTGTTCTTTTTCTACTGTGGCTAGATGTCTTTCCCTTAATAGCAACTTTTTACTGAGGAACATCACTGGGTGCAATTGATCATCCTCACCCTTTTGACTTAATACAGCCTTGAGACCTACATTTGAGGTATCCGTGGTTACTGTGAACACTTTCTCAAAGTCAAGAGAGATAAGCACTGAATCTGATGTAATAGCTTCCTTTAATTTATCAAAGCTCCCTGGCATAGCTGGTTCCACTTCGCCTTTTCAGGGGAACCCTTTTTAGTTAGTTTTGATAAGGGTGCTGTCACAGAACTAAAATTAAGAATAAACCTTCTATAATACCCCAGTAAACCTAGAAAAGCTCTCACTTTTCTTTTAGTGGTGGGTATTGGCCATTGCTCTATGGATTTGACCGTGTCCCTCTCAGGTTTGATATGACCATTGCCCAAAATATAACTAAGGTATTTAATTTCTCTTTTCCCTATATGGCATTTTGGTGCCTTAATAGTAAGTTCCACTGTTTTAATTAATTCCAATACCTGGTGCAGATGATGAAGATGTTCTCCCCAGTCATTGCTAAACACACCAATATCATCAGTATATGCTACAGTAAAAGCATTTAATCCTTGTAGGACCCTATCTACCAGTCCTTGAAAGGCTGAAAGAGCATTCTTTAACCCAAAGGGCAATATTGTAAATTCAAACAAGCCCACATGGGTAAAAAAATGCTGTTTTGACCTCCTATTCTGGGCACATAGGAACTTGCCAATAACCTTTGGTTCAGTTCAGACTAGTGAGTAAATTAGCTCTTCTCATTGTTTCAGTTAGATCATCCATTCTGGGCATGGAATAAGCATCTGCCTGGGTTATACTATTCGGACTCCTGTAATTCACACAAAATCTAATAGTGTGGTCAGGATTTTCAACCGGCGATGCCCAATGACTTTCAGATAGAACTATAATTCCCTGTCCCAGCATTTCTTTAATGTCTTTTTCCACACTTTCAGCAAACTTCCCAGTTACTCGATAAGGTAAACTGGCAATAGGTATAGCATCTCCTGTATTAGTACAATGCTAAACCCCTCTCACTCTTCCTGGGATGTTGGAAAATACTTCTGCATACTTGGATAACATGGTGCATACCTCTTTCTGTTTATCAGAAAGGGATTCGTCTATACAGACTCACTGGATTTCATGCTTAGATGAATCTCCTTTCTCCCAACATGGAAACCAGTTTTGTTCCTCCCCACCATCTGTAATTGCATAACAGATTAAATTCTCCCTCCAATAATAAAGCTTTAACATATTGGTATAAACTACTTTATTAGTCCCTTGATCACCCCCAAGTCTATTAAATAATTGACATCATTGAATCGCTTTGTGATGGTCACAGATCCAAACCAAGTAAACTGCAACTTGTTCCCTTTTACAGGTCTCAGGAATAGTACTTCATCTTCTGGATGATATATTCTTTCTCGGGCTCATCTGTCCTACCAGGTTTTCTGTTCTGCGCTTTTTGCATGTTCTCTCCAGCCAGACTTAATGCAGACTTCTGGCTGGTTAATAGGTCATCGATGTACCTAACTACAACCTCTGGTTCAGAGTTCGAATCTTGCTCCTAGCTTTGTCTCACTAAATCTAATGGTCCACGAATCTTCCAACCGTACAAAAGGACTGAAACCAAGGCTCTCTTGTGGCACCTCTCGATATGCATACAATAGATGTTGCAATTTCATATCCCATTCATTAGGATTATTTGCCACCTATGCTTTAATCATTCATGTCAGGGTACCATTAAATCGTTCTATTAATCCATTAGTCTCGGGATGGTAAGGAGTAGAAGTTAAATGCTTGATTCCACACAGCTCCCATAGTTTTTGCATCATCCTGGAGGTAAATGATGTTCCCAAGTCTGCCACAATTTCTCTGGGAATTCTTAGTCTACAGAATATAGTGATTAAAGTGTTGGCAATGGTGGAAGTCTCCAGATTGCTTAATGCGACTGCCTCAGGATATTGGGTTGCATAATATACTAATGTCAGTGGATATTTATTTCCCCTTCTGGTAGCCTTCTATTTCTCCTCCCTCCTCAGTTCAGCCCTCTCTTGAGCTCCCCAGGGTTCCATTTTACTGACCAATCATCTTAAACTACTCCTGGTCACTATGGAGGCTCGGTTACCATGCTCATCCCTTGTCACACTCACACATTCAAAAGATCCAAATACTCACACACTCATAAAAGAGCTAACTGAAGGTTAAAGGAAGGGAAGTTGTTGATAGCAGAGTTTTAGGGATTGGGCAATAATTACTTATCAGGAGACCAGTGAAAAAAGCAACAATGTGGCTTAGACTTGCACCTCAGGACAATACTCACTCAGGAATCAGAGCAACAGTGTGGCATTCAGCAAGGAAGTTACTGAATTGAACTGCTCAAACTGGAGTGTTTTTATGCCCAAAATCTATCTGGAGGGCATAAGTATGAATGGCTCTCTGACTGAGCAACCAATGGAAGTTGCAATGTGGGCAATGGGGTCCAGACGGCAGAGTTAATGGTCCTAGTGTTAGGTTATAAAGAGTTAATAGATGTCATAATAGCTCTGTAATGATGGACAGAGCTATTAAAAGAAACAATGCAGGGAAGTGTCCAGGTGTTAGGAAGAAAGGGTGAAACAATCAGTGTTTTGGTAGGAACTTCCCATTGCTACTGGTGGTATCAGAGATGCTACAGCTTAAGTTTAAACTTATTATCTCTAGAATTACCTGGTAATCAGTCTGACAATGACCTTGGCTATGCCTAGAAGGGACCTTGTGACCTACTTTGCAGCTCATATGTTCAGTCAGTGATTTTCCTCTGCCCAGCTCAACCCTCTAGTCTCGTCCAGGTCCATTTTATGTCAATGCCAATGTATTTTGCCAGGTAAATCATATTTCACAAATTAAACCATATCAGTTCTGTGGAATGTGCAGGCCAATAACAAGCTCATTCTGAGGAAAAATGGAAGAGGCAAAATTCTAAGCAGAAGTACTTGCAAACTAATTCCTTTACAATCGGTTTAAGTTACTTCCAAGCTGTTACAGTTAGAAAAGTGCCTGAAAAATGGCACTAGTTTTCTTGAAACTCCTTTAGCCTCATTAAGAATTGCTTGAATCCAAAGGGATGGGGTGGGGTGGACAACTTAAAATAGCTTGGAATCTGGTAGCAGTATGAATTGCATTGCCTTACACTCCATAATCATCTTTAATTTAATTGAAATCATTTAAGTGTCTGTTGAATTCCCTTGAATTTTTCACTGATCAGGAACTTTTATATCCACTTCAGACTTCAGCTCTATTCAGGGTTCTATTTGACAGTTTAAACCAACACATGAGGAAGGGAGTGTGTTATACCAAGCCCTCTCTGCTACTACTCTCCATGTGTGTGGACTGATATCCTGAAGAAGACTGTTTTGTGTGTGGAAGCTTTCCATGTGATTTGGGAGCCTAAATAATCAGGATTTCCAACAACTTAGAAAACCTACACACATGGCAGAGATTTTCCTTTCTAATAATTATTCTTCACTTGAGAAGAACAACTTGGTGGGGAAAACATTGATTTCACTGCTTTCCTTGCTTATTGTTTTAAACTGGATAATACAATCCTTGAATAAAGCTTTCATTTTAAGCAAAATTCATTGGCACTCTTAGCTTGATCCCATTGTTTGCTTAGCTGTGAGTACAAACAATAAATATAACAAGCAATCTCAGGGAGATCAACACCATCACAAAAAAGAAATGTTTTACATTTCAAAGGCAGTTCATGAAGACCTTTTGAACTCCGTATGTGTGTGTGTGTGCGCGTGCGTGCATGGAGAACCTCCCCTCCACATTTGCAGTAGAGTCTGTTATACTGTGGTTCAAGTAGTCATTGAGCTTGCTGTTCATCCAGCTGCATTGAGTAGATCAGAAATTTATCCAGGAATGACAATAGCCAAGGACATTCAGGCTGGCTAAGAAAAGGCCAGTGGAGATGAATGGCCAGAAGAGAAATATTTCTTCAGATTGTTATCAGAACACATTGGAAAAATAACTTGAAGGATTTTGAGATTGTGAGCAGAGAACATAATAGTAACAAAAATCAATTGCAAAGGAGCGAAGAGAGCTCTACACTGAAATACAGATATGTACCAAACCACATTACAATTGCAGACTGTGTGTGCTTTGGAATGTAAAATCCCTGTGTCTTGAATGGTTTATAAAACTTGGATTTCTTTGAGTCCTGCTCATGGCAAAAGCCCCAGAGTTTTATATAGGAAGAAAAGTTTCCCACACGGTGTTTCTATCGTGATGTCATATCTATTTCTAACTAACGAATAAGAATGTAGTCCTATTTATTCTAAACATTAGTAATTAATTTTAATGTAATTTAGTGATAGTTTCACTGATTTAAAAGTGGATCCATAGTCCTGAAAACAATAAGCTACGAGGTGTAAGACAATATGTGATATCACAGAGTGCAATTTGGATGCTGCATCTTTTTTTAAAAAAATAATTTAATATGCATGCAACATCACACTAGGGCCATTTCCGCACTAGACTGTTATAGCGCTATTTTTCCAGTTTCAACATCCTACGGAATCCTAGAGTATTCAGCTCTCTGGCTGAGAATTCTAAATGCCTCACCCTAAACTGAAAACCCCGGGATTCCATAGGATGTTGAAAGTGGAATAATAGCACTATAACAGTCTGGTGTGGAAATGACACAGGACTCTATCCAGGACTCCTCAGACAAATTCATTTTGCATAGAAAGAGTTCATGATGTGGCTTCTTTCCATGATGACAAGTTTCTGGTACAGCATTTCTGTTGTGGGAAGGATCCATGTTGTAGAATTTTCTGAGATGGGCCAGAGTTTCTTCTGTTAGGTATCCATGGTACAGAAGAGGGCTTCTCTTAAAGAAGCTATACCCTTGAATATGCAAATCCTAAAAAGGCTCCATGTCTTGGGAGGTGTCTCTTTCGTAGCTCCATCATACACTGAAAATGATTTGACAACAATTAACAATGAACAAATTACATAAGGCTCCCTCTTTACAATCCCATTCACCTCCAGTCTTCTCCAGACCTGCCTGTATTATGCACCACCAGGAGAACATTTCAGCTATGGTAGGGTATACTTCCATGAGGTAATTGCCCAGTCCTGGATACCTTCAACAAGCATTCTCAATCTTTCCTCAAGCCCAGAGTCCTTCCTCAAGCACTCTTATAGGTTTAACCATTGTTGCTGCTTGTAGTAGAAAAGTCTTTCCATATACTACTCTGTGTAGGGGAGAGGAATTCATCCTTCAAGTACAATGGTAGAAAATGGCTAGAAGAATCATGCAAGTAGTTCCTAAGAAAGTTCTCCTGCATACCGTACAAGAGTGCAGCTTTGGATGGAGCGTCTTTCTCATATGTTAAATGCTCACATATCAATAATCAGTTCCAGAAAGTAACAGGGTGTTGCTACCCTGATTTCGGGGGTCCCTTGGGGGACACCTCAATATGCTCCAAATAAAGGGGAATGGGAATTAGCCAGAGCACAAGCTGTGGCACTACGAGAGGCAGGGTAACCTAGCGAGATCTTAAACCCAATTTTTACGGGGTCAGGCCAAGTCAAAAACCAAGCAACATTAGTTTAGAATTGTTTTCTTTATTTAACAGATAGTAGTCACTGCACACTTATGTACTCACTCACACAGACCTAAGAAAATAAAGGGAGGAAAGTCGATAGGGGATTTCAAGAAGGATTTTCAGGGGGAAATACTGATCCTGCAGAAGAAATTCAGTAAGTCTGGAGCAGAGATTCTCAGCACGTGGAAGCTGAGGGAAAGGCTCAGCAAACAGAGCGGCAGCAAGGCAGGATGACAACCATGAACACTCTGAAGAAGCACTCAAAATCAGGGGTTCTTATAGGGAGAAATATGCCTGCAGGGTAGTCCATTCCTGGGGAGAACAATGGGTTTCGGAGTGGAGACAAAGCCTCTGAAAGGTCAGCACTTAAGATGATTGGATTTTGACAGAGTTAGTGCAGACAGTATGCAAATAGAGAGTGCTTGCCAGTTGGGTAGTCAGGAGCACCAATCTCGTCAAGCTGGCGGTTTGGGGCAGAGAATCTTTTGTATGCTTGTTGCATATTTAATTTAGTTTCAAAGTGTACTTGCCTGGAGGTCTCCTGAACCTGCGTGCCGGAAAATTACTGGTCTGATTTAGGATTTTTCAGCCGTTCGGCCATGTCCGTGTGCGTGCTTATCCAGGGGCCTCACAAGCACGTGGAGGGGAACAGTTTGGAATGGCCAATCTTTTGATATCAAATTATATTTAATAAGCCCTGGGCTCGGACTATGGACTACAGTAACAGTGTGGTGTCTCTTAAGTGTGGTGTCCTCACCTGCTGAGGTGAAACCTCTTTAAAGAGCAGAGGTAGGAAAATGTGGTCCCTAGAGCTGCATGTGAGTTTTCAGTACTGTTTTTGTGGCCCCAACATTTTTTTTCCGGGCCCAAAAAAAAAGAAAAAAAGAAAAAAGAGAGAGAATAAATCATCTTTCTTGGAAGATCCAAGCAAAGGTAATTCTTTCAAAGGGAAATTACCTCTTCTTGGGTCTTCCAAGAAAGATTGCCTGATTCCCCCTTATTTATTCATCTACTTATATATTTTTCCAAAGCAGAAGTGAACTTCTAACCATTTTGATTTTTTTTTTCCCCTCACATTTTTGAAAATTTCTAAATCCCTTGAAGGGTCCCAGTGGCAGAAAATTAGCCGCACAAATCCACCAAAGTTGCCAGGTCAGTTATAGTAGATTTCCCACAATTTTATTATGGAAGGTCTGTTTTCCATGGGTTAACATCATAGCTTCTAGGCAATAATAATATTGCTTCTGGAAATCTCCTTCACTTCTTCCAATTTCATGTTTGAAAGTCAGGTGGCTCAAGACCATACATAATATTGACATAGATTGGCATGCACCCCCAAGGTACAATCCCACATATTTTCAGTGTGCCATAACTATCAGAATTTTTTCCACTTAGATTTTATTGCTACACTTTCAATTATGTTTTCTTCAGTAGAATCAGCTTTCATGGGAATGGAATTGCCAGTTCTTTTCCCATTCAAAATCCTGCTTAATTGCAGAATGCTTACTCATCTGTTCTTTGGTGTAACTGTCAGTCTTAATTTGCTTTAATTGATTGGTGCTGACTATTCTAATAGAGAGTCACTTAACTGTGAGTAACTGAGGGAAAGTTATTGTGGTGAGGCGAAGCGACAGGAGAAAGCAGAGACAGCAATTGAGCACTGTTCAACATTTGCATGTGTCCAGGGAGGAGCTGACATGAACTGGTGTTCCATGACAATCAATACCTGTTTGATGAAATGAAACAGAGGCAAGTTAGCTAAGAATACTGGAGTACTATATACAGATGCTAATTCAATTTAGCCCACAAACTTAAACATGTTTTTAGTAAAAATTTGGTTGCTACAATTGAATTTCCAAAGTAACATTGGAGTATTATTATCACACACATCATGCCCTACCTCATGGAATTTCATGACAGTGTACAATATAAACAATATCAAGTAATTCTAGATTTAAAGCAATAAACTTATGTAATTTGTATTAAAATATCATCAGATTAAAACAGCTAAAAACCATGTTTGTAAGGCAAATTAGACCCATAAGTTTTTAATTTAAAAAGGCATGTTTTTACTAAATACCAGAAAGAAGGCAGCATCAGACTCAATCAAACCTACAAGGGGAGAGGTAAAGTAATTACATTGTCCCCAATTTAATTTTATTTCCATTGAGCAGGATAGCCAATTTGTATTGTTTCAGAACTTGGATAACTTACCTTTTGGACTGTAACTCCCAGAAATCCCCAAGGGCTTTTGGAAAGAGGGAAGATTTTTGAAAATTGTCTCCCACGTTCCTGTGAACAGACACATTCCACAAATGGAATTGTGCTAAGTGCTTGGTGGATCCAATCTACTACAATCAAACAGAAACAGTATCTCCTCAGAAACATACTCAGGATAAATTTTGAAACCTTAGTTTTATTACATATCAGTAAGAATGGCATTAGTATGGGTTCACTTTTCCCTCAAACTTAGAGTTCTGTTGCATGGAAAAATTACTTCAATTGGCATGAAGGTATGTTGGTCTCCAGGCTACAATTACATGCAGCTCTCCAGCTACTTAGCTTATCTATAACCTGACTGGAGTCAACTGTCCTTGTTCTAGAATATGAAGCTTCAGAACTGTGGTCTAGTCCCTCTGCTGTGACTCTTGAGATATGTCACCAATTACATTCCATGACTGTGCTTTATTTCCTGACAAGGGTAGACCTTCTCATGAGATCTCAAGGTCTTTCTGCTGGAGGTTATGCCATGAGCATCAATCATATAATACATTTTCTAGAAGTTGGCACAAAGTCAACCTAGTTCTTTAAAAATCCAACTCATGAAATGCTTGAATGTTGTTATCTAGAAAAAATTGTGAAGACTTTTTTTTAACTAGTGATGTTTACGCATGATTCATTTCTCAAGGTATGATTTGCATGGTGGAGTATTTGTACAAATAAATCTTCTACTTTACAGTAGCTAAGACCCAACATTGCCGAGGATAGTTTACGAGTTCTTCAGTGAGAGCTTTGCTGTAGCTCTCCAGTCACTACCTCCAGGATTCATAGTTTCGTCATAATAGCCCCCTACAATGACCATCCAGTAGCAGGTGAAAGGAAAAATCAGGTAAGTCTTTGGTTATGTCCCATGGTCAACTATAGAGCAATGACACCTTCCACTGATATTCTCTGGGGTCTTAGTGGACAATATCTTTAGTCTGTACCTTTTCTGTGGAACGTAGGCCCTTCCCACACCAGGCAATTAGATAGGGGCAGTTGTCTGCACCTTGGAGCAGACTAGGAGTGGACTACTTACCAGAGATCTGCACCTCAGTCCACTCCAAAATGACCCCAAATGGTCCTCCAAAGTGTTTTCTAAAGACTGCAAAGAACAGGTCTTTATTTTCCTGGAATGCACCATTGCATTCCTGCTCCCTTGTGTAGATTTGCAGGCTCGCACCAATGCAAGCCTGTGATCTGCAGAGGGCGGGCTTTAGGCATGGTGAGCTTCAGCGGTTGGTCGAGACCCATGATCAACCAGAAGCCGCCATTTTGGAAACTGGAAGCCACCATTTTGCAAGCCAGAGCAGTGCGGATCTACAGACCTCGCACTGCTCCAATTTGCCCTGGACCAAGAAGGAGCCCTGCAGAAGGGTTTCAGGGACAGTCTGCGTTGCTTCGGACCGCAGAGGAAGTGGTAGGTAACAGCATGGAGCGATTCCCTCGCCTCGTGCAGACTGGGTCATAGTCAGATGCTTCTGAAATTCCCTATGCTTTCCATCAGCCACAGAACAACCTTTCAGGGGACTATCACAGCAAAACCATGAGTCCTGGGCTTTGGTCATTGCAGAGGGTGGAAGAGAATGGCAATAATTGCCAGGGAAATTTAAAAAAAAAAAGGAAAATTGAGAAAACAAATATGTCCAATTCTGTGCCTG